>BJKM01000082.1:1247500-1558729 GCA_015082035.1 Chaenogobius annularis
TGGACCCAGTTAGGACCTTATTTTAGTCCTGGCTTAGTCCTAATTCAGTCTTGTCTTAGACCTTATTTTAGTCCTGGTTTAGCTCTGATTTAGTCTTGTCTTAGACCTTATTTTAGTCCTGGCTTAGTCCTAATTCAGTCTTGTTTTAGACCTTATTTTAGTCCTGGTTTAGGCCTGATTTAGTCTTGTCATAGACTTTTTTTAGTCTTATTTTAGTCTTGTTTATTAGACTTATTTTAGTCCTGGTTTAGCTCTGATTTAGTCTTGTCTTAGACCTTATTTTAGTCCTGGTTTAGCTCTGATTTAGTCTTGTCATACTTATTTTAGACCTTTTATTTTAGTTATTTTAGTCCTGATTTAGTTTAGCTCTGATTTAGTTTTAGTCTTGTTTAGACCTATTTTAGTCCTGGTTTAGCCTGATTTAGTCTTGTTTAGCTTGTTTTAGTCTGATTTAGTCTTGTCTTAGACCTTATTTTAGCTCTGATTTAGTCTTGTTTTAGACCTTATTTTAGTCCTGGTTTAGCTCTGATTTAGTCTTGTTTTAGACCTTATTTTAGTCCTGGTTTAGCTCTGATTTAGTCTTGTCATAGACCTTGTTTTAGTCCTGGTTTAGCTCTGATTTAGTCTTGTCATAGACCTTATTTTAGTCCTGGTTTAGCTCTGATTTAGTCTTGTCATAGACCTTGTTTAGTCCTGGTTTAGCTCTGATTTAGTCTTGTCATAGACCTTATTTTTAGTCCTGGTTTAGCTCTGATTTAGTCTTGTTTTAGACCTTGTTTTAGTCCTGGTTTAGCTCTGATTTAGTCTTGTCATAGACCTTGTTTTAGTCCTGGTTTAGCTCTGATTTAGTCTTGTCATTGCAGCTGATATTCCACAACACATCACTGTTTTAAAAGAAGCAAATACACATTTAAAACAGTATTTGTTTAATCACTTCAGCACATTCTGTTTATAAAAAAACACTTCATTTCACCATACTGTTGATTATTGATATTTCGTTTGAACTGATTAGACCTGATTTAGTTCTCCTGGTTAGTGTTCTCCCTGGTTTAGTTCTCTCCCTGGTTTAGTTCTCCCTGGTTTAGTTTCCTGGTTTAGTTCCTTATTCGATCTACTGACCACACGTTTATCCGTCACACTCTTCCCCTGATTAAAGCGTGTCTTCGCAGCTGGATTTCCTCACGCCGCCAGGCTTCGACCGGACGAGAAACGTGGAGATCGGGAACAAAGACATCAAGTTCCAGCATTTTAGAGGAGCGTTCACGTCGGAGCACTGGCTCGTCCGCATCTACAAGGTCAAACACCTGGACAACCCGAGAGCCGCTGGACCACAAGCCCCGCAGCGTCGTGCCCAAGCAGAAGCACACGTCAAGAAAGGTATATGACCGTGTGTATGACCCAGTGTATGTGACCAAGTGTGACCCAAGTGTGAACCTATATTTGACCAAGTGTATATGACCAATATATGACCCAGTATATATGACAGTATATTGACCAGTATATGACCCAGTATATGTGACCAGTATATGTACCAAGTAATGTGAAAGTATATGTGACCAAGTATAATGTGACACGTATATGTGACCAGTATATATGACAGTAGACAAGTATATGAACAAAGTATTGTGCAAGTATATGTGACAAAGTATAGTGACAAAGTATATGTGACAAAGTATATGTGACAAAGTATATGTGACAAAGTATATGTGACAAAGTATATGTACAAGTATATGTGACAAGGGTATTTATATATGTGACCAGTATATATGACCAAGTGTATGACAAGTATATGTGACGAAAGTATATGTGACCAAGTATTGTGACCAGTATATGTGACAAGTATATGTGACAAGTGTTGTGACACAGTGTGTGCCCAGTGGTTGTGACCCAGGTATGTGACAGTGTATGTGACCCAGTGTATGTGACCCAGTGTATGTGACCCAGTGTATGTGACCAGTGTATGTGACCAGTGTAGTGTGACCCAGTGTGACCAGTATGTGATGTGACGATGTGACCCAGTATATGACGAAGGAAGTAATAGGACGAAGGAAGTATAGGACGAAGGAAGTATAGGACGAAGGAAGTATAGGACGAAGGAGTATAGGCGAAAGTATATTCACGTATTTCAAATGTGTCATGCACTTCCAACTGACAGCTCTTACACAGTGATTATTTTGACATTTTGTAAATAAATAGATAATCGACTCACAAATAAAGGTTAAATGTTGTGACTCAAGGCATCGAAATAGAGAATATTTACAAAATAAGTGCTGGAAATCAGGAGTTATTACTTTTTTGATTTAATAATGTCACCGTCTTTGTTATTAAGTATTATATTGTAAAGGTATTTTTATGTGCGTTTTAGACTCCAGATAACGACGACGACGACGAACTTTTTATCCGGTTAATCGCTGCGGCCCTAAAGTGAAATAATAATGCGTTCGATTTACATAGCGCTTTTTGGGTGGGACACTCGAAGACTCATTGTTCACTTGGGGCTGGTTCCACAATAAAGCGGACTGACACACTTCCAGTTCTCGTCGGTGTCGTGTCGTTTTGTCGTAGAAGTTTCTTAATCAATTCAAATATTTTAATTCTACAAAACATAACCAAACATTTCACACCAGAAAACTCCTGCCTGGTTACTATGCAACTGGTGAACTGTGCCGGCGCATGGGAAAAGAACATTTTTCTTCGTTTGATATATTCCAGTCACACAGAAGCTTTTTTTTAGTCGACGTTGAAAACAATTAAAAAGCAATTAATGAGTTGCTTTTGTTTGAAAAGGTTTAATTCAAAGCCTGAAAAAAAAACCAAAAAAAAAAACCACTCCAAATAATAATTCATTTGAACTTGTCAAAGTACAGTTTGTCGTTTTGTTTTTAAGAGTTTTTCTAAATGACACTTTGACAAATCTTGATTGTCAGTGATTTAAACGATGTTGTTTTGATTCGTTTTTGATTCTTTTTGATTCTTTTTGATTCTTTTTGATTCGTTTCAGACGGCGAAGAGGAAGCGTGGCCACGTCAAGAACAAGCTGCAGCTCAGGAAAGGCAAGAAACTACAAAAAAAATAAAACGCAAACAAACAAAAAAACACAAAAAAAACCCGCAAACAAAACAACAAAAAACGCAAACTATTTTTTTCGGACAAAACTTAATGAAGAAAACCTCTAACCAACCAATGAAGAAGGGCCCAGGAGCTGACGTGAAGCGGCTCTGAACCCGGGCGCTCTGTTCCGTCTGGTTTTGACCCAGGAGCGCTCCGTTTGACCCCGAGGAACTTGATCTTTGTCGTTTCTCATTTTGTGGTTTTGTTTTTCGTACTTGAATGTGTGGTGGCGAGGCACAGGGGCTGCTCTGGTTCGACTACTCGCCGAGGAACGCTCCGGGGGGGGGGGATTTGTTTTCGCACCAAAGACCTGTCGACCTTCGAACTTTGGCACACGTTGAACTGTTAAAAAAAAGAAAAAATGAAAAAAAAGAAAAGAAAAAAAAACGAAGGCGGACGAGGCGCGTGTACGGCGCGTGTACGGTTCCTGCCGCGTGTACGGTTCCTGCCGCGTGTACGGTTCCTGCCGCGTGTACGGTTCCTGACGCGTGTACGGTTCCTGACGCGTGTACGGTTCCTGACGCGTGCACGGTTCCTGACGCGACGCGTGCACGGTTCCTGACGCGTGCACGGTTCCTGACGCTGACGCGTGTACAGCGCTATGCGACATGGAGGAACGACCACTTGTGTTTTCCATCGTCATCTTCCGGGCTGCACAACAGGAAAACACGCCGAATATGTGAATTTATGAGAGAGTCTATTACTTAAACCATTTGTCCTGTTGTCACGGAGCCCTTATAGCCCATTTTATAGTTGTAAATATAAAAAAATCCACTCTCTTTTTGCTCTATCTCGCAATGATCTGAAGAGCAAATGATTCTCAAGTACAGGACTAGATTAAGACTAAATATGAACTAAACCAGGTCTAAAATGGGGCCAAGGCTGCGTTACACTTGCTCAAACACTACAGCAAAAACACAGACCTAAACCAGGACTAGAAGAGGTCTAAACCAGGACTAGAAGAGGTCTAAACCAGGACTAGAAGAGGTCTAAACCAGGACTAGATTAGGACTAAACTGAGCCCAAACCGAGGTCAGTGTGAACCTTAAATTCTCCTAGACCTGGACTAAATCTTGACCAAACTTGGCTGGAATAAGTTCTTAACCTGGACAGTCTGAGAGACGAGACCAAAGTGTGGGTTTTGATCCTTTTCTGACACAAAATGTTTAGATTTCTCACATAATGATGAAAACTGTACTGTTGCGTCACTCCACTTCTGCCTCCTTGTGGTTGAAGTTGTTACTGTAGGGTCAGTCCAAACTCTCAACTACAAAAGTCATTGACAAAAACATTGGATTGACCTACTTATTTTGCTAACGTTAATTTATCCTTAAACAATTGGAAACACGATTTTGTCATTTCTACTCATTCCAGTGCAGCCCTTCAAACTCCTGCTTTTTTTATTTGTGTCGTTCTTCTTTTCAGTTTGATTCTAAATGCAAAATTGGCCTAAAATGTGTAAATATGTTGTGCAAAGAAATGTCAAAATCAAAAAATAATATATTGTGTTTCTGTGGTGATTTTTAAATTCTGTTTTTTTTTTCTTTCCCTGTTTTGTTCTTTGCTTTGTTTGTTTCGATATCAACTGAAATCCGCGAATGCAATAATTCTTGTACAGAGAGCGGCGTCTTGTCGTCGAGGATTTGTGGATCGAATGTGACTTTCTACAACGTCCCCGAGTTCGCTCTTTTTTTCATAAATTGCATAATAGATTGTACATTTTGCTGCTAGGATTTTTAAAAAAGACGAGAAGCAAGATGTGTTCGGTGTCGGGAAATGTAGTTCTAATAAATTAGGCCTCCCGTTCTGCAGGGGGAGCTCTTTGTTCTGTGAGCAAGCCTAGTGCCTCATCGCTGGTCTTCACGTTATTTTGAAAACGCACTTCTTTCTGTCCACGTTTGGGACGGTAAAAACTGGAACTGTTCAACTACTGTTTTTAAGAGTTGATCTGAAAGAATTTGTGAGGAAATGTTTCACTTCACATTTTGTTGTTTTATAGGAAAAATGATTGACGTCCAAAATCATCTTTTTGGGGTTCAAGAGCTGTGTCCCGACGACGACAAAACATTGTGAAAAAAAAAAGCTTGTCATTTGAAAGTTGTTTCAAAAGCGTCAACTTTTTTTCCTGATACGATTCATAATCATTACAATTTTCTTGAGTGTGTAAATCATCATTAAATTAGAACATAATCATTTTATAATTTCACTTTTTAAATGCTCAGAGTTAGTTTTGTGTTTGTGAGTCGGCAATGAATGTCATTTTTAATCAGATATTTGTCTTTGTATAATGTGCTTAAATACTGCAAAAACACTTCTTTCAGTTTAAAATCCTGTTTAAGAGATATTACAAATGATACTTTTTGCTTCTGTAGTATAAAATCTAAAAGTATCCAAGTTGTACTGCTTAAAAAGTAAATTAGAGGCAACAAGTGGCATTATTAGTTTTTAAAAAGTCTCAAATATAAGATTGTGTACGCCACCTTCTGGGCAAACACTGCCCTCGCATTGAAATTGGAAAATGGATTCAAACGGATAAAAAGTGTCTCTTTTGCGAGTCTCTTCAAATTTCGAATGAGCGTGAGTTTGAGTGGCGTTTCTCCTCGTTTGCGTTAAATCAAATCAAGCAAATTAAACCCAATGAAATGAGCTTTTATTGGACGCGAGTAATCAAAACTATAATATTGGGCCTAAGTTTGAACGCACGACTGTTCATTGTAACTGAACCCGCTCATTGTTGTAAAGGTAAACATGTATTTTGGGACACAGCTGTCAATCACGTCTTCTGGGCACTGCGTTTGTGTTTTTAACATGTTTTATCACTAATGACGAGTCAAAAGCCGTTCGAACAGCAAGTGACTGAAGCCTCGGTTGTGAGTTTGTGTTCATTTGCAGTTCCAACTTCCATATTCGACATGACAGACGCCCGGAGAGGTCAGAGGTCAAACTAAAGCCTTAATGTAACGTAAAGGCGGTGTCGCCCACATGTTTTATCTGTGTGTGTTGTGTGTTTTATTGAAGAACTTCCATCACTGACTTCAGCGTTTGAGCTCGAACGGTACGACTCTCACTGTCTCTGTTCAAAGTTTACATTTTAACTTCTGTTCAGCCATTATTAAATATACACTTACATCAGTAAATGGTCTGCGTGGTTTTGTTTGTGTTCAGGCGGGAAACTGCAGGTGATTGAACCAGGATTCAAAAAAACGTTACATAAAGTTTTGGATTTTTTATTTTTTATTAATTTTTTTTACTGGATTTTTACTTATTTTTTAATTGGTGTAAAAATTCAAACTTCATCTCGTTTTCTGGACTTGAACCTCGATATGAGCACATCCGTCCGTTTGGTTTGTCTTAAGTACGAAGACTGTCAAGTTTGGTGTGTCGAGGATCTACTTTAAGGGAGGAAAATGCATTTTGAGAACACGACCTTTTGAAGTTACAATGTCCTTTTAGAAATCTGTGGATGAAATGAAATGATAAAACATCTTCTTCAGGTGCAGATTGGACAATGTTTCCCAGTGAAAGCTTGTATCTTGACCGGACAAACTGACTAAACAATATGTAATAGAATTCTGCGTTTTGCCTGTCGTGGCTCGATATATACATATCTACATTGGATATGTACATTGGCATCTGTGGAAGTCATTCAGCGTGCCACCGGTTTGCCCACCGTTACTTATGAAGGAAAATAGAAGTAAATTTAAATCATACGCTCATTTACAGCAGTTAAATGTTGAACCACTTGATGGCAGCATTATCCCTTTGATCAAATCACGCTTCATGGAGTTATCTCATGAATGCAGAATGAATACAATTATGATTTGATGGGTTTTAAGACATTTTGATCTCATTTTAACGTGGGCTTTTGATTAATTTGTTAATATTCATACAAAATTAGCAAAAAGGGCTGAGATTGACAACGGCCCAATAAGAGGGAGTAAACATCCTGTAAAAGAACACAACCTTTTAACAGTTAATACAGAGCTCGAGCCTTTGATGGTACAAGATGTGAACGTGCCCCCCTCTTATGGCACAGGAAACGAGTGCGTATGAAAAATGTATGTCTCGCCTTGTTTAAATTTGCATGAGCCTTGGTCAGTGTTTGAAATGGAGGGGGTCCTATATAACCTCGTGTTCTGAACGGCAGCCACACCTTTTGGAAAATGACTATAGTATTCTTTTGTAACTTCTGAGAAATGGCTCCAGAAAAGGCGTGGGTTTTAAAAGTGGGGGGGCTCGTTTCTAGTTCGCTCGATAGATGCATCGAACTCTAAATATGGTTGTCTTTCCAGTCCAAATTGGAAACGCACAACACATTTTCACTGCACTTTGAGTATTGTCGCTGCTGAGGCGTCAAAGAAGGGTGTTGAAGAAGGGGGGGACGTCAAGACGCAGGGGACGCTATTGAAGTGGAAATCCCAAGTGTCGGGCGAGTGTAAAAAATTGCCAAAGAGATGGAGCACAAAAAGAAGAGGGGGAAAAAAGGGGGATCGCTTGTCACGTGATTCGAGTGTTCCTCAAAGTCAAGAGAGTTGCTGCTTGTTGGAATGTTGACCTAAAGTGACCCGGAGTGGACTGTGGAGGGATCAAAGAGGGGGGGCCGATTTCTGGGTGCCACTTTCCATGAAGGTCGTTGGCGTTCGTGACGGAGCACTTCGCTTTGTCTGACCTTCCGGAGGTCTCTTGCCCGATCGGATCTTTTCAGACGCTAGGGGTGGACTAATATCGGTTATCGGCCAAAGCCTTCCCCATAACGTCGGTATCGGTCCAAAATGTCAACATTGGTATGTTTGGGGTCCATTAAGATGTTGTTGCTGTCAGGAATATGGACTCGTAGCCTCGGCCTGTACCAGACTGAAGAAGTCTGTTGCCCGTGGAGAGAGCTGGAGAAGAGTGCCAGCGAGCCAAGAGTGAAGAAGAGAACCGTGCGGAGGCGGTTGAGAGGAAGGAAGGCAAATCACTGGCGTTCGTCGCTGTGGTGTAGTTGTACCAGCGTCACACGAGGAGAGTCGGACAAGGTCTCAATCAATCTGGAAGCTGCAAAGAGATTTAAGACCGTGGACGGTATTTCAGAGTTGGGCCTGGCTCTTGCTACGGGAGGAGAGTCCGATCAAGCGTTTTAAATCTTTTAGTGAACTTTTATTCCCCTCAAGACCTGCCTGAACTTACACAAAGAAGAAGAGTCAAAAAAAGATCCCGAAGTCTGTTGACTTTATTCCGCCCCGTCCACGTTTGCCTCTTTCTGCCACGGATCAGCGCTTCCGTTGCGATCGCACATCCGGTCGAGCGGGAAGTCTGGAGAATGAGGGAAAAGTCTTGTTGCTAAAATATGTGATAGTCTGATTTGTGTAAAATGTCCCATGTTCACGTGACCGACAAGTCAACAATGCACAGATTCCCTGGACGGCCTGTTTCCGGACTAAGGTCAAAGGGTAACTTTCCCTTTCCCTTTTCTCCAAAGTCAGATCTTGCACGTTTTGCGTCTTGTTGCATTAACGGCACCAGTAAAAGTTCACTTCCACTTGCGCAATTAAAACATGCCGACACCATGTAAAAAGATTACAGCCACATGAACTGTGCTTCATGAATAAACTTTGATTGTATTTGTATGTGATAGATCGGCCCTGCCTCTAACACCAGTCAGATCTGTGAAGTGACACACAATAACTGTCTTTTTTATGCTTCCTCTCTTTTATCATCCATCCATCCATTTCTACCATTGTTCCCGTTAGGGGTCGCGGGTGACTGGAGCCTATCCAGTGCCTTTGGCCTTAGGCGGGTACACCCTGGACAGTGAGCAACTCGTCGCAGGGCTAACACAGAGACATAGAACACACAGACAACCATTCACTCTCACACTCATTCACTAGGGCCAATTTACAGTTGCCAATTTACCTAACACATGCATGTCTTTTGACGGTGGGAGAAGCCGGAGAACCCGGAGAGAACACCAGTAACACGGGGAGGACATGCAGGACTCCACCCAGAGAAATCATGTGATGTAATGTGGGGTGCTCTGCCACCGTGCACCCACGGTGCACGGTGGTAACACATACTTTGAAGACGTACAATTTTAGTATTATGGTTTCCGTTGATCATCAGTCCACACTCAATGCAGTAGGGGGCGGTAAATGCACCTTTTCAGTTGGCTGCCAACCGCTATTAAAAGTAACAGAAGAGAAGAAGAACACACAATAACGCCTGTGAATTAATAAGCACAATTAGTTCAATATCAAACAATGGAACTTTCCAGGCAAAGCAGTAACATCTCCATAGGACAATGACATCTCCACGGAGACATGGACCCCCATCCACCCCTAGAAATAGTGACATAATGCACCTTTTTAAATAAAAATCAGGACAAACATATTGGATAAATACTCAAAGGTCTTTATTGTCCTTCATCTAAAGCCGGCGCTACTTCAGAATATAATATATCCATTCATGAAAAACTGTCTAAAATCTGTTTCGTTTCTGTGTAAGGCTTAAAAACGTGAAACAAAAATATTAGTGTCTGTTACTGAGGCTACTGACCGGCACCTGGTTTCAGTACAATGAAACAGTGAGAATAAGGCAGCACGACAACAGCACGGAGACGACTCTAGTACAAAACACTCAAAACCGGGAGCGCCTCGTCCCCTGATGGTCCCGACACCCCCCCCCCCAAAGTGGACTTGAAATGTTTGTAAATGGTGCCACGCTGAATCAGAGGTAGGTCATGACAAAAATATAGAGTTGGACTGAAAGAGGCAGAAAGAAAGTGCAGCCATGTCAAAATGCATGATGGGAGAAGCGTGTTGATGCTAAATACATTCATGATAGAAATACAACGATGGAGGGACATTTGCACCAAAGAAAGGGAAGTGATGACAGACTGTGGCATCTTTTTGAATGGTCTTCACAATAAAGTCTTCATAATTGCACCTTTGCAGCTCAACAGTAAACTTCCCATTAAGACATTCGTGAAAAATGCAAATAAATCTGTAATCTAATAATAATAATAATCTAATAATTCAATAATCTGTTCTGAAACGTGTTAAATCACGAAAGTTATGGAAACGTTTGGCCCAATTTGAACTTTTACATGTGTTTTTTTTGGACGGAAAACAACCGCATCATGGACATTATAAATCACAAAGCTGCTCAGCCTCTGTCGTGTCTTTGTGCACCTGATATTTAATAAGTCTGTGGACAAAATGAATGGGAAATGTACTTTTGAAGATGTTTAGGTGAATCTGTTTCAACAGCAGGAAAAACAGATATTTTAAAACGATAGTACTTTCTCAATTCAATATCTATATTACCTCCAAAAACAGTATTATAACACGTTACAGTTCATTCAAAAATGTAATTCAAAAGGTCCAATATAATGTTAAAAATCGGATCAGAATAAGTTAAAATGTTGCCAGGGAACTTTATGTCAAAAACCTGAAGTTGTTTTGTTTCATTCACTTTTGTTCTTTTGTATTCTTAGAAATCATGGATGCTTTACCCACTTGTCTCTGATACATTTTAAAAAGTAAAACACGTGACACCAACGTTAAGAGGCGCAGTACTTGTTTAAAAAAGCCCGAATGAAACACACTTACAGGGCCGTTTTTAGTAAATGGCATCGTTTTCCTGTTTTTTTTCTCTGTATAAACTTTCACAAATGCACAGATTCACAAACTAAAACGCTAGAACCAACGTATCTTTGTGGAGAAATATATCACGACAGGTTGAACTAGTTAAATGGCGTCGTATCGGACAATTAGAGTAATCCTTCTGACGGGACGAAAGCAAAGTTACGAAAAGGAGTATTTCCTCTGATAAAAGTGTCAGTGATTTAAATTGCTACTGAATCATTCAAACGCTGCACGATGAACAGAACAGAACGCTGTGGTCACATTTATACTTGTATATAAAACACTAGTGGTGAAGTTGCGTGTGCAAAAAAGGCCTTGGCAAAGTGAAAAATAGAAATACTCTACTTTCAGTTACTTCAATAGTCTTTAACAGCTCTACGTATAAAACCTTCTTCCTCCGAGTCCTTTGGCACCTCACGTTTTGTCCTGCGCCCTCCCGTCCGCTTGGAGGCCGTCGGGGTTCAAAGGTGACCCGGGTTGACCTCTGAGCGCCGCTTGCAGGAAGAAGGCGGGGCTTGCGTTCGGTTCAGTCCGAGAGGAAGCGCGCCGCCATCAGGTCGACTTCCACAGTGGCGCGTTGTAGATCCAGCCCTCGCCCTGACGGGGGAAAACCACGCAACAGCCAAAGAAAATGTGTTGAAACGTGTCTTCAAACGTATTCGCCGAGGTTTCGTTTAAGCAGAGAAATGTGAACTTTTTGTAGCATTTTTTAAAATACAAACGATAAACTTGCTCTTCAGATATTTAGCATTTCTTCAGAACGACATCAATGCTAACGTTTCAAACTATTTCGAAACTAAAGAACACGCTCGATTTGACTAAAAATTACTTAATTATGAATAAAGAAATAAAGTAAATGTAGGGATAAATCAATACTTCTACCTCCATTTCGATACCACAATGATAATTAAAACATTTACTTATTAGGTCAAGACAATTGCACTTTCTTGATTAAACCATGTGGTCGGATAAAGCTCAAAATCATTCTAAAACTTCAAGAAAAGTACATTTTTGTCTTGTTTATGTATTTCTTTATTTTGCTCAACAGAGTATTTCGTCTCGATACGTTTGGATTAATAACTGATGGCAGATACTTTTTTTACAACCCGTCGAACCTACAGTCCTTTTCTTCTAACTCACTCTGGCTTTTCCTTGGCTCTGCATTGATTTATTCCAGAAAAAGACAGTTATCAAAAGCTCCAAATCACCTGAAACCTTCACTCGTATTCAGAGCACTAATATTACCAAATGTGATTGTTTTGAACAGTTTTTTGTATAGATTAAAAGTAGAATCCACTCCTCTCACGTTCATCTGTTCGTTTTTCTCTTCAGAGGTCGACTTGTGGAATGGACTATTGTTTTTTACGTTAGGAAACCAACACTTTCTTTCCTCTCAGGTCATATTTTTTTACTTTACTTTTCTAACTTTATACATAAAACAATGTTGTATTAAGACTGAAATATTAGTTTTGTCGATTCATTACACGAGGAGCGATTGACAATCCTACATTAGCGGCCGGATATCATTTATTTACATTATTTAAAGTCGTGACAAAAGGAAAATGCCGCTGCCAAAGGTGTACGAAATATTAAAAAATTCAAAATCGTAACATGGAACCTTTTACTGTAAACTGTAGTCACGGATAAACCTTTTGTATTCACATTGATAAATATTTAAAACCATTATTACTTAAAGTGTGTAGAAATGTGACTATTTAAAGTTTCCTCCATAAGCCCGAGGTTCCTGAGGGTAAATATTTCCACAGAAGGTCACTAAACCATGACGTCATGGAGAAACCAAAGCCAGAAAGATTAAAACTAAGTCCGAAAATATATGAAAACAAGTCATCGAGTCGTGATTGCAATGATTTGAAACTTAAAACCTTCACTGAGGTAATTGGCACTCAAGAACAAAGCTTTAAAATATTTTGTTGTTTGACTTCCACCTGGTTATTTCCTGTTTTGAACTAAATGATGTTGTTTTGAATTGCTTTATCCTGTGTTTTTTCGTCCTAGTTTAGTTGTGGTCTGGTCTTGGCTTTAACCCGGTTCATTTTGGGTCTACAGTCTTCAGGACCCGTGCGCCCTTACCTCTTTGGAGAAGTATTTGGGCGTCCAGGGCTTGTTGTTGGTGTTTCTCTGTTTCTCCTCGCTCCTCTGCCGCTCCTCCAGCCGGTGCTTGTGCTCCGTGGCCTCGTCGATGTTCCCCTCCTTCAGAGACCTGGTCACGCTCTGCCACAACCTCCTGAACACACCAGCGCGCCAGGATTTCAGCTCTTACGCATCATCAATATCACACGTTTCACAAAGACAGCTGCTTCTTCACAGTGGATTTAGTGAGTTTAGCTGTAGCTTAGGTTGAAATCGGCACTTATTAATGTCAAAACTGGGACTAAACCAAGAATTCAACCTGGAATAGACCGGAACAAGCGTGACCAGGCACGTTTCCTCTCCTCCGCATCCTCTTCATCAAACCAACCCTGAAAACGTTCATAGTATCTCAGCTTTCGCTCTCCCTCCCGCGCGTCCTGCACAAGCCTAAAGAACTGATCCGGACTAAACGAGGGCCAACGCAGGGTCCAGCCGGGATCAAAACAACCAGATCAGGGGGAAGAGGAGTGAAATGGTGACGAAGGATCGGACTCGCGTCAGATTTTCATGAGACGAGAGACAAATGGTCAGCTGCGCCTGCTCAGAGCTGCTAAAGCAGAAACACTCGTTTGAGGACAGACGATAATCGACTCTAAATGAGTACATTTTGGGTCTAGAGAGTGGGTGTGGAACAGACCAGGTTAATGAATGAGGAAAAAAAGTTCATTATAACAACAAATGATGACAAAATAAAGAGTAAAAACAACACAAACTAAATATTGTCATAATTGTCTTAATTGTCTTAAAATAATGGGAGATGTTTAGAAAAAGAGATAATATTGTATTTGTTGCTTTGGAGAAATGCAAAATTATAAAATAGTGTTTTGTCTTTGATTTAAACCGTTAAAAATGACCTCAATAACACAAATATCACCAACACTCGAGGACTGGACTGACATTCGACAAATGGCCTCAGAGGGACTTTTATTTTAATCTAAATGTGCCGTGATTTAGCTTCTTTTGATGTTTAGTCGATGTCTGTGTGTGTTCTTATTCTGATTGTTGCTCTGGTCACGTTGTGTTCTGTGTTGTTCCGTGTTCTAAGTTTATTCTTTTAAAGTTGAAATAACTAACTAAATAAATAAGAGACAAAAAAGTGATATTTCTGCACTTTTTTATAATTCACGTTTTGTGCAACACTTAAAGTCACTGTGTCAAGTCCATTATAAAACATCACGATTATTCCTATCTATAACATGTATTTATTTCATAACATAAAATAGATCATCAGTGACATTAAGTTACACAAAGTGTTTTTTTAAATACCTAGAGTTAAAACCACTTCATTCAGCTGCTATAGTCACCGGTTATAATGTATTGGCTCTTATGATTAAATTGTGACCTGAATAATGACGATTATCTATCGACTCGTCTTTACACCAGTAACCGTCACTAAACCAAAAGTGGAAAACAAACCGAGCCTGTGTCGGCGTTTCTCACCTGGACTCGGTGCGGCTCTGCTGGTCCACGGGCCGGAGTTTCTTCTTGGTTACGGGCAGTTTGTTTGTGTCGATGACTTTGGTTTCTCCGCTGCTGTAGGTGAACTCCAGCGTCCCGTTCCACTCGCCCTGAGCCTTGCACACGATGGTGCTGGTCGGATTGTGTTTCACCTCCGCCGTCACTCTGAGCGCGCACACACACACACACAGACGCACACACAGACTCTTCAGATTACTGTGCAAAATGATGGACACATATGTACTGAGTTTAGGTTACGTTTGAGTTGATTTTAAGTAATGGATGTTTTTGCATTTCATTTTTCTGACAATAATACATTTAGCAGCACAATTTGAAAGTTAGAAATGGTCCAAATTCACATGATTTGCAATAAAAACTCGATCTGCTTGACTCTTTGTGCTATTTGGTGGGCACAGTTATGTAGTTTTGACAAATCATACTGCCATATTTATGACCATTCGTCCCACTTTTAGACATGGAAGATTACAATGTTCTCATCAAGACGACCGTAGACTAAACGCCATGCTCAACTCCGTTCAGGACGAAGAGCCGAGTCGACGTAGTATTTTGTGTCTTTACTGTTGACTCTTTCGCATGGTGTTCAGTCTCCGGTCGTTGCAAAGACATTAACAGTCCTTGGCCGGGGATGCGACCGGACTGTCTCGCTGCAGACCCTTCCCTTTCTCTTCTGGTGTAACAAAACAGGAAGTGATGCGCCTGACTGCAGGAAGTGATGCCTACCACTACCTGCTACATGATAACATATGCATACTAAGACTAAACGGTAAACTGATCCATTGTCCTGTTCTAGTCCAGGTTTAGGTTTGGCTTTAGTCCCAGTTTTGAAGTGGTGAAGTGTGACCCTATGATACATGACAACATTTGCTTACTGGAACATTTTCTTTTTAAGTATATACTGTAAATGCATGAATAACCTGGACAGCAAATCTATCAAATATACTAGGGAGGGAACTTTTGTTTTGACGGACAAAGAATGGGAAAATATATGTACTTCACAACGGAGAACCACAAAGTCTCATGTTTAGAAGAATGTGACCCAAGTCAAAAGTGCACATTATTCACAGGGAAACGCTAAATGTTGGAGACACTGTGGTTGTCAGGAGGCTCATCATTATCATGCGTTCTGGGATTGTCCGGTTGCTGACCGTTTTTGACATCACCACCCCACTCGACTTCAGAACTAAAGGTATTTGGGCCTCTAAACTCCCGCCATGGACAATATGGATGGATACCTTTGGAACATACTTCTGGCCATCACAAAAAATGGATGACACAAATTGCACCAACGATTAACTTAAAGACTTGACACACATCTTAACTGACTTAGAAAAAAACAAAATGGATACATTTGATTTGGGACTTTTTCTGCCTTCATTTTCTTCTCTCCATTTTGTTATTTTTACTTTTATTTATATTGTTCTCTCAGCTGTTTGTTTTTGTTGTTTTGTGATTGAAATGTTGAAAAATAAATACATCAATAATAATAATAATAATAATAATAATAATGATGATGATTCCTAATAATAATAGCAACAATAACATTTAAAAAAAAATTATTAATGTTTTTTTTAATGAATTCCTACTCTCCCAAGGGATCATAGTCACAATATCCTTAATAATTATTAGTCACGTGCTTCTCCGTTCACCGCCAGCTCAATTTGAAACGATGCGCTCTTCAAACGTAACGCCGCCATGTGAACTGGACGTAGAAGCGTCCGTTCTGACCTGTGGACTTTGCCGCCGTAGAAGGGTTTGGTGTGAAACGTGACCGTGGCCGAGTATCCGCTTTTGGCACAGTTGATGGACACTTTGCCCCCGAGTTCGACCCAGGGCACAGTGAGGATGGAGCGGGCGTACGCCGACGGCAGCGTGAAGACGTACTCCTCGTCGTGGTCCAGCAGGTACAGGACGCCTACAAGAGAAGACTCGTGTTGAAGTGGAGGAGGGGGTTTTGGAGGCGGTTTGGGCGGGCACAGACGGGCACAGACGGGCACAGACTTGACGAGGAACAGGGAATATAAAAGGTAAAAACAGAGGTTAAAACTGCCGGACGAGAGGCATTTGGAGTCGAGATTTGTGAGAGTTTCAATATAATTCTAAGGATAATAATCACACCTTATTTAGCCATAATAAAAATAATGTTTCTGAAGCATGATTCAGGCTTAGTAACTATTATATCAAAAGGATTCGGTGTTAGGTTATTAATTAAGTAGTTATTAGGACAGTAAGCCTTAATCGAGCAAGATTATGTGTCGATTAATTATTTAATTGGTATTTTAAGGCTTTATGTTCATTAATACAGCAGAAAGGAGAAGTTAGCTGGAGTTTTGAGAGTAAATTATACATTTATTCTTCCGTTTATACAATTAAATGTGCTTTCTGCCAGGACGTTTCTATATACAGTAAATAGCTGCTGCTTTTTTTCATAAATTCTCTTCTCTGGATGCACAGTTTCTTTAGTCGACGACAGCTCTAGCACTCGTTAAGCCTGAATCCTGCTTAAAAAACGATTTGTTAATTATGATTTAAGCCTTTGTTCATGCTTTATTGAGGATATTAAAAGTATAGATATTATAAAGAGGAGTGCTAGCAACACCGACAAAAAACTAAACACAGCATTTATTTTAAACTGAAAAACAGATGATATTGAACTTAAATAGTTTTACCACTTATATATATAATCAACAGAAATGGTTAAAAACATATTTTTGTGGGTTCTGCTCTGAAAAGCCTAAAAGATAAAAGGAGAAAAGTGAAAGGGGGGATAAAATGTGTTAAATTAGAAATGTCAAACAAACATCGAACAAGCTCGAGATACGGATAAAAACGATTGTCCAGCTCCTGAATCTTTTCATTGAGATGGATTCAAACCAAGTCAGATTCACTGTCCTGCAAATGGAACGTTCTGAACCAAAAGGAAGTTCGGGTGATGCAAATTGGATCCAGCTTTTCCACGACAAACAAGTGCCTATGAGACACTGTTGTCGTCTTGGTTTAAGTGGATAATCTCGTCCCGTATCATTCAATCCTAATCTAATGTGTTTTGGAATGTGGCGTGTTCACTTCCTGTTTCTGACAGAACAACCATTTAATATGACGAACGTTTCATGTAATTCTGCATGTGGCAGTAGAGTTGGTTCAGGTCCTTTCAGGTTAAGGTATATTTGAACATTGCATTATTCCAGAAACAGAAAAAGTGACTCGAGAAACAGGCCATTTGTTTTCAAAATGTGAATGTTCATATTTAAAAGGGGTTTTGGGGGTTCTCGCATTCGAAAATCTGATATTTCTGGTATTGTGGTGCATTTCAGGTGTAATACTGTGTTTTTCCACATTATTTTAATAAGATACACAACATATTATAGGTTCATTCTTTATTCTAGCTGTGTGTGTGTGTGTGTGTGTGTGCGCGCGCGCGTGTGTATGCGCGTGTGTGTATGCGCGCGTGTGTGTATGCGCGCGTGCGTGCGAGGAATGAGGCTCCAAGAACCTCTGCAAACTCTGACGTTTGGGACGTCTCATTCCATATCTACTCCTTTTTGCTGTTGTCACGTGTAAATCCTATTCATCTAAATAAAATAATGAGTCGACTAATTAAAAGTTTAGTCGACTAAGACACCATTGGCCGGCTAAACGATTACTCCTACGCTTTCGTTTTCTGTTGACACGTTTTGACTTATAGCGTGGTTTGTATCCATTGTTGAGGCAAATCTCTACTTCTGGACACAGCCCACCAGAGACCCCCCCCCGGTGGTTGTGGCCCTAAACAAATGCTTATTTTGTTTACACCACGGGCTGGCGCTGTGTCATGTGGGTCAGACTGAACATCGAAATGACACGAGAAACAAAAAACAACCAAAAAAAACCCTATTTTTCTG
This sequence comes from Chaenogobius annularis, assembly GCA_015082035.1. Lineage (NCBI taxonomy): Eukaryota > Metazoa > Chordata > Actinopteri > Gobiiformes > Gobiidae > Chaenogobius > Chaenogobius annularis. Next base: position 1,265,745 of record BJKM01000082.1, read on the forward strand.
TAAATCTCCACCTTCAGAATTGCCTTGAATGGCGTTATTTTAGCTTCATCTGGGTCAGTTTCAGTAAAAATCTCATTCACGGGGCTTTTTGGAATCGCAAAAGAATAATCAGTGGATTAGCGCGACATTGCCCTAAGCGTCCTTCTCCTCTAGTCATGAATGTTTCTATAATAATAACCATATGTTTACGAGGAGACAGCACTTGTTGTAAAGCTCTCCCCCAAATGCCTCCAGCGCGAACCTCGTGTCGCGTCATCGTGTTATTCACAGCCCAACAATGGCCCGCAGGCATCAGCGGCTTTCAATGGGTTTTTCCAGCTCATGTGACGGAACAGAAAAGACGCAGCCCGACGTTGAGATTAACGGCGTCGTCGAAGGCTGGTCATGTGTTACAACTTTGAGATACGACGCACACGAGACGGAAGAACAATTCAATTTCGTACGTGCTGCTTCTGTGAGCCGGTCGTATCTACAGACCGGAGTGATTTGTCAAGAGGCTGTGCTGCTTAACAAATGATTAAGGGCCTAATGCATAAATAAACAAGTGCTGCTGGTAGTGAAGGCTTTGGCCGTCACTACGGCGCGATCCACGTTTACGTTCAGGAGGTTGTTGGGATGTGACTGATTCAAATGATCTCATCAGATGATTCAGCGTGGGAAAAGTCATGGAAGGAGCGTCTTAAAATGGAATTAACACATTATATTAGCCAGCTATAATGATAATATCAGCGCCCTCTGCTGGCAGCATTGTGGGCAAATAGGTGACTTCCCTCACATTTTTGGGAATGTTCAGTAGTGAGCGTTATTGATTAATTCATTGCTAATACACCTGCCTCACCTCCACGTGAACAATGGGCGCAGCAGTCATTTTATCAATACTGAAACTGAAAAAAGATATTTGAAAAGGTGCTGTAATCTCAACTAGCCTAAACATTTAAGAAGACTTACATGTGTAGAGTTGATACGCAAAATGTGTTACTATTCATCCAGTGCCGACCTTTTTGCTTGTCAAAAACCACAGTGTTGTATTGATAAGTGTGTGCAGGAGCTGTGTTAAAAGAAGTGTTTCTAATAACACTGTGGAACAGTAATCGGTTTTCAGATTCTGAATATGAATGTTGGCACTGAGTCAACATCATTCCAGAACAAAAATAAATTACAAAATCTCTTTCATAAGTCGATGAACTCAAAACAGAGTCATTATAGAGTCAAAGAAAGTCCTCATCTGGAGCTCTAACAAGCTTGTGATCATGTGAGTCTGAGCTCGTGGAAACTCTCAAACAGTGAGTCAGGCAAGAACGTCTCTCCTCATGTTTGTGCATAACGTCCCAGAATGCACCTGGGGAGCCGCGCTGCTGCGTCAGAGCCGGACAGAAGAGGGACTATTGATTGTTCTTGTGCAGGACAGCAGCGCACAGGACAGTCTGACCCCTCGCTCAGCACTAAAGAGGTGCTGATGTGATCAAACGTCTGGTCCAAATCAAGACTTAAGAAGCAACTATTTCAAATCCACTCAGGGACTTCACTATTACGCACGGTTTATCATCTGATAAACATCTGTCACATCTTTATCTTTTCCTACACAAATCAAATGTCAATATCACATCTTATTTCTGAAATTTAGGAAAACGATTAATTTGAGCAATATATTACATCCATAGCAATATTTTTTAATTCAAGGTAGTATCTGATACATCACTACTTTTGAGAACCAAAGACATTTGAACAGCAGTATTTCTTTGTTAAACCATGACCTGTTTGAACTTGATCATCATAGAAAATGTCAAATGTTTCACATAAACAAGTTTCCTTTCGCTAAACAAGCAACAGCATTGTAGCAGTGAAACGGTAACAGCAGCCCACAATATCGATATTTTATTCGCAAAATGAAGTAAAATGGAGTAGTATTGAGAATGTGTCAAACAGTGATATTTTTCTTTTTATTTCATTGCCATTGTCCAACACGTTACGCTTCCTCAGTTTGTGACCAGCTTTACAAAACTGAACTTTCTGCAAGACAAAATAAGTAAAAATATATAAATAAAATGTGAGTGTGATTTATATTTGTCTTGTTGTTTTTTGGACTATCGATTGAACTAGACTTTATTGAGTTTCCTAAATTCTCCCGATTTATTTTTGGTTCCGACCATTATATTGTGACCTGAACTGATAATTAACCATAGACCTAATAATCTTGACACGTTAGCCCCCCCTACGAGGCCAAGCAGATACATTGCAGTACACGTACCTTCCCCGACCATGGACACTCCGATGGACATTCCCATGAACTTGCTCTTGGTCCAGACGTGAGCGTTGACGCACATCCTGCGCTCTCGGCACTCGCAGTAAAACCCCGACACGGGAGGATGATGGCACACCTGCTCCGCCACAAAACGCACCCTGTAAGGTCCACCCTCCTCCGCCTGCACGTTATTGGGACTCCTGCCCGGCACCTGAGCGCACGCCGGGTTGTTGGTCCGATTCCCGGTCCTGACTTTCTCCCGGGGAACGTCCCACGAGCAGTGAAATGTCTCGCCGAGGATGGGGTTGTAAGGTTTTTTGGCCACGGCGCCCTTCCGCCCCTCGTGGAAGGCGGTCAGGTAGTACTCCACAAACCGGACGATGCGCTCCTCCGCCGTGGTCCCGGACGTGATGGACAGGAACATGTCCGGGTGCGCCATGAAGTTGGCGTACATCTCCAGCAGCGAGCGCTTCTCCAGGATGAACGTGGGCAACACCACCTGAGGAGAGGACGCGACAAAATACAAAGTAAGAACGTAGGCAAGGCAACGTTCATGTTCACTGCAAGAAAAACAGGAAAAGATGCGGGAAATCACAATACAAACAAGTAAAAACACAAATACTAACAATAAATTCACTTTAAACGAGAAGAATTCATAATAATTCAAGTTAAATACAGCAGTGACTTTACATTGTAGATTATGACTTTTAAATTGTAATGACATGTTTTACACCTCTAAAAACAATACACTGGATATTCAACATATACAACATTCACAATATTATGAAAATGTCCATATATATCTGTTAAATAAATGAGCTATAGAGGCGGGCTCGTACCCGTGTGAGGTCCATGCCCAGTTTGAGCTGTGAGAGCAGGTGCAGGATGATGCTCCTCTGATCGTCCAGAACGCCCAGGTCTTCCTCCTCGTTGTCCTCGGAGTCGGTCACTTCCTCAGACGGACTCAGCTCCTCCGGCCCAGAATGCCGCTGTGGACAGGAGGGAGACGACAAAGGTCAATTCTACGTTTTTACTAAAGACTACGAAGACCAAAATGAGCCAAAACCAGGCCTAACGTTTATGAAGACGCATTTACTGTGTAAATCTTATCCATCCACAGATTCTGCTTGTAAAGTTGTTTTAACACCATAATCTTCACAATATAATGCAAAAAGATCAACTGACTGATGCAATAATTGACATTGCAACAAACTACAGTAAATATATCACAATAACATCATCTGACACCAAATAAAAACGTGTGTATTTGAATGAAAAAGGCAGATTTTATTTGTCATTTTGCCAAATTCCTAAATTAGCCTTGGTTTTGTTGTTAAGCGTTTCTTTCGACAGTCGGCCTAATAAATCACATTACATTTTCACTGTAACTGAAATTAATGGAAAATACAGCAATAATATTGATATTACAGTCAAAATATGTTCAATTATCGTGCACAGTGCCAAAAAACTATTCATCGTTTTGCTTTTTAGTTGAACGTTTCTGTGTAAAACCTGGATTTAAAAAAAAAGAGTATTATTATGATGAAAAAATAACTAATTGGAAAAGTATTTACTACAAATAGACAGTTGAAAAGTTGAGTAACATTGAATTAAATGCAATGTGGCGTGAAAAAGGCAGGGAAAACCTTGTGTCTCATTCCTTCTGCCTTTGAGAAGGACTGGTTTACTGGGACAAACAGTGGGGCGCTTTGCGATGCCTGGGGGGCCGCGTGTGACCCCATTTTGAATTTTCTTATTCTCATTTTGACAGTTAAATGGTATAGAATAAAGTGTCATTGCACATTTACTACAGTAGGTGGCGCTGTCATTGTCAGACTGAGCGCGGGGAGTATTATGGTTTAGGGTTTTTTTTGCACGCGCACGCACAGCGCAGAGCAGGTGATATGAAGTGCACTGAACAGACCCTCAAGAGTCGCCATGGAAACATATTTAACAGGAATGAAAAGAAAGGCGGAGAGACGAAGATAAGAGACAAACAAAAGTCCCCCGAACAAAATGATTCTTTGTTGTGAGAGATCTATATTTCTTTCTTTTTTTTTCACGACATTTTGTCATGTGCGGGGGTTTATATGCCCACCGTATTTATAGTCGCGGTGGAGAGTAGGGGGGCGCGACGTGTTTTTTTTTTCTTCCTAGGGGGGCTTAACTGTAATAACTGAGAAGCACTGCAGTAAACGCATATTTACTTTACAAAGACATGTGCGAGTGAATGTCACAAACGGCATGAGATGTGCTTGGACGTCAAACAGTGTGAATGTGGCGTTTTGAAGGACCAAAGAATCCCCCAAACTTGAATGAAAAGCCCCTTCAAGTCTTGTATATTATTACAAGCCCCTTCAAGTCTCATATATCGTTACAAGCTGTGTGGACGATAAAAGAAAGTAAAAGGATTCTATTTTAGACCAATCAACACTTGGCCTTGGTTTGAAGAGAAGGTCAGCGAGCTCATTTGGAGGCAGCTTCAAAAGTGGCGCGTAAATACCAAAGATCAGCACCTCATTTAGTTTTCACGTGAGTCCATTCATCTTTGTCTGGCTTTTATCTCGTCTGCACCTGAGCGAGCGGACTGCGAAATATATGGAAACGTGTTCAGTACTTACAACTACGACGGCAGATGTCAAGATTATTCTGTGCATTGACAGGTGTGACGCGTCAGGTCACTATATATCCATAAGAAGTACAGAAATAATAAGAATTGGGAGAATTTTCGAAGCAATGATAATTTTTAAATGTGTTCAAAAATGTGAATGAAAGAGAATTCAGGACTGAACAGGACAGTGTTGTTTACGGCGTCTGTAATCAAGAATAACAGTTCAATCGTGTTCAATTCTCACAATAATCCCAACAATAACATTTGACATGATCCAACATATTACTGCTGCTGCTGCTGCTACTGCTACTACTGCTACTGCTGCTACTGCTACTGCTACTGCTACTACTGCTACTACTGCTACTGCTGCTACTGCTACTGCTACTGCTACTACTGCTACTACTGCTACTGCTGCTACTGCTACTGCTACTGCTGCTGCTACTGCTGCTACTGCTACGACTGCTACTGCTACTGCTACGACTGCTACGACTGCTACTGCTGCGACTACAACTACTACGACGACGACTACTACTGCTGCTACGGCTGCTGCGACTACGACTGCTACTGCTGCTACTACGACTACTACTGCTACTGCTGCTACTGCGATTACTACTCGCTGCTACTACGACGTACTACTGCTGCTACTACGACTACTGCTGCTACTGCTGCTGCTACTACGACTACTGCTGCTGCCTGCGACTACTGCTGCTGCTGACTACTGCTGCTGCTGCTACTACTGCTGCTGCTGCTACTACTTGCTGCTGCTGCCTACTACTGCTCGCTACTACGACTACTGCTGCTGCTGCTACTACTGCTGCTACTACGACTACTGCTGCTGCTACTACTACTGCTGCATACTGCTGCTGCTAACTACGACTACTACTGCTGCTGCCTGCTACTGCTGCTGCTACTACGACTTACTGCTGCTACTACTACTGCTGCTACTGCTGCTGCTACTACGACTGACTGCTTGCTACTACTATGCTGCTGCTCTACTACGACTACTGCTGCTGCTGCTGCTACTACTACTGCTGCTTACTGCTGCTTCGCTACTACGACTACTGCTGCTGCTGCTACTACTACTGCTGCTCTGCTGCTACTGCTGCCTGCTACTACGGACTACTGCTGCTGCTGCTGCTGCTACTGCTGCTGCTACTACGACTACTGCTGCTGCTGTACTGCTGCTGCTACGACTACTGCTGCTACTCGACGACTGCTGCTGCTGCTACTACTTGCTGCTACTACGACTACTGCTGCTTAACAACTGCTGCTGCTACTAACGACTACTGCTGCTTACTTACTGCTGCTCTACGACTACTGCTGCGCTGCTACTACTGCTGCTACTACGACTACTTGCTGCTACTGCTGCTACGACGCTGCTACTGACTGCTGCTACGTGCTGCTACTACATACTGCTGGTCCTACCGCACTACTACTGCGCTCTGCTGCTCTACTGTGCTCCACATTACTTTACTACGACTACTGCTGCGATTACTAACTGCTACTGCTGCTACTACAGACTATACTGCTACTTGTTGCTACTGCAATTATTACTACTGCTGCTACTACGACTACTACTGCTTACTGCTGCTACTATTGCTACAGCTGGCTATACTGCTACTACTGCTGCTACTACGTACTACGTCTAGACAGCTGCTGCTACTACGACTATCTACTGCTGCTACGCTATTGTACTGTGCTAACTACGACTAATAATTGCTACTGCTTGCTACTACGACTAATAATGCTACTGCTGCTACTACGACTAATAATGCTACTGCTGCTACTACGACTAATAATGCCGCTGCTACTACAACTACTACTGCTGCTACTACGACTACTGCTGCTACTGCTGCTACTACGACTGCTACGACTACGACTGCTGCTGCTGCTTCTACTACTACGACTACTACTGCTGCTACTACGACTACTGCTGCTACTGCTGCTACTGCTACTACGACTACGATTACTACTGCTGCTACGACTACTACTGCTGCTACGACTACTACTGCTGCTACTACTGCAACTATTGCTACTGCTACTACTACTCCTACTATTACTACTCCTAATACTCCTATTACTCCTACTATTACTACTCCTACTCCTCTTGCCACTACAACTATTATTACTACCCAATTACTATATATTTCACTCCAGAAATAAATGAAATACATCCCTGCACTTTAATTCAGTGTTTCAAACTGTAGAAAGGATCAGAACAAAGCTTTAATTCAGTGTTTTTCAACCTTTTTTGACCACGGCACTTCTTTTTTTCGCGCAGCACCTACTAAAGCAAATCAGAGCGTTGAGTGCAAAGGTTTGGTATCTGGCATATTGAAGTAACTGTGTTCACTCATTAGTGCGAGCTGGCAAAGGCTTAAACTGCAGGATGTCGTTAGAAGTTTGTGTCTCGTATGCACTTGTAAACAGAGCGTACAGGGACTGAAGCACGGACGAAGCAGAGACGAGGCTGATGTTTAATGCAGAAAGAGCTCTGGAGCCTGGAGCACATCAACTCCATTAAAACACTGCTTTACCAGGTTACTAAACTAACCAACTCATGTTTCCAGCACTTATTCCACTGAAGGTTGGAATGTTACAATAAAAACAACTCATCGTTCACTAAAAGGAAAACGAAAGTAGGCAAGACATTTATCGTGTTACCTTTTCTTTGCACTAGTGGGGACATTTGAGATATTTGTTCAGTTATCTTTTGGTAATATTAAGATTTGAGCTGTAGAACGACAATTTAAAACAAACTGACAAAGTGCCATTCATTTATTGGAACTGGAATTAGGATTATTAGGAAACACTTTATAATAAATACGCCACAAATCATTTAAAAAGAACAAATAGTTTTTTAAAGAAGACCTATTGTGCTTTTGTCTGCTATATAGTTCTAATCGACACCAGTGGATCGTTATGTTATATTTTGGACATTTTAAATCGCAAAATTGATCTGAAACGACTGCTGAATTCTACACGTTCATGAAATCGCTGAACGGAGTAAATCCGGTGGACGTCAGAGCAAAAAGCTGATTCACTTGTACGTACGCAGACTTTGGAGTAGGAGGGGGAAACGTGGACAGGAGCGGCTGAATATTTGATTCAGCTCATAAAACTTGTGTTCACGTGGGACGCAGAGAACACAGAGCAGCAGCGACCTCAGCAGAGCAGCGAGAACAAGCTTCTGAGGCCACAGAGTCATGTGAGGTTTGGGGATGCTACTTTAATGATGTAACTCCTCATTGGGGCACGTCTCCTGTCCAGGCCTTTTGGATGGAAAGAAAACTGAATCCAGACGACTGTGAAAGCTGTGGCTAAATTCCAGTCACTTTATTAGTCGTCCAGGGCAACGAACGATCCTCAGAGTAATTGTGTTTAGTGGTTCAATCAGAACGCTAGCTTTAAAAACTGCACGCACAAAACTTAAAATACGAATGTGGACAAAACTCCTGGACAAGATGTGACAGTGTTTACACCAGAAATCTGACCATTATCTGATTTCTGGTCTGATGGTGAGTAATCTGATTTCGTTCAGATTTTTTTTTTTTTTTTTTTACACCTGTGCAATTTTGAACAAGGAAAATAATGCACACACACAAAAAGAGCCAATTAACGAGGCAAAGACCAAAACGAAAGGGAAAAGGTTCAGAGTTATTCTAAAATGTAGCTTTTCTTCTGCTGCTCTTCCGTTGCTCTAAAAACCACACACACGTCGCCTGTTGTTTCTCATGATCAGATTCTTCAACCCTTTTCTGTTGTTTAGAATATGTGTGATTATGTAAATGATGCTGTAACTATTGTCATTTTCCCTGACACAAACTCGAAATCAATTAATCAATCAGATTCCGCTGTAAACACACGTAAACACACACCAAAAACCAGAGCTAATTATTGGGTTATTTGATTTTGCTGGCTGGAATGTACTCACTGTTGCACTCGTACCGTTTGCCAGACTTTTAAGACTTCCTGAATACATGGGCAAACATAAACGCGTGTCTATTCCTAAAACAAATAGAAAATGAAGACAATAGCTTACTTTAAAAATGTGCAGTTCTAGTCTGTAGCTCTAAAATGGTTTGTTTGCTTTAGGTCGTGGCTGCCCTTTCCTATAATGACGAGTATCTTGGCACAAAGATCCTGAGCAAAACTATGTCCTGTTACTTAATGAGAGAAGAATGTTGTTTTTGTTGTTCTAATGTGTGTGTGTGTGTGTGTGTGTTTGGGCTGTGAAAGGCTTACACTGACGTTGAGGAGGAAAGGTGGTTTTGTTTGGATGAAATCAAGAGATAAGTTTAATTTCAGGACGCTTGTGTTTCTGCAGGTTCCTCCCTGTGTAAGTAACAGAACACAAGGCCTGATGGGAAACATGAATTGTGAAAGTTCTGGACAAAATGTCCTACTTCCTACACCACAAATCATCATCGAAAATGTTTTAATATAGATTAGTTAGCGTCTTGAGTAAGTGCAGTAGGATTAATAGAGTTTAAAAAAGATGTTTCCGATGTGAGCGGACTTACTTTTAACGACTGGGCCTCAAAACTCCTGCCATGGACTCAGGTGTGGGGCTGTGATCCTAAAGTTGTTTAGTCCATTAATCGGTCGATGGTGTCTTTTTTTTATCAGTCGACTCATTATTTAAGGATTCATATGGGACGGCTGCAACAATGAGACGATATGAAGTGATTTTGGAGTTGAATCTAACTTCTAGTACGTCTCATATGAGTGGTTTTTGCAGGAAAGAAGGCCATTACAAAAAAATGGATGACTCAATCAAGGATCAAGGACTGGACCAACATTGTGACTGATATAGGGACAAATGAGAAGATTACATTTGGACCAAACTATAAATTGGACCAATTTGACCAACTTTGGACCAAATGTTTGTTTTATTTTAATGCCATGTATTTGTAATGTATTTTTTTCTCTCTGGTCATGTTCTTTGTTCCGTTTTTGTGTTAAATCTTTTTATATTTTGAGAAGAAGAAAAAAGAAGAAGAAGAAAACAAAAGAACTCCTGTGCAGTTGTTGTCTTTTGAGCACAGTTTAGTTTAGTTAGTTAGATTAACGTGGATACTTCACAGCTTTCATCGCTTTTAAGGCATGTCTTAATCACCACATCTTTTGGATCTGGGTTTAGCCAATTTAGGCCCAAATTTGGTCTTCAAATCTCGTTAAAATGCTTGTGTTGTCCTAACAGGTTTTCTTTCATAACAGACGACAGCTGTGTTCACGATGGTCTCAGTGTTTTTTCTGCACTGCTCGTTACTAGTCTGAGCCCAATATCCTTCAAAACTATATGTAAAAAAACCATGCACAAAGAGAGAGAGCCCTATTGGCATGTAAAATGCATGAACTCTCAAAGACTCACAGTAGAGTGGTGTTTACTGCTGAAGCGGTGCACTCTGGGTAAGCCCTTTAGGCCGGTGCGTTTCATCCTATATTCTCAGCATATGCAGTGCCATGCAAAGCGCACAAAGAGGTTTAGCTCGAGGAATATTACACACAAAACAAAATACACTTACGCTAACATTGCTGTGACGTGAGAGGCTTGACCTGCTCCACACTGGACCTCATCTCCAAAAGGAAAGTCGGGAGAGCAAGTAAAAAAATTAAACTGTCCGGCAAACGACTTGCTGAAGCCTCCTCGAACGTGTCTGCGATGAAAACTGCTGGCACCAGTGTTCTGCCTGGCTCGTACAGGAGCAGCACAGAGGCGGGTCGCACTCCTCTCTCGCAGATGGGGCTTTGGGGGGGGGGTGGGTGGGGGAAGTCCCAGTGACGTAGATGGGAAGCGATGACGTAACTAGCAGCTCTGCCCTGGTTTAAAGTGGTTCCGCCCCCTCCTTTTCCTGTCCCTAACCCAGTCTCACTCTGTGGCGTTATCGTCAGGAGCAACGGAGTGCAGGGATTCTTGACCGTTTTCTTTTGCAGTCGCAGTAAATTTAAGATAATCAAGCCAAGCAGTCGCAACTAAATGAGAAAAAGAAAACCCTAAACAAACATGTGAAGTAGATTTATTTAAAGTGTAGGGCTGTGTAGGGCTGTGTAGGGCTGCGTGGGGCTGCGTGGGGCTGTGTAGGGCTGTAGTCGACTAAAGACATGATTTGTGCATCAATTAGTCCACTAAAAGGGGCGGGGAAAACTCTTAAGATTTGACCAAGGGGCATCTGAAACTCTTAGACATCTGACCAAGCATCTGACCAAGCTCTGACAGCATTGACCAAAACTGCACTAAACTGCAATAATTAGCCAACCGTCGACCGATTGTTCTAAGTTTGAAGTATATTGGGACGAAGCGTTGTTTTTTTTTAAATTTCTTTATTCATTTTTCATCATTTTCTTTTACAATCCTGTCTACATTCTTTTAAATAGGAAGACAAAAACGAACAGAAAAAAGGCTGAAGTGTCAAAGGGTACAGTACGTTTGCTGTAACTGGTCAATGACTTTCAGTTGAAAATGCTGAATTATTTTGCTGTAAAATGTCACTTTCGCCCATTTGATTTTTCAGGCCTCGATTAGATTTGTTACAATATCTTCAGAAAATGTTAAATTCTATCCACAATCTTACAACAAAAGCACAAAACAAGGCATTTACCCACTTAATCTGCCATGTCTCACACCCGAGTCATGTCTTCCATTCCTCCTCTGTTTTTCCATCACACATTTGACCATTTGAGGCTCCTCCTGCTCATCCCTCACTCCTTCACCGTTTTCCACTGTTACTGCTGCTACTTTTCCGTTCACCAAGACAACTGAGGGCCAACACAAATATATCCAAGGATGGCAGCTTTCTACTTCATCTTCAAATGTACTAGCTTTTCCCTTATAAAGGCAGTAGCTGTGGAACTCACTCTCTCGTGGAAATTAAAAGCATGTCTGGGTTTTAAAGTCGACCTACGGGCTCAAGTCTTGGCTGAAAAATAACTTAAACTGAGCCCATTTATAGAAATAAACGTGTGAGTAAATGAGGGCGGGTGCGTGACTGGAATAAGTATAAATGCACTGATGTATTCATAGTTGTACGTTTTATTTCGAATGCATTATGTAGCGTAGAAAAACTGTGTCTGACTGCATCGTGCCACATAAATACAAAACGCTTCAAAAGAACACATCTGAGAATACAACTGTTTATGTAGAGAAGTAGAAGCAAAAAACAGTTGCAGAATTTGGTGAGACGTGAAGAGACAAACTCAGGAAATTCAGGCTCATAGATATTTAATAACTGCTGTAACACTGTATGATTTTTAGTTTTTTATCAATTGTATTGCACAGAGACGGACTGGAATAGCAATAGATTCATTTCTTACAACCCTGAAAGCCAGAGCACATTATAAGTCTCGATTTAAAAGCAGGCTACAGACCCATATAAATAATACAAATCATTGTTACTGTTTTATTCTTGCCTTCTTTGATGTTCCTTAATTTACCCATGAGGCTCTTTTTTGTACTCTTTTTAAGCGCTTTGAGACGTGCTCTACAAACAATATTATTATTACTGATTTCTTTGAAGACAAAAAACAAATATATTTTAATTTTCATAATTTTTCCATGTAAACCTATCTTTTTTTTCAATGTATAATCCATGTTCTCTGAGTGGGACAGGGGGCTATAAATGGGACCGCCCAAAGTCATAAAGAGTCGTTTCTTTGGACAAATGTTTTCAACCTCCACGCTCTTCGTGTTGATGTCACATTGTGTCTATAATTTCCTGTTCAAACGCCAACACTTGGTTGAGCGGTTGTTGTGCTGTGGCTTGATGGACTCATTTGCTGCCCTCTGCTGGTGAACTCATGTCCCTGTAAAACTGCACAATGGCATCATGTTCTCAATGGATCCTCGCTTCCAAGGGAAAATGGTCAAAAAGTTTAAAACAAACAAAGAACTATGAAAGCATTTCACAGTCGGTGTGGAACAGGAAAATCAGTTTGTTTCAGGAAACAGGCTTTTGTCCCCCACAAAAAAAGATATTAAACGTTGACTTCAAATCAATAGTTCACCGCTATTCTACTAAGTATTAATATCAAAGAAACATATGATTTCTGGGAATCGCCTCTCACAGATCGGTCCCTTTAACCTGGAAACGTTAATGCCATACGTCGGATTCTAAATATTTAATATACTTCGAACAATAAAAGTATCAATTTAAAATGTAATAAATGAACAAAGGTAACATTATTAGTTGACATTTATTAGTCTTCATAAATCATGCATTGTCTGTATGTTATTGATCTTTAAACATGCTCTTGAGTTCAACTTGAAATATGTATCTAGTGAAAGTATAAATCACTTAATATCTGTGAGGCTTTCCTCATTAGGATTTGGGTTAGCACCCCATCTATTGCCAGCAGAAGGAATTACCAAGGGGAAATAAATCAAAACCTAGCCCTCAACATGCTAATACAAGTACGCAGTTGGAATGAATGCACAGAAGGAGTCCGGTGATCATTTATAGACTTGAAAAACAGCACAGACGATCGACTTAAGACGACACAAAACTGGGAAAATTGGAATGGAGTGTTTTCTGAGGCTCACAGGGAGAGGAATAACTAAACCGGATCAATGGAACGAGCGTGAATGAAGCTAAAAACAACTCCAGGTTTGTTTTTGACGAGGGAACAATGTTATCATTTGATTACAAGCGCAGAAAAGTCTATTTTGCATGAATATTGTGGTTATCGTTATTCTGTTCTCTTTATCCTCCAAACAAATGACTCACCCTTTTGCTGCTTTGTCATTCAAATGTACAAACGCTTTCATATTTTTTAAAATGTTCTCTCGGACTGTATATTCTGCAGATTTACATGCAAAACTGGCAGCCAACCAAAGTATATGAGTGATGATTGGATGGAAAATGGACTTGCACAAACAGTACAGCGATGTAGCATAAATTATTATAGTTGTGTCATAGAGTTGCCTGACAAAGAGGAAGCAGAGACTGGCCAGTGCATTTTATTTACAAGATTGATGGAGCTTTTAGTTTCCCCGTTGTGTGGATAATTAAATGTCTGGCCAGTGAGCACATCAAATCTTTATAAGCAAACTTTGAAACCGGAAATCTTTCATTCGCTAATGTAACTTTGGATGTTTTTAATTTAACAGACACAACATGGCAAAATCAATATACAAAAGACCCTAATAATTAACAAGATAAAAAAGACAAACACGATACAAATAATATTATGTTTAACTTTAGTGAGTAAACATGTCCTGTACAGTATTAGTACAAGTAATACACTACTGTATATTTAGAAACAGGTCACAATAATCACTATATCGTCTTTTTTAGTACATTTTCTATGTTTTTGTTGTACGATAAGCTTTAGAAAGTTGAATAAGCAACTTCTGACTAATTATGAAAACAAAATCGTATAGCGTCATATATCACACCCAAATATTTGTGACCTTGACGCGCATAATTTAACTTAATTCCGATTTCAGTAGAAGAAAGGGTCCACAATATTGTATCTTATATGTTTGAAAATATAATATATAAACATGAGACTGCGGTTGACAAGTCTTTCATCATCCACTTTAAAACGATGTATGTGGGATGTAAAACTCCAACAAAGGAATGGATAGATGGATATCCCTCTCTCTTTGTTAGTGCTGACAGAAGAGACATTGAGCCATGTTTTGTTCCATTTTCCTTCAGTCAGATGTTTGGTGCTCAGTCACATTTAGTATTTTTAGGGCTGTTTCCTAATAAATGTAATAACTGTGTCTGTTGGCGGTGGTGAGAAAAGCCCTCCGCGGACCAGACCCCTCCAAACATCACGACCCACTAAATCCGACAGCTCCGATCAAACATTCACCAGCCACAGGAGAAACGCAGCAGAAATCCTCTTTGGTTTGCTTTTGAAGGACGAGCTCGCGATTCCTCTGTACGGCGGGAAGTAGTGTTGTTGTCAAAAGCATCGATGCACATCACTAATCAATATGAAAACTAGGATCAAAAGTCGATCCTGATTCGAACAGGACTGAGACTGGAAAACACAGGTTAAAACTGGACAAAGCTGAACCTTTCTCGAACAGCTCTGATAGCATTTTTTAAGGTCTTCATCTACAACAGAACTAGTATAAGACCTCAGACTGTTATTTTGTGTTGAGAAATACAGTCTATTCGTCTAAAAAAAACTCATGAAAATCACTGCAGAATGCAACCGGAATCTGTATCTATCGAGCCGCTTCCTTAGTATCAAAAATCGAGTTTTAGCACTGACAAAACTTGGAGATCAATTTTGGCCAGAAGAAAAATGACTCCGTGTTACAAAACCAATACTGAATCGCACAGAAATGGCAAATACAGAAGAAGAACATACAGAACGTATTCAAATATGTATTTATATATAAAGAGATGGAACTGTAATGGTTCAGGAGGGAATTCATATATAAGGGTGTAAAATGACATGTGAATTAATTAATCACTTCTTTCATTAAGGGTCTTTTATTTTATTAGTGTTTTTAGTGTTATTAGTGCTTTGTTGGCCTTTGTGCCTTGTTTGTCCTTAAATTGTCAGTAAAATCAGTGTGAGCTCGTTTAATTCATTACATTTCTTCTTGACTCCTAGTATTATGTTTTGTGTCATCGTTATTACCCCAGATGACCTACCTCACCCAGCTCTGCCTTGAGCCAAACTTGGGACAGACACAAAGACCACCACACAAAGACCACCACGCGGGCTTGTGAAGTTCAGCAGCAAAATCACAAAACGGCGACAACAAATATCACGTAGGCCTCGCCTCACCTCAGCTCCATGGGACAGGCTGCGCTTTCGGGAGTCCGGGGAGGGCTCGGTCGAGTGCAGGGGGGTCAGGCCGTTCCTCAGCTGCTCCACCGACGGGGATTTTGGGACAGTCCACACAGGAACACCATCTGCACCGAGCACACGAGCACAACAGCAGGTATAAGAGCGCGGCAGGAACACAGCAGATCAACTTTATTCATTTCGTTTTTTCCAAAGTTCAAAAGAAGTTGGGAGCTGCTGTGTTACGTGTGTTTAAAAACAGAAACCTTTTTTTTTTAAATGTATTTTTTTTTTTTATACAAGAGAAGATAAACGACAGATCAGGAGTCGATACAGTTTTATGACAAATGAACGGCACATTTGGAATTGAATGCAAACAACACATTCATTACTTTTCTATATGTGATTTTTTAGAGATTTCTTTTCCTATCCATTTAATTACAATATATATCTTATTCAAATGTATTTATAAATATATGTTCATGGTACATCGACTAATTGTTCAATAAATGAAAGCTGGAACAATGTTTTGGGGGCTTAATATTTATTGTGCGTACATTTTATTTGCTCTAGTGGGATTTTGGCTTGTTTTTCTCGTACGATAGGGTTTGAGCAGTTGATGGTTGAATAATTAACTTCTGTAACTCATTATAGATACAAAACAACAACTAAAATGTGTCAGTCTGCTATTTATTCATTGCAGCTTGTCTTTTTTTAGCTTTTTTAGTTTTTTTAGTTAGTTATTGTGTCTGTGGCATAAAGTAGTTTCAATATTTTTGTTTATTGTGATGTTTTTCTATAGCAATATACCGTATTTAATGTGACAGGCTTTGAGAGATTGTGGAAAAACTGTGTCTGAAATCAAGTAAACACTTATTTGACTAAAGTCCCACACATTAAAGTTGGCAATAATCGAATCCAAGTTCAAACACCTGATTTGTTATTTAACTTCCAGCCTTCATCGCTTTGATTCGTTGTACAAAGCGTCCCAACTTTTTTGAGCCGGTTGTTATGCATTAAAGGGCAGCTTGAAAAGGGGGAATACACAGAAAGCGGTTGATGTGAGCTTGGTGGAATCTGATACGAGGCTTTCATAACGGCGGATCAGATTGACAGCGGCAGAGACTGACAGCAGGAAATTGGCCGAGCGTCTGTGTGCGCCGCTCAGTCCCCGTTGTGTTATAAAGCAAAAGGTCGAGCGCTTCTGCTGGAGCTCGCTCTGACGTCAGGGGAATCTTTCTGCCCCAGTTTGTTATGGGCCGGGTTACTTTAGCAGCTCTTTGGCCCGTTTTATGGAGAACGGAAAATAGTGATATCGATCCGTTTCTAGGGTTGAGTAAAACTGATGCCAACTAAACTGAATGAATGCATTGCGTCACTTTATGGATCTCTATGGAGCTGATATCTCAACAGCATCTAATGTTATAAAACTGGGTGAGTTATTAATAGAATGACAACGTGTTATCGTTTTCCAATGGCTGATAAATGGCTTCAACTTTACTATTATTAAGATTTTTACTGAATTTGACCCAAATAAAGCTAAAGTGAGGTCAAGACAGGAGTTTATTTACATGTTTCCTGTGTTTTTTGAAAAGTATCTCCTGCTCTGCCAGTCAGAAAACCTCTTCTCTGCACGTGGCATGTTTTGGAGTCTGTGTATAGTCAGAATAACAATCACACTATTACTAAATAAGTTGACGATTCTCAATAATCGATTAGTTGAGATTAATCGATTAACTTGTTTCAGCAATAGTCTTATTACAGAACTTTTGTCACTGCAAAGAACATTGACAAAATAACTGACTAGGTTCTTTTAGATTTTTTATGAAATAACTTAAATAATATGCAAAACTCCAGATTCATAAAGGTTTTATGAGGGAAAATTGTTGAATTATAGTATTAAAAAGCAAAAACTTTCTTCGGAAAAACTCTGCCTTGATACGGTCTCTAATTTTCAAGCATTATGAAGGAGTTGAAAGGTCAGATCTTATCCACTTTGCGCTCTCAGAAGGCGTTAAGCTCCACAGGCCTGAGCAGTCGTCCTCTGAACCCCATTAGTGAGACTGAAAGGACGCTGACACGAAACGCCCTGTCGCACTGAGCTCTGCCTCTGTAAAAACTGTGAAAAGGGTCTAAGTCCAGCGTGTGCTCAAGGCTTGGGTCGGCTGGCACACCGTGATGGACAAGAGCTGAGGGACGGTGTCTGCGGCTAATGCTAACGGACAAGTCAACAAAAGCCTCAGCTCAGAAAATATGTGGAAACTGTGCAAGAACTACCAGGAAAAAGGGCCAACTCAGGACTAAAACCTGGTCTTGAACCAAATAATGCTTATTCTTTCAAATATGAGTCACGGATCATTATAAAAACTGACAGAAATAAGACAAAAACATGTTTTTACTGATATAAATTGAAAACTGATGTATCCAAAATAAAAATCTATTAAAAAACGTAATAATAACGTTTTTGTTTGGTTTTTGAACCTATATAGATCGTGTTTTAAAAGACTGCAACTAAATCAGGACTAGACCAGAACTGATTAAACGAGGTCCAAATAAAACTAAACCAGGACCAGACCATGATCTCTATACGGACCTATTTAGTCTCATCATTGGTGCTGCTCGCAGACATGAGGTGAAAGGGTGGTCGAAATGTTATTTTACAAACATTCATTATTAGAATAAGACTAAAGAGAGTTTGTTTTGTTTTTTCTTTGTGCAATGTCACAGTAGAACCCAGAAATGGAACCGGTGAGATGAGTGAAGGGTGGGCAGTGCCATTGGTCGTTGGATTCATGCAGGTGAAAATGTAGAACATGCAGTTGATGCCTCCAATGGCTCAAACTTCCATTTCTGAGCCGTGACATTGTTTTAAACTCATTTAAACTCACTACAGAGCTTTAGTTTCACTATCTCCTATTGTTTTTAATAGAAGCTGGTTTCTCCCACCGCAATGAAAATGATCTCAACTGAAGACGGTAAGAAGTATGTAGTTTATGATACAGATACAGAAACAAGTATCTATTAAGTATTTAACCAATTTCCATGTCCTAAACTCTCTTCACCCCACACCAGGGCGCTGTTGAGTTTATCAGTTTCAGCAGCAGAAACCAGCTTCAGAGGGAAGGAAGGAACTGTTTTCAGGATTGCGTTGAAATGCGTTCCTTTACTTTTTCTTGTAAAGGAAGAATGCTGATCCACTGTGCTGATGTTTCACTGTCTCGTTTGTGACTGGTAGGTTTTTTAAGGCAATATAATGAATTCTATTGAACAAGCATGTGTAGCAGGAACATGGCCTAATCTCATGCTTGTCCTCCTCATAGAGGTCTGTCCAGTCCATGCAGAGGCAGTGCTTTTGCACTAAAACACAGTATTGAACCCACCAGCCACACCCTGTATCAGCTGCACCGCCAGATCATGCCACTGTCCCGGACTGAACCAAGCACCAGCACCAGTGTGGGTCACATGCCAGCACAGGGAGCACCTGCACCCCCTAGTGGTCAAACTGTATAAGCCAAACGACGGAAAGAGAGAGGTGAGCAGTACTTGCAGCCGGGACGTCCCACTCCACACCAGCCCCTGTCTGAGGAGCAGCTACAGGAGAGGCCGACTGTGGGCGCAAACACAACACCAACACTGTGAGGAGCCACGACCCAGCAGACTCACATGTGACACAACTCTGAGGACCAAAGACCAGCCTCAGACTGTCCGGGCTCATGGAGAAGCTGGGAAGTCTTCATGCATGAGCCTCTCGGGCTGTGCACATGTCAGGTTTAAAGTAGTGATTTCAATAATGACTCACTGAAGTGTCACAAAACATTACTATTAAGTCATACTAGGTTTATACTTTCTCTAAGCGTTCATTTTGATAGTATAGGGGCAATTGTTTGAAATAATCATTGTTTTTACTTTTGCTTAACCTGTGGTTTTTGTATTTATTGATTGATTGTGTGAATAAACTCCAGGTCAAGTTAACACATTTAGATATATACTGTAAACTGAATGTGAATGAAAATATAACATGAAATCAGTTGATAGTTCTAATAATAGCTGCAGGTTTCCAGTAACAAGACTAATCTACTAAAAGCTTTACAGAGCGTTTCCTGAGCTCCACCTCCTTCCTGCAGACGCATCACCGACAGGAGACAAATGAGACAGAGAACTCAAGAATCAACCATACGTAATACTGAGAAAGGTTTATCTTTAAATACAGCTTTGCTGTGAATCCATCTTCATTATTACACTCTTCCTATTGTTCACATACAATTAAAAAAAACAACTGCTCTGATCCACGCTGCAAGTGTCGCCCAGAGAAGCACCTCAGGCCACAGAAGAGTTCAGTCCAGACTTTATTGGGTCCAATAAGGTTTGGCACAGAGAGAGTTAACAGCATTAGACACCAGTGTTTGGCAAAGACTTACAGGCGTCCAACAGGAGATTGCATAGTAGATTTAAAGTTACACAAAAGCCCTTAATATTTGACATGCAAGGACACGGAAATGTTAATGTGGAATTTGTAAACAGCTTTTTCAAACACACGTCACATCCATGCCATATTTGGCACTTTCTTTCAATGCATTGAAATACATTGAACATTAATGAATGAAAAATGACACAAAAAACAGAAAACACAAATGGACAGGCAAAGGTGGGTAGTAATCAGTAACTTTTACACATAGTATGTGAGAAACTAAAGCGTTAACTTCTAATGCTAGTGTGGAGCAGTCTTTCCCAACCGAGGGTACAGAGGGGGCTTAAGCACTTAGCAGGGGGCCCATGAATGGGTTCAGATTTTTAAGTATAGAATATAAGAATATTTGCATTTTTAAAATTAAAAAGTTGTAAATTGTTTGTACAACATCAGTAAAACAAGACATTTTAATAGTAATCATTGACATTTTCCTACTACTTGAGTTAAGTTTACTCAGAGTACATGACAAAGCTCATGGTTCAAAACAAAAATGGTTGGAACACTGTAGTCGAGTATGGCAACATTAACAATAAGTATTGCTCAATGTGCAGAAAAAGAACATTTGGTAACCTTGTTTTTTGTAAATATATTCTACAATTGAATAAAACAGTACGTTCAGAATTCTTCCTCCTTTTAACACTGATATTTTAAATAATCTACTAAACTTACTACGCTTACAACTACGTCAAGTTTTGGCTATTCGTCCAACCCAGTTTTTAAAAAGATTATGCATTATAGTCTTTTCAACAAATACATGAATTCATTATTATTTGAATTTCTGGTTTACTTCTACTTCAGGTTAATATAAATGTCAGCAGCTTTCATCCTTCTCCACCCACCTCTGCAGACGGAAGACACACAAATGCAACATTCAACAACATTTAGTACACACAGTGAAGTTCATGGTCGCCACCAGGCAGCGGCAGGAGCCACAGTCCAGCCGGGCCAGAGCGGGTTTACCACTGGGACAAGAGGAGAGAGGGGAGAGGTGGGACAGAGGTGAGGGAGCCAGCAGCACGAACTCACCAGAGGGGGCGCTGTGGTATCTCTGAGAGGCCTGGGACGCAGCAGGCGCAGTCGGGTTGGGCTGCGTTTGCTGGAGGATGTTCAGACACTCTCCCAGGCAGCTCAGCGTGGCGGCAGATGTGGCTTTGAGCAGCAGAAGGTCGTGGTCGAGGCAGGACAGTGGGCCTTTGGTCGGCAGGGAGTCGATGGACTGCACCAGGTTCTTCTGTTGGCCTTCTGCCTGGGACATCACCTAAACATACAGGGACAAAGTATTAGAGGAGGCACTGAATGTCTGTCATTTGAGTTTGAGACGTTACAACTGTTAAAACATAGAAATCTACAGAATTACCACTTGTATTAGCTTAAGGCAGTTTGTGGAATTGATCTCTTTCTCAAACGTGATGCCCTTCTCAAACTGTGTTCCAGGTTTGAATTAATGTATATAATATCCTGCTCAAAGTGGTTCATGTATTATTACTTTACTCTGGACTGAGCTGGGAAAACAAGCTTTTTGTTTCTCCGCCGCTGCTGCTTTTTCTTCTTCTTTTTGGAACACTCTTCAGGTGGAAATCAAATGGTCTGATCTAGTTTCCTTTAACATATTTTGTTCCGTTCCGTGTCACTGAACATTACACTGTAAGTCTGATTTGCCTTCAACTCGGCCTGACCATGCCCTGGAGGTTTAGTTGATTTTTTACAACTTCTATTTCCTTTTGCTGGTCTGTTGCATGTTTAACAAGAATGTCCCTTTGGAGATGAATAAAAGTCATTCTGATTCTGAGCTCACTGGCAGGTTACATCAGTGACATTAATAACTTATACCATAACCTTTTTCTTAATAAACAATAGATATTTGATGTTATTAAGATGTCCTCATGGTAACTCCTTCTTGACAAGTAAACTCATTGCATCAAGTCAAAACAAATATCAAGCAAAGTTTATTAAATGAAGGAAAAAACGCAGCTGCTCTGAAGCTTCAGCACAGACATTGTTATCTTGTGTGTAGGAGGTGATACGACAACAAGCATCTCATCTTCGTATTCGATCTTGACAACAGACAACGCAAATCCATCTAACCATCTGAGAGAAGAGAGCTACAATTTGTACAATCAAACAAAATGAAAGTTCTCTAAGACCTAACATGAGAGACTTCTCCAGTGTGAGTCACCAAACCTAAAGGGAAAAAGGACACGCTGCTAATAGGCTTGTTTATCAGCCTGGAAATGAAGTATTCATTAATATTGTATGACTGTGCAGTATCCCTCTGCTTAACGACAGCTGTCTCTGCGCCTCGGTGCACACGGACCACTCGCCATCACTCAAAGTTGATGACTTTATGTTCATGTACAAGAAGAATACGCACCTCTCCAATTATTCAGCTGTTTTACACATATTAATGCAGGCCACGTTTGGTTTCAGAGTCATTTTAATAGACTCTCTGTTCTGCCCTTCAAACAACCTACACCACTGCTTTTATTGGGCACTTTTAACTCATAAATGTGTTAAGTGTTGTGATTCAGTGAACTAAGAATACCTAGAACGATTGTATTGTCAAGAGGATCAAATCGCAAAAGCCGCAATTTATTTACTTTTTCCCAAAAATCTGTAGCTTTGGCCTCTTCAAGCATGTTCTGAAAGTGATTGTTGCACAGGTATAGCATTGGCTTCTCTCAAATGTTCTGC
The DNA here is from genome assembly GCA_015082035.1 of Chaenogobius annularis. Taxonomy (NCBI): domain Eukaryota; kingdom Metazoa; phylum Chordata; class Actinopteri; order Gobiiformes; family Gobiidae; genus Chaenogobius; species Chaenogobius annularis. The sequence continues at coordinate 1,288,509 of BJKM01000082.1, forward strand.
TCCTGGATGTATTTAAAATGAATACAACTTTGAACAGAATCCCGACTCAAAACATAAACCTAATCACAATCGCAAAACCAGTCTGAAAAAGCACTCGTATAACCTCATTTATTTCCAATATCGCGCAGCTCTACTTTTTAGTCACTTTAAGATAAGAACAGTTCAATATTTTCTTTCAAGTATCTTGCCCAAACCTACAAAACAAACCAACAATAGTACACTTTATTTATAGATGTTGCTGAGCTTTTTAATAGACACTCAAAGAAGCTGAACGTTGATCTCGGCTGTTCAGCGAAAAGGGCCTCTTCTACTTCACATGCAACAATTTAATGACCAATCGTGACTAGTCGACTATAAAAGATCATAGTTTTTGTATTTTGATCATCGTTAATCGTTACCTGGACTGTACACTCTGAAACACATAAGACAGTGGCAGCATTACTACTACAGCAGCAGCGTTACACTCCGTGCACGTTCTCTCAGGTCGGCCGATCAATCTTTACCTGTCCTAAAAACAAAGAGAAACACCAAGGGGGACTGACCTTTCTCTGTTGGAATGAGCCCCCTGTGCATCTAAGACAAATTGAGTCCCTTTTATGTCTTCTTTAAAAACGCACCTTTGCTCTCTGGCTTTTAACACAGTGTGAAATGTTGACTTCAGTTGTTTTACATAGTTTTACGTTGATTTGTGTGCTCAGCTCTTTGGATTATGGAATATTAAATGAAAATATCAAAAAAGAATCGACAGTTTCTCATTTTCCTCAATAATACACTATCTAGAAGACGTATTTCCACCTTTTAATTGGTTGATAATGTATTTAAAGAGTCTCAATAATCGTTTGACTGGTAATCACTGACTAATGTGGGACAATATATCGATGTTGAGTCAAAATTTGATAAATAAATAACAAATAAATTAACACATTGAGCTGATCAAATATGTAAATAGAAAAAAAGATGTACGTTGTCAAGTGCAAACAGAGCCGAGCGGGAGAAGCCCTTCACACCATTGATTCCAGCCTCGATTTTTCCCATGCTTTCCCAGTCTATTTATAACTGTACGAACAGGTGAAATGGGACAGAAAATCAGTGCATCTCCAGCCGGTAGTGTCAGATCTCACAGGGCGCAGAGAGCATGAAGCCCGTTTCCAGAAATAGCCCGTCTCCATCATCGCTCCCTCCTCCACCACCACCACCACCACCACCACCACCACCATCATGTGCCACCGCTGCGAAACCACTGGACACGACAGCCAGCGTTTGATGGGCCGAGGTCCGCCAGCTGTGACGCGCGCACACAATCACGCAACACGGGGAGAAGGTCCGTATGGCCACAAAAGAACACAATCTAGTCCCTTTGACGGAAATTAGGGCAGACGTTATTATGGCGGCGGCACCACTTCCTGTGCAGAATGGGAAATGGAGCGAAGCAGAATATATTACAGTCGGGCTGAAACGGTGGTGAGTCTTATTTTGTGACACAAGTTTAAAATGGTGTGTTTCGACCAAAGAATACTGGCTTTAATCAAATATCAAAATAAATAAACGATCAGATTTATAGCGGAGGCAAATGGCAATGGACGCGTCACAACTTTAGTCACAGATTTATATTTACAAAGGTGCTATTGACATCAGCTCAACAATCCACATTGTGACCAGCTGTTGACTGTATGAACAATAATAAGTGTCGTAATCTGTGTCATGCAAAGACCTTTTATAACAAAGACAGCGACATTATTAAATAAAAATGCCAAATTTTCATCAATAATACACTTTATTCGTGAATATCAGAACATTTCAATCTTTATTTGGTTGATAAATTATTTAAAAATTCTCAGTTTACACAAATATATTTTATATTTTTTGACCAATAGAAAATAAAATAATTGATGACTACTGAAATAATCATTAGTTCATAATTAATAGTTACAGCCCTAACACACACATGCAAAGAAATGTGCAGAATTATGTTTTGCAAATATATTTCTGGAGACAAATTGTGACAATGCCATTTGCAGCCGCTGTCTTCTATTTAATAAGAAAAAAGTTGACATCATAAAAAAAAAATTTAAACATGTGGCTTTATTCCGTTGAACAAAATCAAAGAAACATTGTAATAACTCCCAAATGAACACATTTCATATGATAATGACTTGTTTGTTTTGACACTAAATTACGCAAACACTGGCAAAGTCTCAAAATGTTTCGTGAGAAATAGTTTGAATGAAAAACGTGATCATGAGTTTTTTGGCACTGGAAAATAAAACGCTAAAGCTTTTTAAATCAACTGAATTCCTCGTCTGCGTGTACTGCGTAAGAAAAGAGGAACGTCTAAACCCTCTGAACAGCAATTTACAGAGAAACAAGAGCAGACAGTAGACGCGCAGGAGAGTCAGCACAAGGCCAAGACATATTCAAAGGAAAGGTTTAAAGGAGCCATGTAGAATAGGTCAAACCAGATGACATCAGATGGTGCTGTCTGTTTTTAATCCTCTGTTAATGAAGTGTGGCTTCTCGACCTTTTCGAGTGAACATCTGCTCACGGTCAGCTCGAGCTGTAGTATGTTCAAAGTACCCTTTAAGTTCTTGGAGTTCCTACTTCATCGTGGTGGGGAAAGTGTGTCAGAGCAGCATTAAAAAGAGAAGCGTGGATGATTTCACCAATAATAGCACATCATCACGGAACATGATTTGATTCGTCACGTGGCCCGGCTCTTATTGCCCATCTCCACAAACATGATCAGGGTATGTCTCTGTGCAAATGACACAAGAAACTATGTATGACAAATTAGTAGCATCATTTAGCCACAGATAATGGTATAATGAATGATCCGCATTAGAAGATCCCCACTAGGGAAGTATGAAAGCCTGGCACAGATTTTGGACCTGTGGACCTGGATCATCTCACTAGATGCTCCTCATCCTGGATGAACTCTCCCTACACTAGATGAGGCTCTGTCTTGAGTGTTTCTGGCTCCACAGTCTCTGCAAATGAAAGTGCGTCAGTCCTGGTCTTTTTTTTTTGTCAGAATAAACAGTGTTCATAGGGACCTGGTAATGTCCCAGCATCCTGTGTCCTTAGACAGATGTCCCAAGCTCCCCTGTCCTTAGACCCTCCTTCTCGGCCAGGAAAAACTACCAAACCTCTTTGGGGAAAAGTAGAAACCTGGAGAAGTTCCAGATTGAAGGAGAGATCCGACTCCCTCGGACGGACAGGCGGACACGCCTCAATCTGCAGATACACGGTGGAGCAAGACTCACTCAGGAGGAGAACCAATTCTTCGAGGCCGATGAAGAACCGTTCATATGGAGTAGAGACCGTTTCTCCAGGCAGTTGAGGAGCATTTTCAGCCTGTCCGTCTGTGGGAGGAGGATCTTTTCCTTCACTGTGGTTCTCCTCCAGGTTTCTACTTTATCGTGTTTTTTAGTGGTTTTTCCTCACCGAGAAAGAGAGTGTAAGGACAGGGGACGCTCTGGGACACGCGGTTAATCTGCTTCTCTATTATTGACCAATGAATGTCTCATTGTTTGATTTTCTAACTCTTTCCGGGTAAAATCAACACTCTTATTCAGCACTGCGAAGCAACTGATTTTGTGATTTTGAGCTTCACAAAAATAAATTGAATTGATTGATTGATATTGACACAAAAAAAATATTATTATTAAAAAATATATTATAGTCAAGTCGATTAACGTGACAGGCCTAGGCTCTGGTCACCGGGAGAAATCCCCCAGAACTTGGGACCTTTCTTGCGTTGAGGCGAGCCACTGTGCCACGGCAAAAACAGCAAAGGCTCAAGTTCGCAGTGAGTAATATCTGAATAACGGCAATCAGCTTTCAAACTGTCCTAGTCTTGAAAACAAACTTAAAAACAGTTTGTTTTTCTTGATGACGCAGCTTTTCAGTGATGTGCCGCTCTGCTCCTGAGGTGACGAATGACTCCTCAATATCACTGCTCTGTTTGAGTCCTGGAGCCAAACGTTTAAACAGGATATTCTTAACAAAGCAGACAAGACACGCATCACAGCGACGCGCAGCGTGGGGCATCCAAATGGAGAAAACAGAGTCAAGTCTTCGATGAGCGAGTGTAAAAGAAAAGAGGCCAGCATGAAATATTGATATCCGAGAAGCTGTGGAACAAAAGAAGAAGAACAGAGAAGGCAGGGGAACTGCACGCTATTTGTAGTCTTTAAGAAAAATGTTCTCGCAATTTATATTTGACAGCAGGAAATTCTATTGCATCTCACCTGCCTCCATCTTCATCCCTGTTCTCTGCATCCTCTTCCCTCACACTTTTCACTGGAGCTAACAAAAGAAATTGTTGGTCGACTAAAGACGCGCACGACTGGTAGGGGGCGCCATTGGGAAAAGCTTTCAACATTTCTGGGCCTGGTAAACAATATCTTCAGAAGTGAAAATTCAAATAAAATGTCCTGTCACTCGCAAAGCTTTCTCCTGAGCCCTGCAGAAAAAGCATTGCTTATAAAAGTGGTCCAATATGAAAAATGTAGTCAACCAAGACTCCATTGACTGGTTAAAGGTCTAAACAGCACCTCATTTCACTGTGCACAGTGGGTTTTTATCAGTTTATTACCAAGTAAACATCTCTTTGGTCTTCCTTTACGCCTCCAAACTCCGCCTCCATACATTCATTACACCTTGTCTGTGCATGTACACATCAGCTGCTATTAGGGCTGTGAAAAGTATCAAAAAGCAGACACTAACCAACAAAAACTAGTATCAAAACTAGATACTCATTCTAGTATTGATTTTTTTTAAAACATAGAGCAAAATGTGTCCTTTCCAGAACAGTTTTAGAATTATCTTGAGCTTAAGCAGAACTAGAACACAAAGTACTATTATTTTGTGTTGAAAATGGGATAGGGTTAGGGTTAGGGTTACCCTAAATAAGAGCATTTTCAAATGAACACAGCAGTATCGAAGTATTTTCCTTATTATCTAAATCTAGTTGGACATTTTTGTATCGTGACAACACTGTCTGCAATACTCGGGCTGTGTTTTTTAAAGACATTTTGCTCTTTAGTTCATCGGACCGAACAGGAAGCGGAGAGAAACGAGGGACATTTACTTGGTAGAATCAGAACACGGCTCATGTGAGACGTTTAAAGACGAGATAAGGACGGTTTGCACGTGTTCAGAGGCGAGAGTGTGAATACGGGAGGATGCCGCTGCGGTTAGAGACTTGGACAGTTTACAGTTTCGTCCTGGGAAGCACTTCGATCTTCTTGGCTGTAAATAGGGCTGTCAGAAAAGATCAATAACTAGATACTAGCACAAGTAGCATCAAAACGAGATCCTCATTTGAGGCATCGATACTGAAAACAAAAGCACATATAGTGGACAAAATTGGACATGTGATAATGGATTTGCTCTTTTTCAGAACTAGTATAAGACCACATGGTATTATTAAAGGAACTAGGGCTGCAACAAGTTAAATTAATCGCAGCTAATCGATTACCGAGATAATTGTCAACTAATTTAGTAATCCAATAATCATTATCTGGACTCCAAAACATGCCATGTGTGAGAGAAGATGTTGTCTGACTCGTACAAAGCATGAAATGACATCAAAATGACATGAGGAAACATTTTGGATCATTTTGTCTCTAATATACTCCATCAGGACAACCTAAAGCAGCATCATCTGGGAACAAATCTGATATTTACAGGCTATTCGCGTTCTCAACTAATCAATTAAGCAAAAGAACAATTGTTGGACTAATCGATGAGCAAAATGATCGTTAGTTGAAGCCCTAAAACTATTATTTTGTGGTGCAAATGACCTTCTGTCGTCTAAACGTGTCTCAGTGCGATATTATCACGATATATGCATTTCACGTTACGATATCTATTATTGCGGAGCGTCTAACAGAATTGTAGATATACCGTATTTTGCGGGCTATAAGCCGCTACTTTTGTCAGATGTTTTGAGCTATGCGGCTTATTTAGAGGCTGCGGCTTTTCTGTGGTTTTTTTCTTTCACCGCTAGGGGCGAACTAACCAGAATTGGAATCAAAACTACAGAAAAGTTAAGCAAAGAAGCAGATGTTGCTTTTTTATTCAGCTAGCAAATAGAACACGGACGACAAATTACCAACTATAAATTATTTTCAAATTCTTGCCGCATCATTATGGAACCCAAACGAAGAAGTTCGTACGAAGCAAGTTTTAAGCTGAAGGCCATCGATCTTGCCAGGAAACCGCGCGGCTGCACGCAAGCTTAACATCAATGAATGTACGGTGAGACGCTGGAGGGGAGAGCACGCTGGAGGGGGGACAGCGGGACGAGCTCATGCGATGCCAAAAGTCAAGGAAAGAGTTCTGCGGCCTATACAAAAGGTGCGGCCTATGTATTGTTTTATTATCGTTTTTTTTAAAATAGAGCAAATGCGGCTTATATAGGGGAGCGGCTAAAAGTCCGGAAAATACGGTAATTGTCTTTTTAAAATGCGTTTGGTGCCATCTTTACTGTCACATACCAAAGAATTACGATATAAAAGTGCGTAATAACGGTTATATCTTCACGTTATTATTATTCGAGATGATTGTTATTTGTATTGACGATGCGATATCACGATGTTTCTGGCACGGTTTCATCCCTAATCGTGTCTGTCCCCAAATATCAAAACTGAGTGCGATATTTTAGTATTGTGACAACTCTAGTGTAAATATATATCTGCTCGGAATAAATATTTTAGCTTGATGGATTGGAAGAGTGAAATTGAAACTGTGGATATCCAAGATGCTTCCTTTTTGCACAACAAGCAATTCCACTGTTCTGCCCGTTCTGCCGAGTCATCACATCTCCATCTCTTTGAATACAAATGTTTCCGGGCAGGCTTTTTCCCCCCAAAACGAAAAGCGTGACCCCGGGAATCGGCCCCGCCACTGCAACGACTCCGCCGCCTCGCCATGCCGCTCTCGACAAACCAAACTTCAAAGTCGATATCTCACAATTAATCACCGCAAATGAAGTGTGGACAGGGCATTACTGGGAGGAGGGGGAGCGGGGGGTGGGTGGGACAATCTCCTCTGGTGAGATAAGAAGCGAAGAACGCGGATGAGGACGTAACCGACGACGACAGGTGCGCGCTGAATTAAGGCTGAACCCGTCAAACGCTGACAAGGCCCTTTTGAGTGAAAGGACGTTTAATTAGAGCGGGGGGATTAGAGTAGAGGATGTTGGGACGTGAAGTTAGTTTTACATATGGATGAGTTTAAAACGCTGGACCATTTATAAATATTGAAGACTGCGACGTGCCCTACTTTAGCTCAATTGGAAAAGTCTTCTTACTCAGGCTTGTTCCGATCTATAAACGATGAATATTGTCTGATGTGCAAGACCATTTGGATGTAAAAATATGAGCTTTTCTAGTTCAAATTCAGCAGTAACCGCTTATCATCCTCGCCGACCAAGATATTTAATGATTTACAAAGATTAAGCTAGGATTTGACAGCGGTTTATAATTGTTTGTCTCATCACATGCAAGTAATCAATCAAGCAATCACTTTTACTTGTCCTCGAGGAGCAATTACAACAGATTCATCAATCACGTGCACTGACTGCTTTCTTCAATTGCTTATTATTTATGGTAAATTTATGATAAGCGTCACTCAAGCTAAGTAAACACCGTAAATGAATAATATAGTGTAATGATGGTAAATCAAAGGGGCAGACTTTCCCTTATTTCACTCTTATGATCTTCTCTATGTTTACGTCTTCTGCCTCTTCTGCGTCACCTCCACTCGACTACGCGGTCATCTTTATGGATGTAGGCAGTCAAATGCTAACAAGGCTAAAGCTGCACAAACGGCACAGTGCAGCCGGTGTTGGGGAGATCTGCTGAGGTCACTGCACCAGAGTTGAACAGAAACACTAAGTACAAGTGCAGATACAGGAGCAGCGATTTATTTGCACAAGCACAAGTAAAAGCATCACATGAAGAAATGAACTTAGATCAAAGATTCCAAGTATTTTGAGAAAAATTAAAGAATGAAAAGTAATGATCTGGATTTTTAAAAATTGCAGGTTTCCGTTGGACAGAAACGAGTCAATCAATTTCGACTTGGTTGGGACGGCAACTCAAACTATGAACGTGCTCAGCCATTTCGGGTGGTCTAAAACAGTGGAGAAAAGTGGGTCTGCTTTTTAGTTCCGGATTAGAAAGCACAGATAGGACTTTTACTTTTGTACTTTGTGACTTTCCACCACTGTTTAAAAGAGGCCTGAATTATTTTCTTTGCGTGCACTTTATGTAATATGGCAGTGGTTCCCAGTCTTTGTTGTCTTGACTACGCCCTAAACTTGTATACAGGCAATTCCACAGTACTAGTCAATTCTAATCATTCTAATACGAGTTCGTTTTCCAGTCCGAACCTTTTACTGTGTTTACATTTTCTTGTTTTCATGATTTTGATGTCAAATTTATCCTTCTTAAGACTGTAAAATGTACTGTAAAAAAGTGTTGTTGTTTTTTTTGTTCAAACACCATTCAATTTAAATTTTAAATCATTCCAAATCCCCCCCTGGTCAGTGCTCGCGGTCACAGTCATCCTGGTGACTAAACACAGTGGAATGCAACAAGAAAATGAGAAAATGATTTAAAAATGATACAGGAAGATGACATTTATTTTAAAACAGATTTTGTTGATAGAGTTTAAGATGTTAAACTAACTCATATCCTTAGTCCCATTAAATTTAGATGAAACAAAAATAGGGCTGAAACTAACTTATTAAATTATGTAAGTCGACAAGTCAAACAATTATCTCAATTGGACATTGAGACTTTTTAAATGCATCAACAACCAAATAAATGTTGCGATATGGTGACGGTGGGCTTCTGGAAAAAGAATATATATGAAAAAGGTGTACTCTTGTTGAAAATCAGAAATTGTTTATTCTTTTTTGACATTTTGACGTAATAATGCCACTGTCTTTAATATCAAAAACAAGTACTTTCGTATGTGTTTGCGTCTGTATGGTCCAGGTGATGATTACTATTTCGATTCATCCAAAGAGTGGCCACTGATGGAAAAGGTTTGGAAACCCCTCACATTTCCAACAACCCCAATAAACAGAAAAAAAAGAGCTGACTTTCACTCAAACAGCAGCTCAAACGCCCAGACGTAAACTGGCCCCTGACCTCTTTGACCTCGCTCAGGCGTCCGGGGTACTGGCTCCTGGTCCGGCGGGCCGCAGCGGGGGATTTGTGGTGCGTGATGGTGACGATGTTTCCGGGCGTCGACGGGTGGCCGAGGTGTCGCTGCGTTGCCGGGGACGACGAGGGGGTGAGGTGAGGGAGGAGCGAGAAGCTGCGGGTGCGTCCTGAGCTGGAGGGGGCCTGGGGGGGGCGACACAAAACAAACAACTGTAGAACTGTGCTTGTTTGGGATGTAGTACCTTTCTTAAAAGTAGTACATTCGGTTTACAATAACATGACTCTCTAAACTGCTCGTATTTTAAAACTAAAGTGGAAGGCAGGTCAGAGTTCTGTCAAATTTGGCTTTTATGTCTCACGTGTTTTAGCCTGGTTTATGGCAAATATCGAAATCTTTTATACTGCAAATACTCCAACCTGCAACCTCTTACCGTGATGCAATTAAATGCAATTTTACTCATCACGGCCCTATCAGCGTTGGGCGGGACTCAGGGCTGAATCATTTTGGAAGAATATCCAAATATACGACGATTAAGGACAGGACCGACATCATAATCGACTTTGTGTGTCTTAACTTTCTTTTTCTTATTTTCAATTTGACCTAATTTGATTCTCTCTGGTTTTATCTTGTTTGTTTTTTGTTGTTTTGCGTTTTTTAATTTTGAGGGGAAAAAGACAAAAAAGAATTGGGGGGAAAAAAGGCAGAATATACTACTGTGATTTTTCAAACCTCGTGATTGCAATTCGATTTCCCGGTTTTATGTTTAAATTGCAGGATTCTGTTCAAAGTGTACATTTTAAAGCTGTCCAGGAGCGGAAATATGAACTGCTAAACTAATACAAGAATCACGAACACCTCAGCACATGTTTGCGGGGGTCTACACGGCTCATAAAACGGGATGATTTGTGTCATCTCAACAGCTGTTGTCGATTTGCTAAATGCGATTCGATTGGAATGTATCTTGCGACGCTAACGGGAGTCAACCTTAACTCAGTGGCTGTTGTCCTTGGTTACGGTATATGCAACAACAAAAATCCGCCTCCTCAGCGTCTCCGTCTCCTCCTCTTCGCCATCCGATTGAGTCAAGGCGCCAGAGCAAGATATCGTCCCGAAGGAATCCATCAAACTCTGCATTTTTGAAAAGTGAATCCATTACAAATCCAAACAGAAAAACCTCTCAGCTCCAAAAACGCCCCCGAAACACAACCATGTAGATCACAAATGAACCAAAACAGCGCTCCTTTGTTATTCAGCGTCATTGACTCACACAAAACACAAGCATTTCAAACTTACTGGGCATTAAGTGCTTTTCGACCTGACAGTTAAAGTGCACCGAATTTACTGCGAGCCGAATTACTTTGACTTTGCTGAAGAAAAAGACAACTTTTTTTCATTTTTTTTTTTTAATTTTCCTTGAAGGGTATTACACGGAGCATCGTCGAGGAACTTGATGCCTTTTAGTGAGTTTGTTTTTGACGGTTTTGTCTCCAGTTCGATGACGCCTGACCGGACATTGTCAGACCAATATCCCCCCTTTGGACTCAACAAAAGAAAAGGGGGGGACGAAAAAAAGAGGTCAAAAAGCGCTTGTTCGCTGGAGTTTTCTGTAATAGAACAAGAGCAACGAACGGAAGCTCTGAGAGGCAAGCGGAAGACAAAAGTGAAGGATGCGCAATTTTTCTTTTTTTTTATATCATGTTATGTTATTAATTATGTTTTTTAAATTTATGTTTAAAATGCCACAGCAAATTAGAAAAGTGGGTCATTCATAACAGAATGTAATAAGCGGTTTGCAGTGGTCCAGAATTATTTCCAGCATCCAAAATTATTCAACGCAATGACTTAATAAACACTTTTCGTAGGTTTGAGCGAGTGTTTGGCCGCCACGGTAACGCTTACAACAACTAGCGTGCTAATAAAGCATTCAAGGGCTTCTTGGACGATATAATGCTCTATGATTTGATGTAGAGCGGCACACGTTGGTCTCATTTTGACCTTAAAAGCCGTTTTTATAACCTAACCGTAAACGCTCAGCAGCACGGACAAAAATCAGGAACAACCACACGAAATTCGAATGTTGCAACAGAAAAGCACACAAACAGCAATAGAATAAAAAGTCAAAAACAACAACAACAAAAAAATACAATTAAGATACTAAATGGAATAGAATAAAAACAATACAATCTGATAAAGTCAAACTAAAGTAAAAACGTAAAGGCTTCCAAACTGCTACAATAACTGATACGACTATAAAGTAACTAAGAATACTGTAAACTTGATCACTTGCAGAGCCCAAATACATACAAAACCTACTAAAACGTTAAGTTTGTCTTTCCCAGACCTTCCCAAACTAAACAGAACAAGACATAGAAAGCGAGAGAGTTTGAAAGATAAAGAGTAGTCCAAAGAAAGTCTGTGTACTTTACTTTAATATGTATTTGGATAAACACGCGCAAAACCCAAACAACAAACAAGACCCGCTCAGCTTTTAGAAATTGTTAAACATAATATGCATTCAGTTCCAGTGCTCGGATTAATCCTACAGTGACATACAACGACCAGGGAGATGTGTTCCTGTAACTTTATTGGCCTGAGAGTAATGATTAATCTGCTTTTAGACAAGAGCCCTGTTGTACTGCGCTGTCGAAGGCCGAGCCCAGGCGTGAGTAAGCAGAAAGAAACCGGAGACAGTCAAGTTTTGTCCTTTAAAACTGGCTCAGAGCCCAACGCTTTTCAATAAAACGGATTAAAAAGGTGCCAAGACGAGAGGAAGAAACGCAACTGTATAGAGAGACGCTCAGACTGACTGTAGCGGCGGGCAGCAGTGGCGGGAGGGGCTTATTGACTATTGGAATAAGGTCAATCACTCGACCTTTGGACAGCGCCACAATGGATTACACGGACGAGTCAATGTTTAGTTCAGGACAAACAGAGTCAATGTGGATTCAGCAATTAACTAAAGTGAAGCTGACAATACAGCGACTTAGTTATGAATGTAATTATGCGTGAAGTGTTTAAAACGTCAGGAGACACAAGTCTATAAGTGTGTAATAACGATGGGAAGTACGCTTTATTACACTCTTGTTTCCAAGAAATAACATCTCCATGGAGATGTTATTGCTTTGTCAGGAACGCTCCACGGTGTTTGGCATTGAACTTATCTCCGTGGAGACAAGCAGGTGATACGACAGACGTTGACAAAGAAGGAGAGAAACGTCAACTTATAAGTGGTTGGCTTTTAGCTCGGGTCCCGGTTTTAGACGCTAACAGATTTCTGTAACATGAAGGTTTCCACGCTCAAGAATGACAAAACCAGGCTTTGACCTTACATGGATGTGGTGGATGAGGTAGCATCAGCAGAAACCCTCTTGATCCTTCATTATTAGCATTTACAGCGCGCTAATGCTAATAGCTTTAGGTAAAAATGCAGGAAACAGGCTCCGGACTTCTTACTACGAACTTGATAGCTTTTGCCGCAAATTGCCGCATCTCCTTTTTTAAATGTGTTCGGGTGACACCACTAGGTCAGCTACAGGGGGGGGTTTTTTACGTTAAGTTTGGGTTTTACAAAAAGAAAACTTGACCTAAAATGAGCAGTTTGTGCATCGGCGCTTTCAGAGACGAGGCAGAAGGCGGACTGTGCTCAGAGACGTGAACATTCGGTTTGAGGCCGTTTCTGTTTGGTCAGCGCGCACATTTTTAGTTACAATTCCATGTTACGGTTTATAAATGAGACCCCTGATCCGCGGGGGGAATAAGTCATATTTTTCCCCACTTTTTTCAGTAGTTTTACAATCATTTTACGTTTGTCTGACGCTGAAACTTCAACTAATACATTTAAATATTGCCAAAACATCTTCTGTTCATAGTTTCCAGTAAAGATTATTCGGTTAATCGATAACCATGATTATTCAGGTCACAGTATAATCCGAAGAACCCAAAAATAATAATTGTGACAATTTTAGAAGTTTTTGTCACATTTAACTTTATTTTGTCTTTCAGAAAGTTCAATGAAAGAAAATGTAAGATTTCACTGTTGTTTGGTCACAATCTCAATAATCGCGGATAATTGTTCAATCGTGATGTTTTTCCTCGCAACAATCGTAACACTGAACTTTGATATCGTGATCCCTAGTTACCGAAATAAAAAAAAAAAAAAAAAAAAAAAGAAATACTGAGACGTTCATTTTGACCATTAGCCACACACACTCCATGAATTAGTGCCTCTACGTCCTGCTTTCGCTCTGTAGTGGCTCGTGGGCGCATTTATCCATGGAGCGGCGTGGGCCTCGGTCAAAGGATCGGAGCTGTCATTTTCTCCCACACAAACAACTCATTAAACACAAATATAAACGTGTCAAAAAGGTCTGTGGCGCTTATATAGCATCCAATAATCCATGTTGCGACTGATTTGACAGCAACTAAAGCGGGTAATATTAACTGTCGCCTAAAACTACTGTTACCACTGCTACTACTATGATGAAAGCTGCAGTTAACTTGGATTTACAGCTGACGGCAAAAGGTTGTGAGACGAGTTTTCACACTTTCTGCTACGCGAAATTGTGTTCCGTCTTTGCCTACCGGCTCCTCATAAACTCTCTTGACTCGGACGGAGATCTGAGACACAGCGCAGCTCACGAAAGGATTAGACCGCGGCAGCAACAACGCTGTTCCAATGGAAAAGAAATACTCAAAAGTGCATGTACTGATCTCACATGAAACGCTGATCGAGATATTTTACTCAATGATAAATGAAACGGCAAAGCTATGAATGGAAGATCTGTTAAATTGCACATATTACTCTCCCAGTTAAGACTAAATCTGTGAGGACGGAGCAGATATTTTTCGTATGTTCTGGAGCTGCAATAAAACTTCCAATTGACCCCTGTCTAGCTTTGTTGCGAGATACAGAAATGTAGAATAAAAAATGTCCAGAATCCTAAGGAGAAGAAAGGTTCCTTGCAGCAAAAAATAAATAAAAAATACATTTTAATATGCTGGGAAAATATCACTCATGCAACAAATCAATACAGGAGGAACAAATTACTATCATATTGCACCTCTAAAAGATCAAATATGGAGCTAAATGTAAACCTGAGAGATTTAAGGAAATACTGGATGTTTTCTTTCAAGAAAGTATGAACAACATGTTTTTCAATTTCATACAAATTGTCATGCAAAAGATAATGTGTTTCATCAATCATTCATTCAATCTTTTAACAATGACAAACATGTTTCAGTGGCTGAATTTTGTCCGTTTACATTTTTCATTGTGTTTTTCTCAGTTTCAAAAAGGAAAAATTTACTTTTTAAATATTCAGATTTTCATCCCTCAAATTCAATAGTCTAAATTATGAGTGAATTTAGCAGAGCAAGACATTATACTTGAGTGAATCTTCTTGAATCATTGCTCTGGAATTTCGCTATGAACTTCACACCCTGAATGTTGACTTTTGAATTTGAAAAGGCTTGAAAATACAAATATATATCATCTAAAGGTGAATTTGTTATTTTTAAATTGAAATTCAGACTAAAAACAATTCAAACATGTTTTTTAGGATTAAAAAGTTATAGAAGTTCACCAACATTTAAAAGTCTAATGAAGTGCGGGGTGTTTTAGTCCAATAATATTTGTCCTATTTAGTCCTATTTAGTCCTATTTTATTATTATCAGTAAATACGCACAAATTAGTCTCGTTTCAATTCTAGTTTCAGTATCAATAACTACATGGGTGTTGATTCTTTTGACAACCCTAAAAGAAACAATATTGGATTTATATTTAATCTACACTTGAATAATAATGAACTTAAAAAGGAAAAGGAAAATGTGTTTACAAGAAAACAATGGTTCTTTAACATATGTGTAAATGAAAGCGAGTTCAGAAATAACAGTAATGTTTCTTCATTACGCACTAGTACGTGACCTCCCTTTCCCTACACACGACTTAAAGCACACAGCTCTTCTCTGAACTGATAAAACAGTCGAGTAAATATATCCTGTCCACACTTTCCACACTGTTGAATCTGCTCTTGCCTGCAGATTGCGCCGCTCACTTAACTCCGCAGTAATTGGTCCCGTCTCCAGATGTGCCGCGCTTTAAAGTGAGGAAGAGACTCGAGTGAGACTCCAAAGAGGAAACATAATGAGCCACTCAACTTCAATGGACTTCCAAAAGAGAAAGTATGATCATCTCCAATATAAAACGCTCATTAGGTTAAGGCGTTGTCATCTTTAGTCGTAGCGCTGAATTTAAAGTGGGACTGAACACAGAAACTCCCCCCCGCTGCCACAGAACCAGCAGTTGAACTGGGCAGTGCCTGGAGGACTAAAAGGGGGGCGTGAGGGGTGAGGTTTGGACCGACAGCGAACAGCATGACTTGAACTTCGACCTAATTTACAAAAAGGAACAATCTTTTTTTTTTGGTGTGATCGAAAAAACACGTGCTTAAAGTCTGTTTTGAATGATTCTGCCCCCTGAATCGTCACATGGGACTTGGGCTGGGGATCACAGGGTCCCTCACGATTCGATGCCATACACGATGCACGGCTCACGGAAACCATAATATCACGATTTTGCGATACATGCGATCATTGATATATTTCTCATGATATTCTACGATATAGCACTATTTTTTTAAAGAAGCCAATACATTTGAACTCAGTTTTTTCTTTGTTAAACCACGACCTGCACAACCTCGAAGTGAAATACACCTGTTTTAATCATCAAAACAGTCAAAAGGTCAAATTGTTTCCGTAAACAAGTTTCCTTTCTTTAAACAAGCAACAAAATTGTAGTGCGGTCACAAAATGATTAGGGAAATTATACAAAAAATTACTCATGGCGATAAATCGATACAGCAGCCCACGATATCGAAACTGTATCACCAAATTTAGTATCACGATATATCGATATTCTGGCACACATTTCTGCAGAACCAGTGAGCGAAGGACAAAACACTATTAATCTGAGGCGAGAGAAGGTTGATTTTGTTAGGAATGATTCATGACCAATAACCGTCCCATGTGTTCCTGATATAAGACAAACCAAACGCACAGTGCGGTCTTCGTTTGGCCTGAGACGCAGCGAAGGAGGTGGAGTTAAATCGTGACTCACAGAGCGGCAAGTTAATGACGCTGTAGCTTAAATGTACGCGATTCCAACTTTTCCATAAATTGAACAGGCCTACTAAAAGTGTCATTTTAGCATTCAGTTAATGAGAAGTTTGTCTGTGTGTGTTGAGAATGCGTGATGGCGGAGTATGACTCACCAGCCCCTCCTGTCCGCCCCCGGCCCGCTCCACGCTCAGGTGTTCATCCGAGCCCTTCAGCTTCCTCACCTAATGCACGGAGAGAAGGAAAACGTATATAAAACACTGGGAAAAATCATATTCACAGATACGAGGAGCACTTTTTTCAATTGTTTAAAACACCTTTATTTGTACAAAGGAAGCAGAGTGATGTGGTACTATTCGTTTCTTCACAAGTCGTCCAACAAATACATATTATACTGTGTTTATGTGTAATGTCTATAAGGAAGACAGTGTATAATTCATGATGACAGCTGGCCAGAGTGAATTATAACTTTGATAAGTAGTCGTACACATAATAATGTCACCACAAAAGCTGTTCCCAGTGCCAAAACAATCAAATTCAAATCAGAAATTGAAATCTTAAATAGTTAGAATGTGTATGTGACATTTAAAAAAGGGCACAAAGTTCCGTCTGCACATGAACAACATTTTTGTTAAATTATAAAGTTCAGTATGTGTTGTTCAGATGTTTTTCAGATGTTTTGAGCACCAAAATCTGATAATAATCTGATTTCTGGATCTTTAACATTATTTAAATGACATGCAAACCACAAAATCAGATCCAAACAGATGTTTTTTTACTGATTATATTACATTTTAATAATCTTATAATGCCATTTCGTTTTTATTTTGAATACAATAATCTGATTTTGAGATTTTGATTTAACCGCAGCTACTGTCAATAAGAGTTTATAATGGTTTCGAACAATGTCATAAAGCCTGTTTCAGTGCACCTCTAATTATTTATCATCATCTAATTCAAGAAAGTGAACCCAACCTATTCAAAAAACACCAAATTATTCATCAGATTTGCGCATGTAAACGTGTCAGCAACAATGTCACTAAAATAACCTGATTCTTATGCGCGCCCTGCCTCCTGAGTCATCAACATCTTCGGCTCTGTCGGTGGGCTTAAGTTTGTTGTATAACTTTGAATGATTATTCCTCTCTTTCCCCCCTCGTAGCTCACAGTCACGACCCCAGAAGAGAACCACGACGCGCTTCTAAAACCAGCCTCTGTCAGAGCGGGACGAGCCCACAGCATCCCACAGAGAGACAGACAGCACATGTGTAAATGCTAATCCCCCATGCCTAAAATCCCAAATGTGAATCCAGCCAGAATATGGGGAGTTACTATGACAGCTGCAACACCAGACAAGATTTGAATGCTATTTTGGTGCTGGAGGAAGGCAGAAACATATTCTTAGTTTTTATATCATGCTGAATTCTTTATCATTGGCAGCAATATATGATATACCAAGGAAACATGTCATTTCACGGATAAATGGTTTAAAATGTACCTTGCATCGCGTTGTAAGGTAAAACCGATTATTGACATAAAATCAACATTTGGATGAGATAGTGGGTTAAACTCTCGAGCTTGCCTACAAATGTCCTCAGAGTGGACTGGAGTCTGGAAATAAGATTGCTTCTCTCTGTTAAAGGGGACATAACTGAGCAAAATTCACTTTTACGAGCTTGTAACCAAGTAATAGTTGAAGAGTTCATTTGCAAAAACAGATCAGGACAATTTGAAACGGTTGACAAAGCATCATAATTTACTGTCGAGCAGTGTTTTCTATTTCAGTGCAAGAAAAATATGATTGCATCCCTTCTTGAGCAAACCCCCTGAACTGTAATTTGGAAATATGTGTTTTTGCAAACGAACACAATTGTTTTTTCTTCTCATTTACTCACTCAAAGTTGTATTTTGAGTGATTCTTGCCGGTTTGAGTAGTCTTTATTCTCCTGCAATCAAGACGCCAATGCTGAAACAAATAATCTGAAACAACGACCAGAAAACCAGCTCGGAGCGCTTTTATCTGAAAGTATAACTCTTGCAACAGCAGTATTTTTGTTTCGTTTGCTTCCCTGTACACAGTATATTAAAAAGTGTTGCTAGTTTTGTCCCAAAATGGCAGTGCCTAATTTAGTTGACGTGTACACATGACTCATACCATTTTAATTGGTTTCTCTGTGATTAAACTTGGTGTTAATTGTTGTCAGAGGAGATAAGGGGGATTTGTTCTCATGTGTTCAGGGAGAGGGAATGAGGAGGTTGTAGAATTGCGAAAAACTCTGATTAAAACATAAAAGTGAAAGATGATGTGCCAGATGTTGCACAAACCTCTTGTCTGTGTGCACACATCTGTGGACATACAGGACAAGCACACATGAGGAAACTGAGATGTTATTTCTATTCAAAACATGGTTGAATTACAGCTCATGTGAAGTGGAAGCTCCAAAAAGTGGTTCTAAAATGACAGCAAAAGTATTAAAGCCAAAATTGGATCGCACAATTGTGTTTATTATAAATGATCTCGTCTCATCTTGTCTCGTGCCTCGTCCCCTCTCATTGTGTCTCGTCCCACTCGTTGTGCCTGATACAAACCGAGTCAAAACAAAGAAGACGAGCCTGCAAAGCTGCATTGCAAAATCTGCGGTTTCTGGCGCAGACACAGAGAGACGTCCACTGAGCTACAAAAGTGAAGTTAAAAGTTTTAAATGACTTGTGAGGAGGCACATTTCACCTAAATTTATCTCAATCCAATAAATTATTATAATGTGCTTTGCTGTTGCCAAAGCCCATATTTAATTTATTCATGTCATCTGCATCGTTTCCAGTCGCACAGCTGAACTTCTCACCGAGGCCAGTTTAATCACGGCTGGATCATTTTGGTTTAATCCTTCTTGATACTTCACCCTGTGCTCTTTTCCAGTATTAGTCCAAGTAGAAATCTCATCAAAACCAGGACGATGACGCATCGGGGGAAAGGGACATTAAGAAATGTAACCATAACCTTTAGAACTACATGAACTCAAGGTAGAGACAAGGTGTTATTGCTTTAACTCACCACAGATCTGACCTGTCACTTGGCCTGGTGTCGTCACAGTCTCGATGGAGAGAGACGGGTTTAAGGCTAAAATACTCTTTAATATTTCTGTGTCGGGCTAACTTTTAAGTGGTACGAAAACATTGTGGTTTGCGAACATCGGTTTGATTGGCGATCAACCTTTCAAATCCACATTCTCGTCACTGGTTTAAGATGTTTCCTGGCAACATGCGGTGTATTTTAAGATCAACCAATTCAAGTTGAGTCACAGTTGAGTCTTAATGGAGGTTAGAACAATGGCGTTCTCTCGGAAAAGTGTGAGCTTTTGGACCACTTTATTCTTCTCCATGTTTGTGTCTGTATTTGGCACCATAAAACTCCTAAAGTCTGTGTTTGAACAGTGGGTGAGAGAGCAGCTCTTCGACATTACAATGAATGGATTGCTTCCCTCGAATGGCGACTGTATCTACTGTGAGATACTTTAGGATGACAGAAATCGTGTTACCATTTTATCTTTGACTTGGCAAAGGTTTTCCTCTTCCAATATTTTCTTGCTCTTATTTGTCTCTGTTTATTTGTGTACATTGATTAACATTTCTTGGTGTTGGGACAGGTTGGGGGTGTTACCTTGGCACTGCAGTCCGAGTGGCGTCTGGCGCAGGCCTGGAGCTGACTGATCCAAAACTGCTGCTCTTTGGCGTCAGAGGCTGCAGACAGAAGCAGAGCAGAGATAATGAGGTTAGACTGAGCTGCACATGGACAACACAAACACAGGAAAGTTCACTGTGAGGCCGAAGCGCTGCAGTAACACCCGTGACGGTCCTATGTGGAAGTCATCATCATAAAGAGCCGTTTTAATGGCAGTAGAAGCCATTGCAATGTGTTACACAGACACACTGACATTACAGGGAAGTTTAAAGGTCTGTCCAATGCAATTCAAGTAAGCGATACTGACAACAAAAATGAACTCGATGATATTATGTCAATCCAACAGAAATGTGTTAAAACGTGTCACTAAACAAATGTGAAATATGGGCAGGAGCGCACAAATATCACCTTTTGTGGAGCAGCTATAGCATTATTCTTACTATAAACAACATACATTGATATTCGAATTTTTATTTTCAAAACAACATTCACAATATACTGCCAACCTCTAAATTCAAATGCATCTGATTCATGCAGCTTTACTCTTATGGACAAAATAAAGTTTACTGTTAGATTAAACTCGTTATCAAAAATAGGCAAGGTTACTTCCACTATTGTAAATATGAATATTATTTAAATAACATATTCAACCACATTGACAATGTGGACATGAGGAGAATACTATTAAAAACACTTTGTCACAGTAAGGATGTCAACGTGACAAAACCTGGTCTTTCTGGAACTCACATTTTATTCTTTTTTACACTAATCCATTTTCTTATACCATTTTACAGTGACAAACACGGTTGTAGAGTAAGAAGGTTTTTTGCAAGAGGCAGGAATGACTCAATCCTACTATTTATAACCAGTGGTAGAAAGTAAAGTATTAAAGTAAATGTAGTGTATTTAAGTCAAATCTGTACATTACTTTAAGGACAAATATGATGCATAATTTGTATTGTTATTAGCCTTTAAACATGCTTTCTACTCCACTACATTTCTGAACCGGACTGAGAAGTAAACTATTTTGTCTTATGGTTTTAGACCTCCTGAAATGATTTGAGGGGTTTATATCCTCCTCTGTGAATGCCCTGCCCCCAGGACCAGGGATGTACACAATCCCAGGCCACAATAGGATTGAGATGGCCCATCTCAGTTTAGAGTTCTCACACTTGTTTCACAGATTGAGAATAACTTTTGGATGAGAGTTGAAATGTTTTGTCCAGATGACTACAACTGAATCTTTTTCTACAACACTCCTTATGGTACTATTAGCCGACCTTTACAGAGGTGAAGATTACAGTTAAGGATCTTCTGCCATCATTTACTGTTGATGCAAGGAAGAAAAGTTATTGCTGAGGTAATAACTAACTCCAGAATAAAAGAACAAAAAATGAATTGTGGTAAGCGTGTGCAGAGGTAATGTTAATGTGAAACAAAGACCACCACTTGGTTGGAACTGATTCAATCCTTTTGTTGTACCTAATGATAATTGCTTCTGGCTTCTGTCCTCCTGGCGGCCCATGTGAACTCTCCATTTACTGCTCCGAGCTGAACGTAGTATTACTATTCCACAGAAGCCCTGCGCGCTGGCCGCTCTGACCTCAGCGCTATCACATTTTCAAACTGCGCCTGAGAATCGGATGTGAACAGTCGAGTGCTGAGTTTGCAGCTTCACGTTCAGCTTGAGGACACGCACGATCGCGTTTCACCAACCTCTGCCTTGTCTCGCTGACCTGGACTACACGGATCAAGGCAAAGACAAGCAGTACAAGCTGGACAACACTATTAAAGAAATGTACTGTTTGGAGCTGTGATTACTGTATTTATGTACTTATTTCATACTAGGAACGGCTACAAAAGCACATTTGGCTACTGCTTTCCTTTTTGTGGTCATTTTTTTATTGTACACTGTCTCTGTATACCTAAAATGAGGAAGAAGTTTATATTTATCTCAGATGTTACAGTAATTTGTACGATGTAGTCAAACGTGTACCGTCCTGAATTTATCATTTTGACTGAATAACAAAACAAACACAAAACTGCAATTAGATATTTACATGAGAGGGGATTTTGATCGTTTTTAGCTTAGTCTGGTTCTTCCACAACAATTCACATAGCAATATTTGGCAAGTACAGTGGACCTATTTGTAGCTTGACTAAAAATTGACTTTATAAAGTGTAAACAGTCCCTAGCTCCCATGTACACTGTAATAAAACACTGTCTTTAAAAGCTTTAGACACAGTGGAAATTGCGCGTTCCCTGTGAACCCAACCCAAAACCCTCCGAGAGCTGTGTTTTAGCACATGCTGATGGGTTCTTCGAGTACGTAGGCTTCAATTTGCACCTGTCAATCTCACTCGATCACTCCGGGAGATTTAAAACTGCGGCTTTTAAAAGTGAAGTGTTTTGTCTCCGAAAAAGCGAGACGTATTTCACCGAGGCTCCAAACACCTGTCCCATGAACGGGCTCCACTGTACAACTGACAACTTCATGCTGCGGAACTGAACGCAGCCCACTCGAGACAAAACACGCACGCTAAATTAGATATATTCTCCATGATGAACCAGGCGGGGATTGAATATCATTTGTAGTTGGAGGCAGCGACAGGCAATGCTAATGTGCACCTGGTCGAGTGGTGACGCAAGCAAGACCTCCAAACACTAAAGGAGAGGAACAGTATGTGCAAGCGTGTTTACATTCAGAGCCACGGTTTGTCTTTTCAAGCGTCCTATAGTGTTAGCTAGTAAGTAGATTTATATGAAGGTACATTATTAAGTCGCTCCTCATCTGAATCGACGTTAAAGGTATGATGGCGGGAGTGTCTTGCCCAAGGGCACAATGTCAGTGTGCAATGTCAGCATCAAGAATAGAAGCAGAAACTATGGGTCAAAAGGGCTTAAGTCCCAACTGACCAGTGGTGGAAAGAGTACTGCAAATGTGGAAAAGTACAGTTACATGGCGAAAATGTACCATACTCAATTACAAGTACAGTAAAGTCTAGGTTCTTCTTCTTTTTTTCTAATTATGACCTGGTTTGGGGGTGTAGAACCAGTGTTAAGTATTTATCATAGTTTTACATCTGTGTAGTTGCAGTTTGTGAAGACATTTTGAAAAATACAACTTTGAAATTACAGGAAGTAGAGCGGAGTTCTAAAGCGGAATCCCTCTGTGATGTCATCATTATGCGACGTGTTATTGAAAACATTTAAACACAATTTTCGGACAAATTTAAATGATCATTCAACATAACAAAAAGGTGTTGTAAGGTCATATTTATTGTCAAATCATTACAAATCATTGTGTAATTTATTTGGATTTTTCCAGTTTAAAATATGGTTGCTATGTAACAGTTGTGGAAAAATCTGCTGCTTGTCCAACCAGGAAGTACAAATATAAACTTTACAACAATTGTCAAACTGGGGACAACTGGGCAAAATATTTAGTTAAATCTGAAATATAATTATGTTCACTACATTATAGTGGAATATGTCATATGCCCTTTAAGTAAAAGTAAAAAAAAAGATTTAAAATTTACTTTTTTTTTTTTTTTTTTTTAGCATTTTGGATCAATATTTCATAATAAATTGGAAAAAATAAATAGTTTGAACTTAATTTAGTTTTGCATATTCTTTGAGCTCTGGTCAACTTGCGGGTGATGCAATGTTGTTTCGAGTGTTTGTCGAAAGAAGCAGCTCCAGGTGTGAGACAACCACGAACACGACGTGTGCTGTGCTCAATAATCACATGATTTTTACATTTAACTAATAAAAATGACATGCTAATGTTTTACTCAATTACAAGTATGTGTTTAAAATTCTAAAAAAATAAAATTATTTATCCAAATACACTAACATAAGTATTTGGAATGGGTTACTTTCCACATCTGCCTACTACTAGGTGTGTCACAATAAATACTATATTGATGTATGGTATTAAATATGGTTAGTTTGGAATAGGTTTTACGTGTTACTGTGTGTTGCACTGTGGTCATTTTGATCATTTATTGTGATATTTTCTGGACTTCACAATATGACAAAAGAAAAAGAAAAAATAGATTGATCACAATTTGTATAAGTTTTTAACTCGTCTTATTAAAAACAGATAAAATGATTTTCACAATTGATTAATAACTGAATTTAATAATAATCGTCCCTTACACCCAAAACAGTCACATTTCCTTCCCAAAAGTCTGAACGAGGATTAACTGTGGACCTCTCCATTAAAAAGACCCACAATTTTAATAAATGGCACAGTTGGCAGGAGGTGGTCTTTATTGTAGGAAATACAAGAATGGCATAATGGTATATTATGGAATATTAATTAATAAATAAGAGTTTTAAGATCCAGCTTGGTCTAAATGCCATGACAGAACACAGTGTCCAGGAGAGAGCTAATTACACCGGTCTTAATTACAGGCCGTATTAGTGATGATAATGCTGTGTATATTAATGTCACACTCACATTTAAATGTGATTAAAGAGCTGGAGCAGGAAATTATGACTGACAGTTTGTAAATGTTATAGACAGGAGACGGGAAGCAGGAAGGGCAAAAGAGCAGACAATAGCGTAAGAAATCTCATCGAAATGACACAACGCAGCCTCATCAGTGGAGATTGGTAATAATATGTTACTATGGATTATTCGATCAAGAAACATAACGATTAAACGATTAGTCAACATTAATGACGCCGTGACCAACAGTGGCATCCTTAATTCACTTACATTCTCTTACATATGTGACCAGTTTTATCAAATCTAATTAGTTAATATTACATAAATAGCCAGATAAAAAGGTAATTTAGATTTAGATTTACAGTTTAGAGTCTTGATTATTTGAAATGACTTATTGTTGCTAAAATTGTCACAATAGTTTTGTTTTGTTTTCTTATGATTATACTGTGACGAGAGGTATAGGCAACATATCTAAATATCTCAATTTAAATAGGATTGTGAATGTCATTTCTGAAGATATGCTAAATTTGAATATCGAGTTTATCGTCTATAGTAAAAAAAAAAGCTGATTAAAAATGTTAATTTAAAAAGTTATGTTGAGAACTTTCAAGTAAAGGTAGAAAGTTTCTGCGTATTGTGACATGCCAAAAATATCTCCCATCATTTAATCATTTTACTATACATTCCTTTTGGCTTTTCCCTGTCAAACTGCACTGACATATTGATTTAGCATTTTTCTAAACATTTCATTAATCATCTCTGCTTTTGAACACCTTGAGTAAATAATATATATTCGGCAAATATAGTCAGTTTTGCTGTTTCATTATATTGTATGATTCCTGAAGAGAATCACGGATAAAATGTACAATGTGAAAATGTATGTGTTCAATCTGCCAATTCCTTAAGGCATTTCAAGCGTTTCCACAGTGATTCTTACTGTAATCACAAGTTTACAACACAGGAGTGGTGCTTGTTGAAAGAGGCAGGTACATTGACATTTAGACACAAATCCTACATGAAGAATATCATCCTTTCTGTAGTTCAACATCTCTCGAGGGCTTTACGCGTGGGAGGTTTAATAATCTTGTCATCACACAAAGATGATCTAGTGAATATTAGTGCAACAACAAATCATGAATAAGAAAATGTAATATTTGTCGGAGAAATATCCTTTGACTTAAAGCTTGTTTGTACTATTTTACAGCATTTTTGGCATCTTCGAAAGGATATTGCATAAACTCTGGGGTCAAAGCAAGTGAACCTCCTTTCCCAAGGACCCAACAGCAACATGCAGCTGTCTAAATGCATTATTAAGGTCACTATAATCGAAAGAAAGAAATAAGAAATAAGAAATGAATAATAGTGAGAATCATAGGCAGCAACAATGACTCATTTCAGTTCAATATACTCCAGACTACGTGTAAAGTAGTCTGGAGTAGTCTTTTTTTTTTTTTAATCAGGTTGTTTATGTGACAATATACATACTTTTTCATTTAAAAAGTGCGATTTCTTGTGACAGAAAGCAAATGAAGTATTTCAATGTTGTTTGGTCATCGTGCATAATATTAGTAACACTAAAATTTGATATTGTGACATCCTTAGCTGGAATAGAACCGCCAGCCTTCTGATAATAGAGCAAATGCTCTTCCAATATCCCACAAATTACGAAATATACTTGAATATGAAGGAATAATAAGACTGACAGTCAAAGTAAGTGATGTTTAACTGCAGGTAATAGACAGGATAATGGTTCACACATCAAGTAGGATATGAAAAGCCAATCTATAATAATAACCAACCCTTTTATCAGCCCAGTTTAGATTCTTTGACGAACTTGCCACAAATAAACAACAGTTTGTTTTTTTACAGTGAACAGGCCATATATTTGATTAAGAATATTTATTTTGTCTTCTTGAGTAAAATAGTTACATTTAGGCGTGTGCAACATCACGTGACACTTCTGACAAAGACCAGAAGTTACCAAAACATCTACCAATTTATTATCTGATGAAACAACAAAACTACAGTGCTCATATTCATTTAAAATGTTATCTGTTTAACTATGAAGACATTCTTTTCCATTTTACCCAGTTAGCACTCGCTGCTAAGGCAGAAGTGCTGCACTGTTCCAAAACCCCCCAAAATATCTAACAAATCTCCTCAAACACAATAGTATCTAAAGTATCATTTTATTTACATTATTCACAACACAAAAGACTGTCCAGAATGTCCAGTTATAGAGCCAAGACTGTAGGCTGTAACATGTATGAGCCTGAGAATAAAGGTGGTATTGAGGGGTTTTGGAGCAGCTCAGTGAACCAAATCCCATGAAAACGACTCCTGCCCTTTAAACTTTCTGCTTCGGCTCTGGTTCGGATTGTACAGTGTTCCCATGGAAACCCAGATCTGCTCTAATCTTAAACACTAGAACACAAGGGCCCCTTTGTTCCCCGCTGTTCAGGAAAATTAACTTTTTGAATATAAATGTTTCTCCTTTATCGCTTGATGACAAAAATGAATTGCAAAGCTTCTTATGGAGGTTAAGTGGTCCTTGTAAACACTGAACAAGGAAGCATAAACGTGAAAGCAGATCTTTGTCTATAATGGCATGTTGTGAAAGCTCTATTACACTGAATAATTATCGTTAAATGATTGATTTCATTTTGTAGTTTTAACACCGGCTTTAATGGCTCTTTTGACCTTGATGGCAGTGGAAGTAGAAATACAGTTAAGAATTAGTCTTTGTTAACAGGGCTGCAACTAAAGATTATTGTCCCAATCGATTAACTTAACGACTATTCTCTCATTAGCTTAGTTGTTTAGATTGCGAAAGGCCCAAAAAAAAAACAAGACAATCCACAAAATGTTCCTGAGCTGAAGCTAAACAGATGATTCTATACTGATGGAGTCTATTTACACACTAACAAGAGTGAAAAACGCATTTTACATCTTGTAATTCTTGAGTCATAAAACGTCTTCTGTGACAAGGCATGTTTTGAAGTCGCGGCCAATCAATTTCAGCACTTGCTTTGTGTGCTGACCACTTCTAAATTTTGTTCTTGTGTATATTTATTTTTAGGAAATTGTACTTACATTTGCTTTTCTTTGCACTCTTCTCTTTTATGTCTTGAACTAAGATTTTGTGATTTCTGCCATGTCTTTGTGATTTTAATGCATTTTTCCCTGTTGTGTGAAGCACTTGAATTGCCTTGAGTACGAATTGTGCTCTACAAATAAACTTGCCTTGCCTTGCCATTTTGCCATGTAAAAACATACTGAGCTTATTTTATGAAACCAGGGGAAAACTAACAGAAATATTCCACATAACGTAAAATGAATGGAAGCTATTTCGTGATTGTGTGCTCAAAATAGTTTGAAGAGCTTTAAAAAGTGCTCTGAACGGCTCTTATAACCTCAGGACATTACATCTGTATCAATGGCACTTTCTCTTATGTAAATCTTGAATTTCAATCCGGCCAAACCTCCCAGTGGATCCATTGTTTCCTGTTTGGTGGATACGCACGGATCAGCGAGTTATTCAGGGAAAATAGGCCATGTTATTGTGATATCCGTCCCCCTACAGTGTTAAAGCTACAGTACGTAAGCGAGGAGCTGAATGAGGCAGGTCAGAGAAGAGGAATGACCCAATGACCCGCCCAAGGGGACAGAGGGGACTGATCTACGTATATATATCTGGAGCTGTATGTCAGAGGGTCTTAAAGTAATTAGAGGTATTTAGAATTTAATTTTAACATAGGTCATGGCTTGACATTCTGGTCAATGTAAACCTGGCTTAGTAATTTACTGCAATGAGTCTTCTCATTGACTTCTTGACTTCTTGATCAAAACTGGAGAACTGATGAGCATCACCTCTTCAAGCAGCGCGTTTTTATGGTAAGAAAAAAATGATAATAAATAAAGCAATTACAACAGTTCGAGACATTAGAAATACAATCAGAATTAAAAAATAAGCCATTATATAG
Organism: Chaenogobius annularis; assembly: GCA_015082035.1. Classification (NCBI taxonomy): domain Eukaryota; kingdom Metazoa; phylum Chordata; class Actinopteri; order Gobiiformes; family Gobiidae; genus Chaenogobius; species Chaenogobius annularis. The sequence continues at coordinate 1,316,923 of BJKM01000082.1, forward strand.
AAGTACGTTTTTCCAGTTAGGTTTAAAATTAGTCACAGCGTTGGCTGATTTGATCACCTCAGGCAGAGCGTTAAAGAGCTTTGGGGTCCTGACAGAAAATGCCCTGTTCTCTATGATAAGGAGTCGGGAGGGAGGTCCGGAGGAGCGCAAGGAACGATCGGGAACATATGGTGACAATAATTCACAGATGAATGCAGGAGCAACGCCGTGGATGGCTTTGAAAGGGAACTGTATTTTAAAGTCACATCAGTAGTTGACTGTGGCACTGCGAGGCAGCGAGGGCAGGAGTTCTGTAGTCATGCTTAGAACAGGTTAGGACCACCAGCTGCAGGCGGCCGATGGCTTTCTGATTGAATTAAAGGGCTTTCCAAACTATATATTTATCAATATATATGACTAACTTTTGAAAATGTAATTGTTTAGACAGAACCAGCATAAGATTAAAATTAATTTTCAAAATGACATGCTAGTCTAGCACTCTCGCCTCACAGCAAGAAGGTTGCAGGTTCTATGCAGAGTTTGCATGTTTCTCCTTGTGTCTGGGTGGGTTTCCTCCGGGCTCCGGTTTCCCCCATCAACTCAAAACATGCATTATACGTAAAAATCCTTCATCTACAGTAGTCTTGACCACGCTGAGCACCAGATCTGGAGATGGGTCCCCAGGCACTGCACTGCAGTGACCACTGCTGTTAACTGGTTGCCCCAGTAGCATTGAAGCATGGGTCAAATGCATAGGACAAATTTTAGGGACATTAAAGGCAAATCTAATCCGTCTTGGAGCAGCCCACTGAGCTTCACTGAATGACCATTTTAGCTTCCTTAGTGCCCCACTTTGGCAAAAGATTGAAACCACCATGAAGACAACTTTTTGAATGAAGACCACTTATTTCATTCTCACTCAACTGCACTACAAAATGTATCCAACACTGGATCCACATTGATCTGTGTATGAGCTATGAAAAGAGGTGTTAATGGCCAGAATGTACGGATATTAGTTGCCATGCATACATATTAATGTAAATGTAGCCTAAATACTAGAAGAAGGTTTTTATGGTCCCCTGTCTGCACCTGTCGATGAGCTAGAGGATTTGTTTACCACTTTGATCATTTTTTATTGTTTTAGGTGACATGCATATTAATTGATGGTCCAAAATGCCTGACAGTCTAAAAAACTCATGTAATGAGTTAAACCTCACACGACTTATTACTGCTCCCACCTGACCCGACACTAAAGACCCATTTAAAGCATTTAATTACTGGACATTATCTTAAGCAACAAGCCTCAGAACTAATGTAGCGCTGTCTTTCCTCTTGATTTTAGTGACCACTGTCCTATTGGGTGTGTGTGGAACACAAAAATAATTACTTCCAAATCAAGTATAACTGTTAAAAGGTCCTAACATTTTAATGAATGCAAGCATTTCTGTCTGATCTGTACTATAGAAACCATCAGTAGTCCACAACCCAACACAGCGTTAGACTTTTTCATGAAAACATTTAATGATATTACTGATAAACATGTCCCTCTTAAAAGAGTCAGGGTCAAAAATAAGAATAATCCATGGTTTTGTCCAGACATCGCTGCATTATCTCGAGAGTATGACAAAGCCTGGGCAGAAGCCAAGGCAACCAAATCAGCAGCAGATTTGTCATAAGCGCAATAAATACAGTATGTTTCTACTGTTTGTGAAGCCAAAGCATCTTATTCTGTCAATACTTACCCACAGCAGAGGACACGCTATAGATCCTCTAATTACAAAGGGGGTTAATATTTCAAACGTCAATGTGGTCGATGTTGCTCTGTCTGATCATTTCTGTGTCTTCTTTGACCTGTTTTTCTCAAACCACCGGCTGGTCCTGCAGTTGTCCGGAGGAGACACATACATGACAGCACGGGAAAACTGTTTATGGAAATTATAAACTTGAAAATGTCTCATGTTCTAATGTAAATGATTTGTTGAACTCTGTTTCGTCTAGTGTTTTGAATGTTCTCGACACCATTGCCCCTATGAAGGCTAAAATTGTTAAAAATAAGCAGAAGGCGCCATGGAGAAATGATGATTCGGTCTGGGCACAGAAAAGGGAGTGCCGCCGGGCCGAATGAAAATGGCGCAAGTCGAAGCTACAGGTTCAGAAAGAGATTTACAGAGAGAAGTTGTACATGTACAACCTCCTCTTATGTAGAACTAGGGAAGGATATTTTTCTGAAATAATTGGAAGCTGCAGTAACAACTCGCGTGTGTCCTGTTTGCCACAGTAAACAGATTAACAAACCCTCCAGCTCAGCTGCCGTTAGAACTCATTTCAACATCCAAGTGTAATGAGTTTGCATTATTCTTTAATGACAAAGTTCAGGGCATTAAAAATGCTATCAATTCTACAATGCAAAATAACCCTCAAACCACCTACACACTTAGAGCTGACTCACTTTGTAACTGACTCACCTGTAACTGATAAACTGTCCAGGAGATCATCACCAGCCTGAGTTCATCTACATGCTGCCTCGATGTTTTACCCACCAGATTTCTAAAGTCTGTGCTGAACAGTTTGTTAGCACCACTCACTCAAATAGTTAACATATCGCTTCAATCTGGAACATTCCCAATGTATTTGAAAACTGCGGTCATAGAGCCTCTCCTAAAGAAGATGCCGCAGTAGTACTGAGTAATTACCGGCCCATCTCTAATCTGCCATTTTGGGGCAAAGTCCTTGAAAAGGTTGTTTACCAACAGCTCACTGATTTCCTCTTAATAAACAACTCCAGTCTTAGTGATGTTTTCCAGTCAGGTTCCAGTCAGGCAAAGCCTCAGTCTTAATTCTGTTAGACCTGAGTGCTGCTTTTGACACTGTCTTTCATGGGATCCTCTTACAGAGACTAGAGGACTGGGTGGGCATCACTGGCACTGCCCTAAACTGGTTAAAGTCCTATCTGGACAGGAACTACTTTGTTGAAATTGGTAACTGTCTCAGACCAAAGTGCATCTTGGACATGTTGGTGCCATATGAACCATCTCGGACTCTGAGGACCTCAGGGACCGGCCTCCTGCTGGTGCCCAGAGTCAGAACTAAACATGGGGAATCTGCGTTTCAGTTTTATGCAGCTAAAATCTGGAACAGTCTTCCTGAGGATGTGAGACAGGCCTCTACTCAATGTTCAAATGTTCAAATCTAAGCTAAAAACCATTTTGTTTGGCTGTGCATATGACTGAAATCATCTTATTTGCACTCTTCTCTTTATGTCTTAAACTATTTGACGGATAGCCTGAAAGTGGCACCTTTTAATTTCTTTAAATGAAGGTTTTGTGATTTCTGCCATGTCTTTGTGATTTTAATGCATTTTTTTCCTGTGGTGTGAAGCACTTTGAATTGCCTTGTGTACAAATTGTGCTCTACAAATAAACTTGCCTTGCCTTGCCTACTTTCACTGAATCACAAGGCAATTCTGAAACATTTTGGCGGTTAAATACATGAGAATAGGGTTGATAATCAACACAATCAAGTACTTGTATTTTCTTTTAAGCTCTTTACACAGTATGACGTATTAAATATGTTTCCCTCTATAGATCCAAAAAGGTCCACTGGGGCTGACACCCTCAAACCTAGGTTGCTATTGCTATCAGCTCCACCAATAGTAAATTGTTTAATTCATGTTTTTAATTTCACAATTCAAACTGAAAGTATCCCCCTACTATGGAAAACTGCTGTTGGTCTCCCTCTGCATAAAGGCCAGAAGAATTACTTGAATAATTTCTATCCGATCTCAAAAACTATCCTGTCTAGCAAAACACTTGGAGAAGCTAATAAGTGACCAAGTGCATGTTAATTTTAAATAGCTTCCAGTCTTGTTTTAAACCAGGGCATAGTACTATTGCTACTGGACAATCAAGAAAACTGTGTTGTTGTTGTTTTTGTTGGTTTGTCAAAGGCTTTTGATTTTGTAGATATGTATTCACTTGGATCATCTGGCTATAGAGTTCAATACAAATTCTAAAAAATGGTTTGCAGATTACTTCAAAAATAGAAGTGTTCCCCAAGGGTCTGTTTTTGGACCTCTACTATTTACAATTTATATAAACTCCATCCATCCATCCATCCATCTTCTTCCGCTTTATCCGGGGCCGGGTCGCGGGGGCAGCAGTCTAAGCAGGGACTCCCAGACTTCCTTATCCCCAGACACTTCCTCCAACTCCTCCGGGGGGATCCCGAGGCGTTCCCAGGCCAGCCGAGAGACATAGTCCCTCCAGCGTGTCCTGGGTCTTCCCCGGGGGGGCCTCCTCCCGGTGGGACATGCCCGAAACACCTCCCTAGGGAGGCGTCCAGGAGGCATCCGGAACAGATGCCCTAGCCACCTCAGCTGGCTCCTCTCGACGTGGAGGAGCAGCGGCTCTACTCCGAGCTCCTCCCGCGTGACTGAGCTCCTCACCCTATCTCTAAGGGAGCGCCCAGCCACCCTGCGGAGGAAACTCATTTCGACCGCTTGTATCCGCGATCTTGCCCTTTCGGTCACTACCCAAAGCTCATGACCATAGGTGAGGGTAGGAACGTAGATTGACCGGTAAAATCGAGATGTGTCTTTCTTTCGACTCAGCTCCTTCTTTACCACACAACGGTCCGATGCAACGACCGCATCACTGCAGACGCTGCACCGATCCGCCTGTCAATCTCACGCTCCATCCTTCCCTCACTCGTGAACAAGACCCCGAGATACTTGAACTCCTCCACTTGGGGCAAGGACTCTCCACCCACCCGGAGAGGGCAAGCCACCTTTTTCCGGTCGAGAACCATGGCCTCAGATTTGGAGGTGCTGATTCTCATCCCAGCTGCTTCACACTCGGCTGCAAACCGTCCCAGTGCATGTTGCAGGTCCAGGTTTGATGGAGCCATCAGGACAACATCATCTGCAAACAGCAGAGATGAGATCCTGTGGTCCCCAAACCGGACCCCCTCCGACCCCTGACTGCGCCTGGAAATTCTGTCCATAAAAAAACAATGAACAGAACCGGTGACAAAGGGCAGCCCTGGCGGAGTCCAACACGCACTGGGAACAGGTCTGACTTACTGCCGGCAATGCGAACACAGCTCCTGCTCCAGTCATACAGGGACCGGACAGCCCTGAGCAAAGGGCCCCGGACCCCGTACTCCCGCAGCACCCCCCAAAGGGCACCCCGTGGGACACGGTCGAAAAGCCTTCTCCAGATCCACAAAGCACATGTGGACTGGTTGGGCAAACTCCCATGAACCCTCGAGCACCCGATGGAGAGTATAGAGCTGGTCCAGTTGTTCCACGACCAGGACGAAAACCACTCTGCTCCTCCTGAATCCGAGGTTCGACTATCGGTCGGATTCTCCTCTCCAGTACCCTGGAATAGACCTTACCAGGGAGGCTGAGAAGTGTGATCCCTCTATAGTTGGAGCACACCCTCCGGTCCCCCTTCTTGAACAGAGGGACCACCACCCCGGTCTGCCAGTCCAGAGGCACCGTCCCCGACCGCCACGCGATGTTGCAGAGGCGTGTCAACCAAGACAGTCCTGCAACATCCAGAGACTTTAGGTACTCGGGCGTATCTCATCCACCCCAGGAGCTCTGCCACCGAGGAGTTTGCCAACAACCTCAGTGACTTCGGCTTGGGTGATAGATGAGTCAACCTCCGAGTCCTCAGTCTCTACTTCCTCTTCGGAAGACGTGACAGTGGGATTTAGGAGGCCCTCAAAGTACTCCTTCCACCGTCCGACGACATCCCCAGTCGAGGTCAGCAGGTCCCCACCCGCACCGTAAACGGTGTTGGTGGAACACTGCTTCCCCCTCCTGAGGCGCCGGACGGTTTGCCAGAATTTCTTTGGGGCCGACCGATAGTCCTCCTCCAGGGCCTCCCCGAACTCCTCCCAGACCCGGGTTTTTTGCCTCTGCGACAGCACGAGCTGCGGCACGCCTGGCCCGCCGATACCCGTCAACGGCCTCAGGAGTCCCACAAGCCAAAGAGGCCTGATAGGCCTCCTTCTTCCGCCTGACGGCATCCCTTACTTCCGGTGTCCACCACCGGGTTCGGGGGTTGCCGCCGCGACAGGCACCTGAGACCTTGCGACCACAGCTCCGAGCAGCCGCATTGACAATGGAGGTCGAGAACATGGTCCACTCGGACTCAATGTCCCCAGCCTCCCCCGGGATTTGGGAGAAGCTCTCCCGGAGGTGCGAATTGAAGACCCTGCTGACAGCGAGCTCCGCAAGAGGTTCCCAACAGACCCTCACTATACGCTTGGGCCTGCCAAGTCTGTCCGGCTTCCTCCGCCGCCAGCGGATCCAACTCACCACCAGGTGGTGGTCGGTTGACAGCTCCGCCCCTCTCTTCACCCGAGTGTCCAAGACACGCGGCCGGAGGTCAGATGACACGACAACAAAGTCGATCATTGACCTCCGGCCTAGGGTGTCCTGGTGCCACGTGCACTGGTGGACACCCTTGTGCTTGAACATGGTGTTCGTTATGGACAGTCCGTGACTAGCACAGAAGTCCAATAACTGAACACCGCTCGGGTTTAGATCGGGGGGGGCCGTTCTTCCCAATCACCCCTCTCCAGGTGTCACTGTCGTTGCCCACGTGGGCGTTGAAGTCCCCAGTAGAACAACGGAGTCCCGGTCGGTCGGTGCGGTGCACTGTCCAGTACCCCTCCCAGGGACTCCAAGAAGGCCGGGTACTCAGCACCGTTGTTCGGCCCGTAGGCCGACACCACAGTGAGAGACCTGTCCCCAACCCGAAGGCGTTGGGGACAGGTCATAATAAACTGGACATAATAAAGTAGCATCCACTTGTATGCAGATGATGTGATTCTGTATGCTAGGGCACATTCTGCTGAACAAGTGATTCAAAATATCAAAGTGGATTTTCACTCCATTCAACAAAACTGTGTTAATGAATTCAAGTAAAACAAAATGTATGTTGTTCTCCAAAATGCACTCTAGTGACTCAAAAAATTTATGTATACTCATGCTTGATGGTAATATGATTGAACAAGTACTCTATTACAAATACATGGGCATCTGGATTGATGATAATCTCTTTTTCAGCAAACACGTACAAGAGCTGATAAAAAATCTTACCAGATTGTCATTCTTTTTTAGGAATAAAAAGTGCATTCCGCTTAATTGTAGAACAGTTAATCCAGGCTACATTTATTTCAGTGCTGGACTATGTTGATATTATAGATGCTACGCCAACAGTCTTAAACCCTCTGAACTTTTCATTCAGCATTAAGTTTCAGAACAGGACTTCTTTTTTTATTATTTATAAAGCTCTCATTGGGATTTTGCCTGATTATTTAACAAGTTTCCTGAACATCAGATCAGGTATTTGCCGAGATAAGATTTCAGGACATTCTAATTTTAGCAAATTTGCCCCGGTTTATGGAATAAAAGCTCAAAGACTTTAAAAAGAATTATTGTGTGTCTTTTATTTAAAGCACTTTTAAAACACTATCCTCAATGCCAACGCTCTTGTTTTAAATTATTTAATTCCATATTGTGTGTTTTTATAAATTTGTTATATTTAATTTGATTTATTATTTTATTGAATGTCTTATTGGCATTTGATCTGTATATCCTGTTTGGTTGGTTCATTTGTAATTGGGTACATGTTTTTATGTTCTAACAGGGAGCTCTTGTAAGCTCTTGAGCTCTCTAGGGCCCTCCCTGTATAAATAAATGTGATATATCGGTATGTTATCCAAAAATGCATAACCTTAAACTAAACCAAATCATAATCTTCTAGCAAACCAGGATGTCTACACATCAGACCCGAACTGAACCAGGACTAAACAAGAAAAAAAAGAAAAAAATCCAATCTAAAATTGTATAAAACTGGATTTAAAAAGAATTGCGACTGTAGCATGAACGATAATTGTAATTAAAATTTTCCGGTGAGCAATATTTGTCTGAAAACTTTTCTAAAATGTCAGCATGATCCTTGACTGGCAGCTGTATTTGACCCCGATGGCACAGGAAACACGGGGGAAAGTGTTTCATTACCACTGAAGGATGACTCAGCCGGACTTACTGTATTCCCTTTTGTGTCAGGACCAAGTTTAGACCAAGAGAGCCATATGACTCACCACATAAAGCTCAGTGCATTTTCAAGAAATCTGGCAGCAATTCAAGGAGGCAAAACATAATTAGGAGCATTTTCGACCAGGCTGCCTCAGCACACCAACAACCCAAAATATTTTCCAGTAATGATGCATCTCTAACAACTGAATCTGTTCTTTAAAGTGTTCCTAAGGGTGGGTAAAAAGACAAAAAAAACATCACAATTAAAGTTTCGATTGATTGCAATTCTCTAGTAAATATTTTTTGTTTTTTTTGCTAATACTGTGCTACTCTTTATGACCTAAAATAAGTTTTAGCAGATGTATAAACACTTAACAAGCAGAACCCTTCATTCATAAATTGTCAACCAAACTTAAGTGTTGTTAGCAGTGCGTTTGTGAGTCTCACCTCTAAGTTTGTACAGCTCTCCATTCACAGAGTTCACTATAAACATGTGTGGGGCTTCGTCGCTCGGGGTTACGGAAGCACCAATCAAGGGCAAAGATCCGCGCGGCTTCTGGCTCTTTCCTTGCTCATTCACAAAATACAGCAGCTGGCCCAGATCCGGGTCCACAACAAAGTACCTGCAACAGAGGAGGGAGAGTTAGGAGTGAGGAGAGAGGACTGACGGGAGATGAGGTTTGAGATATTACACTGGTAAAATGCTGGTCGCATATTAAATTGCAATATTGATCTAAAGCAAGAATAGCGCTTCACGGTATGTCGCTTAAACATCATCTCAATAAAGTACTGCCCTGCCAGATCATGCTGACGGCATCTCTATGGAGAGACGCCATTCATAGCAGCGAGCAGCAGTTTTTTCATTACAGCCAGAATACATTTTTAAAAATTGAGACCAAGAACAAACTACAGAGCAGTGCGTGGGTGTCCAATTACAATTTTGAGAGGGTAAATGAGAAGAAAAAACAATTATGATAATGTTAAAAGCTCTTAACGCATCTGAAAATGCTTGAATCAATTTTATCATGTGACATAAAAGGGAGGCCACAAATTGTGGAACCATGTTCAAGCACAAGGGTGTCCATCAGTGCACGTGGCACCAGGACACCCTAAGCCGGAGATCAATGATCGATTTTGTTGTGCAATTTGACCTTCGGCCGCATGGTTGGACTCCCGGGTGAAGAGAGGAGCAGAGCTGTCAACCGATCACACCTGGTGGTGAGCTGGCGGAGGAAGAAGCCGGACATACTTGCCAGCCCATTGTTAGGGTCTGCTGGGAACGTCTTGGGGAGCCCTCTGTCAGCAGGGTCTTCAACCTACACCTCCGGGAGAGCTTCTCCCAGATCCTTGGAGAGGCTGGGGACATTGAGTTCGAGTGGACCATGTTCTCGACCTCTATTGTCAATGCGGCTGCTCGTGCGTGTCTGTCACAGCGGCAACCATCGAACCCGGTGGTGGACACCGGAAGTAAGGGATGCCGTCAGGCTGAAGAAGGAGGCCTATCAAGCCTCTTTGGCTTGTAGGAGTCCTGAGGCTGTTGACAGGTATCAGCAGGCCTGGCGTACCACAGCTTGTGCTGTCGCAGAGGCAAAAACCCGGGGCTGGGAGGAGTTCGGGAAGGCCATGGAGTAGGACTATCGGTTGGCCCCAAAGAAATTCTGGCAAACCGTCCGGCGCCTCAGGAGGGGGAAGCAGTGCTTCACCAATGCCGTTTATGGTGCATGTGGAGACCTGCTGACCTTGACTGGGGATGTCATCGGACGGTGGAAGGAATACTTTGAGGACCTTCTTAATCCCACTGTGACATCTTCCGGAGAGGAAGCAGACACTGAGGACACAGAGGCTGACTCGTCCATCACCCAAGCTGAAGTCACCGAGGTTGTTGGCAAACTCCTTGATGGCAGGGCTCCGGGGGTGAATGAGATCCGCCCCGAGTACCTAAAGTCTCTGGATGTTGTCGGACTGTCTTGGCTGACACGTCTCTGCAACATCTTGTGGTGGTCGGGGACAGTACCTGTGGACTGGTAAACCGGGGTGGTGGTCCCCCTGTTCAAGAAGGGGAACCGGAGGGTGTGTTCCAACTACAGAGGGATCTCACTCCTCAGCCTCCCCGGTAAGGGCTATTCCAGGGTACTGGAGAGGAGAATCCGACCGATAGTCGAACCTCGGATTCAGGAGGAGCAGAGTGGTTTTCGTCCTGATCGTGGAACAATAGACCAGCTCTATACTCTCCATCGGGTGCTCGAGGGTTCATGGAAGTTTGCCCAGCCAGTCCACATGTACTTTGTGGATCTGGAAAAGGCTTTCGACCGTGTCCCTCGGAGTGTCCTCCGGTGCTCCGGGAGTACGGGGTCCAGGGCCCTTTGCTCAGGGCTGTCCAGTCCCTGAATGACCGGAGCAGGAGCTGTGTTCGCATTAGTGCCAGCAGCAATCTAATGCTCTACTTATTACTTTAATAACACATTTGTTGCAAAGGAATAAGAGCTGCAATAATTATGTAATAGATGTAAACACACTTTTTGCTACAACTGAGACATTACTTTTCAAACTTATCGAATCCAGGTCTAAACCTAATCTAGAGCTAAACTGGGTCTAAAACCAAGTCTATAAATAAATCTCATAAATAAAGTTGTTGTAAAAAATGAAGACAAAAACATACATTTGTCGTTACACTAAATTGACACCAGAACCACTGCTAGTGTACCACATTTTGAGAAACACTAATTAACAAGAGTAAAAGAGAGAGGAGTTTGGAACAACTGCCTGTTGATCTATACTGTAATAATGCACTAACGAGAGCATCACAGCTGTAATCTTCAGCACTGTCGACAGCAGGAGGGAAAACTAAGGCATAAAAAGACAGGAGGAGTTAGGTCACAGGGGAGAAGAGTTGGGGAAGTAATGGTCCAGTGTTTTTAATGTGACTGGGGAAGTAAAAGAGCCTTTATGATTATTCTCACTGACTCAAAAGCTCACAGATAATGGTCATTGCAATAAGCTTTGTCACCTTGACTACCATAAAGATCATTGGACGTAAATATAGTCCAAGCATCAGGAACCAGTTTGAATAGATGAATCTGTTTGAAAGCGGCGGTGTGTACCTGGCCAACTAAGACCACACTTTTACAATTCTTTACAAAAATGTTTGGGGCTGGAACTGTATCCAGCCTCCTCCATTTGGCCATAACTGACAAGTGGATTAACCAATCAGAGAAACGATGGCCTGTTGGTGTGACAAACATGGCATCTTACAAGAAAAAAAGACAAAGGATCTAAATGTATTCTGGAGAATCAATGAGTGAACTGAGTCTGAGGTCAAGCAAGTTACACATTTAGTTCCGAATGATACAAGCATATTTGTGAGGAGCTGCCTTCAGTATTTGAGAGACACATGCACAAATAAGGGTGGTTATAAGACATGCTTTGAGGTCTGGATCCAGACCCTCCTACTAAAATGCATGAAAGATGTGTTGCCTGCTGGTTGAGTGGTTAAGGTGGCAGCACACATGCCAGGCCCCACATGCAGCCAGCAGCAGTGTCTTAAGTTCAAATCCCAGCTCCCACAGTTTACTGTATGTCCTCCCTTCACTCTCATCCCCATTTTCACGCTGAACTGTCCTGTCTAGTAAAGCCTTAAAATTTGCCAAACCTGTAAAATAAATTCAAGGGATAAAATAGACAGAATGTGCATAGTAGAGAGCATGTTTATGCATTCCGGTTTATCACAAATAGGACAATATCTAAAATGCAATAATAATTGTATTAGCTATATGTAAAACAAATTAACAAATAGAAAAAGAGGATAAATGATAAATCATTATGAATGGAGTGTTATACTGTATTTTTATGTTGTGTTTATATTGTGTTTAGAAAGATGTTATTGTGTGACAATAACTTGAAAGTTGGTAATCAACTCCAGCTCACCAACAATATTCCTCACCAAGTTTCATGACCACAGACAACTCCCAGAAGCTCTTGTGAACATTACAAATACACCTCAGTTTACACATGAACTCCTCTGAGCCGCTCACTGCTAAACGACTGCAATCAGGGCGGCCATCTTGAGCAGAAGCTGCAGCTTGAGGCGTGAAAATTAAACCCAGCATTTTTCCCTTTGAGACTAATGAATCACATTCAGTCAGAGCATAATTGAATCTGTGCTGTGGCTGCTGCTCCTGCTGCTAATGCTAATGCTGCTGTTACTAATGCTGCTGATGCTAATGCTGCTGATGCTAATGTTGCTGATGCTAATGTTGCTGCTGCTAATGCTGCTGCTGCTAATGCTGCTGCTGCTAATGCTGCTGCTGCTAATGCTGCTGCTAATGCTGCTGATGCTAATGTTGCTGATGCGAATGTTGCTGATGCGAATGTTGCTGCTGCTGCAGCTGCTGCTGCTGCTGCTGCTGCTAATGTTAATGCTGCTAATGCTGCTGCTGCTAATGTTGCTGCTGCTAATGTTGCTGCTGCTAATGTTGCTGCTGTGCTGCTTGCTGCTGCCTAATGCTGCTGCTAATGCTGCTGCTGCTGCTGCTAATGCTGCATGCTGCTGCTGCTTGCTAATGTTAATGCTCTGCTAATGTTGCTGCTGCTAATGTTGCTGCTGCTAATGTTGCTGCTGCTAATGTTGCTCTGCTAATGCTGCTGCTGCTAATGCTGCTGCTGCTAATGCTTCCTGTGCTAATGCTGCTGCTAATGCTGCTGCTGCTTATGCTGCTGATGCTAATGTTGCTGATGCGAATGTTGCTGCTGCTGCTGCTGCTGCTAATGCTAATGTTAATGCTGCTAATGCTGCTGCTGCTAATGTGTGCTTGCTGCTAGATGCTGCTGCTAATGCTGCTGCTGCTAATGCTGGCTGCTAATGCTGCTGCTGCTTATGCTGCTGATGCTAATGTTGCTGATGCGAATGTTGCTGCTGCTGCTGCTGCTGCTAATGCTAATGTTAATGCTGAATGCTCTGCTGCCTGCTAATGTTGCTGCTGCTAATGTTGCTGCTGCTAATGTTGCTGCTGCTAATGTTGCTGCTGCTAATGCTGCTGTTGCTAATGCTGCTGTTAATGCTGCTGCTGTTAATGCTGCTGCTGCCGCTGCTGCTGCTAATGCTGCTGATGCGAATGTTGCTGCTGCTGCTGCTAATCTTGCTGGTGCAAATGCTGCTGCAATGCTAATGCTGCTGCTGCAAGCTGCTGCAATACTAATGCTGCTGCCTGACAATGCCACACTAATACTAATGCTGCTGCCGCAATACTAATGCCGCTGCTGTTAATGTTGCTGCTGTTAATGCTGCTGCTACTAATCTCGCAGGTGCAAATGCTGCTACTGTTGTAATGCTAACGCTGCTGCTGTTGTAATGCTAATGCTAATGCTGCTGCTATAATGCTAATGCTGCTGCTAATGCGTGTTTGTTTGAAATATAGAAAAACAATATAGAATATTTGGGTGTAAAAAAACCAAAAAACAAATATATTACAAAAGATACAAATACATTAAAGAAATATTGCCAAAACAAGTGACTATTCTTTAATGACATTTTTGAATTTGTTTCCGTACAAGTCATTGCATAAATATTATTCTAATTATTGCAGTCTGATGAGTCTTAACTACTCAACAAGTTTTCAATAGTTCTCCACAGCAGCATGAAACCTTGTGACATTTTGCCTTCACGAGATGTTGAGCACGAGATCTTGTCCGGTCCGCACAGCCTGACATTCAGACCAGAACTGTCTGTTCCACTTAACAATGACTTCAGAGCAGCTTCAGGCGAACGCACGACCTTTCTTTGTTTGTGAAGCTCCGGGCTCCCTTTCCTTCTGCTCCTTCAACCATCAATTCTTCCTTTTGTACTCATGATCCTTATCAACTCCACACTAAACCTTGAGCAGTGTCCATTGAAAGTCGCTCTTCTGTCAGCGTCTGTGTCTGAGTGACGGATGAGAGACAGAGAAAGTGTCAGATCAGAACAATGCAGGTCCATCCATGTAGCAAATGCAATCAAATCAAATTATACTCAGGTCTAAATGAGAAGCATTTGGCCTTCTGTGCCGTTTCTTAAGTTAAACAAAAAAAATTGGCTTTAGACCGGAGTTTCTTTTAATTTGGTGATGCACAAACTTAAACTTTTAGATTCCAGTCGGTTCTGTAAATCCTTGGAACCACTTTATAACAGATACATCTTACTTAGCCTTAATAAAGCATGAGGAAAGTAAGACTGTAAGAGATAATTGTTTACTAAGAGTTAGGGTATTAAACAAGTAGGTACTCAGCCTGAATCATTCTAAATAAACTATTTGTTCATAATGAATTAAGGCTTTGTTCATGCTTTATTAAGGTTCTATAAAAGTGTAGTTATTCTAAAGTACATTTCAAGCAAATTCAATTCAGTTCAACACAAATTAAAATGTTTCAGTTTCTATGATTTCCGAAACCTAAAGCATCAGCCTTACAAAGGTAAAAAGAATCTTAGAAAAAATAAGAACATTCTTACTTACATTTTCTGATATAATTTACTATGTTAAAGTTATAAATCTAGCAATGTGTACAAGCTGTGTGGAAATAGTATTTATTTATTTATTTTTCCTATTTTTTTACTGGACACCGTATAAATGACCAACTTTAACAAACTCAAGTTAAGCATTGTTTGAATGTTTTTGTTGTAAAGTCCTTAGATAAGGAAACATTACATGCACATAAAGCTGTGAGTAAAAACCACACAGACGCTCTATACGACCGGAGCCCCAAATGCACGAGGTGACACGGCGACATATTGTTTGGGGGCCTGGTGATTCCCACAGTAACACGACATTATGTTAGAACATGTCAAGACCGCCACAGTTATTCTTCTGAGGCTTTGGCTTTTATGTTTAAGATAATAAAAACAATTCACACGGGCCCCCACACAAAACTACAGCGAGGACGCGGGTTTCATTGTGCATAAATATGAGTACAGTTTTGCATAACAGTGTTGGAACTGAGAATCTTGCACATCTCTGACATATTGTACACACGTTGATTGTCTTTTTCCGATATGCAAATGCTTTTTTATTCTCTCCAACATGGCATCTACGAGGGAATTTCCCCATGAGTCCCGGGAGAGTGGACGCAGAATGGAGCCGTCTGTCCCTCAAACATCTGTGATTCATGTGGAGCAGGACCAGGATCACAAACTCCCTCGCTCCCTCCCCCATACGTCTCCTTTCTCTCACTCTCTCTTGTCTCTTGTTCCTCTCTCTTTCCTTCCATCTCTACTCCTCCCATCTCTCCTTCTCCATTACTCTCCTCACCGTTCTATCTCTCTCACCATTTCTCTCATCCTCACTCACATGTCCCTTGCCCTCTTTATCTCTCCACTTTTTTGTTAATTTTCTATCGCCACGTTCTCTCATCCTCCATGTTTGCACCCTTTTCTCACTCTACTTCCCTCTCTCTCTTTCTCCTCTATTTGTCGCCTTTCTCTCATCTTTTCTTCATTCTCATTTTCTCTTGCATCTCTCTCTTCTCTCCCCTTACTCATTTCCTCATTTCCTTTTCCTCCCTCCCCTCCTTCTCTCTCCTCTCGTCCATCCTCTTCTATTCTCTCCACCCTCTCTCTTTCTTACATGCGCCCCTTTTTTCTCCCTCACATTTCTCTCGCCCTCTCCCACCTCTCATTCTGCTCTCTCCCTCTTCTCCATTACTCTCCTTACTGTTCTTTCACTTTCTTTCTCTCTCTCACTCGCTATTTCCCACATCCTCACTCCATGTCTCTTGTCCCCTTTCCCTCTCCATTTCTTTATGTACTTTTTCTCTCTCCACTCTCTCTCATTCTCTGTTCGCTTGCACCCTTTTTTCTCTCGCTCCGACCCCCTCTATTCCTCGCATTTCTGGTCTCCCTCTTCCCCTTTCTCTCATGCTTATCCACCCTCTTTTTTCTCTCCTCCTCCTCTTCCTCCTCTTCCTCCTCCTCCTCCTCCTCCTCTCTCCTCTCCTCTCCTCCTCTCTCCTCCTCCTCCTCTCCTCCTCCTCCTCCTCCTCCTCCTCCTCTCCTCCCCTCCTCCTCCTTCTCTCCTCTCTTCTCCTCCTCTCTCCTCCTCTCCTCTCTCCTCCTCCTCTCTCCTCCTCCTCTCTCCTCCTCCTCTCTCCTCCTCCTCTCTCTCCTCCTCTCTCTGCTCCTCCTCTCTGCTCCTCTCTGCTCCTCTCTGCCCCCTCTCTGCCCTCTCTGCCCCTCTCTGCCCTCTCTGCCCCTCTCTGCGCCCCTCTCTGGCCCCTTCTCCACCCTCTTCTTGCCCCTCCCCCTCTCTGCTCCTCTCTGCTCCTCTCTGCTCCTCTCTGCTCCTCTCTGCTCCTCTCTGCTCCTCTCGGTTCAGTCAGCAGAGTAGAGTTGCTGACCCTGAGGCAGAGCAGAAGCTAAACTACAGCACAGGCCTTTTATCGTGATGGATTGAGCCCCGTAATAACCACAGTCTCATATTCAGCCTTTCAGGTCCTGGCAGCTCAGTTAATGGACAAATGTGTGGAGCAGAATGTTACCGACTCCACCAAACGAGAATTAACACGCTCATATTTCATAACTAAAACAGGGAATGGACTGACTAAAACATTATAGTCGGCGTTATGGAATAAATTATATTAAAGCTGGGCGATGTTTTTTTTCATGCAATAACGGAGGAAAAATGACATATTGTTTTACAAAAAAATTACAGATTGTTTTTACAATATGTAATTTTTGCACCATGTAACTTTTCTGGTGGAGAAGCACCGCCTGGACAGTTCCATGGTGTGCCATTAAACATATCCATTGTCAAGTTATATGTCACTTCTGTGGAAAGGCTGCTCCGCAAATAGTAAGAAGTGGCATTTTTTTCTCATACGTTTTTCGTTTTCGTTCTTTTTTTCTCATGGCGCTGAACAGTCCTTCCCGATTTATGAAGTTGGCCGTGGTTCCGTAAGTACATCCCCCCTTCATTTTCCCAATAGACTGTTAGAAAAAATCTAATATTAAAAGTTTAAAAGCCTGACGGAGGTAGATATGTGGCAACTAAAGAACACACATTTAAATCTTAACATTCAGCAAAATGTTTTAATATCTGAGCAGTTTATAGAGATCCAGAAATAGTTTTAAAATGTAATTCTAGGTCTTGTGGACTTAAGTTAGTTACCAGATAGCTGATTATCCAAGAGCAAGCTTTCAAAATTGTAGTATTATTTTTTTCAGAAAGTCTATGGGGGGAAACAATTAATGACTTCCTGAACCAAGTGGAGGGCTCCATAAAACACCTGTAATCGAACGAATACAACTGCGATAAAGACTGAGTACAAAATAAACAAAGTCTTAACAAGTGATTACAATTGATTTCTGTGTTGACATGCGTTTCACACAAATTTTCAGTAACAATCAGCGTCAGCTCAAAATAAAGCACTTACACTGAAGAGGAGTACGTTAACGTCGAACCTGCTGACATCACTCGGACACGGCGCAGCAGCAGAGGCAGAACGCGCCGGTGCAATTTCAAAACATTAGCACTGACGCGAGGAAATGGGCTGTCAGCGCTTCTGTTCTGCTCTTTTAGCTCTTAATTCAAGCAAAAGCCCGAAGAGACTTATGGGAAATGTGGTGAATGTCGGTTTTGACAGAAAACATGAACGGTCCCTGTTCACGTCAGCGTTTGGTTAAGTACTTACTTCTTCTATTGACTTAATTCATCTATTTCAGACAGATGACTTTTGCCCCCATAGTCTAATAACTAACTGCTTGGAAATACAAATTATACTTTGTGGTTGTGGTATTTCCATAAAAATATAGAAGTAACTATATTTATTCTGTAATCACTGCTTTTTTTTTTTTAATCAGGAGAGGCAATAAGTGACATTCATATTCCACAAATTGTATTGAATAAAAAGGGTCAAATATGAATCACTGTATAATCCTGTGGGAAACACTGAAGTCGCACACGTGAGATGGGTTTTTAGGTTTTACGAGATGCACGCACAAGTTTGACATTGATTTTAATTCACGGTAGAAAGAGAAAGAAATCTAAAGAACAAACGTCTTTATGGCATTTAAGGAAAGGATTAAACATCAAAAAAAATTACCCATTTGATTTACGTTTTTGTTTTGTTTCAATGCAAGATCAAATGTCTGTAATACCTCAGTTGTCCACTGCAAAAGTTCACAGCATTGACTGATAAAAAAGCCCAAATGCTGATCGACCGTTTGAAACTATTGGCTATTGATTTGATTAAAATGTGACACGGTCCTAACGTTACACCGTGAACAGAGGAAACGCTGCCATACTAAATCCATGGCAAAGTTCTGAATGAGGGAGTCTGTGCAGGTTTCTAATCCTCAGCTGAGAGCCTATGGTGGCACATTTCTGACGCCGCGGAGCTTTGATCAGCCACACACCGGCTCCGCAGCAAAGAGGTGATTCATCCTCCAAGCTCCCGCCCCCCTGTCAACCTGTATCCTCCACGCCACAGCCTACGACGCGACGAGCAGTGCAGAACATATGCTGGCACCACAGTGGGTAGCTTTAATAATTCACACCTTCCCTCATCATCCCAAACAACCAAATGTGAGAACATGATACAACAAACGAACTGTCGATGTCATTCCAATTAGCAGAAATGATTGACAACTTTCCTCATATCCCAAAGTAAGTTCTACAGGGGTAATTCCAGTAGCGTGTAGAGACGTTTATGGATGGGTAAGCAGGCTTGGGCTGTTCTTCAATATTTAGTGGATAACATTTGCACAAAGAAAGTAAAAAAATGATATGCACGTGTCAGTCTCAAACGCTCTCCGGCGCAGTAGGCGAATGCTTAACTTATTGAGCTAAACAACAATGCCTGTGTTACCTGCTGAATGAGTCGATAGTGACACGCCACGGCTCAAGTAATCACACATACTACCCAACTAAAATGTTATTAAATGACAACCGGTATTTCTGGCGAAACATGAACAAAGCCTTAGCTACAAAGACTCGTCTGTAAAAGCTGGATCCGGTGACTTCCAGCCAAGCTACGGCAGGAGAAGTGAGGGGGAAACAGGCTTATTTGGACACACAGTCATTTTAGATTTTATCGGTCAATCACTGCACGCCACTGGGTAATTCTAATGTAAAAACACGGCAAATAAATGCAGGAGTTAAATTTTGTTCTGAAGGAATTATTTTATTCAATTGTTCTTGATTTTGACACCGATATGACCTGGCCGCGTTCATGTGCCGTCTTCTGGGAATAATTGGAATATTGACGGTGCTATATTTAGAACCATGGAGTAATTTGTCAGTATTGCTTTCAATTAGCATTTCACATGAGCTGCTTCAGTGTGGAAGAGCAATCAGCTGAAGGGAGCATGTGTGTCCTCTCCGTCTTACATTTGTGAATCTGAATAGTGAATATTTGACTGAATGGTTGTCTGTCAGATAAAAGATAAAAACAAATAAAAGGTTTGCATAATGTCATTAATCTTATTGCTAATAAAAAGATTCACTTTAAGAAAAAGAAAAGAAAAACATTTTGAAATAATTGTATAAAATATACAACACATTAGGACAACGGAACACAATACAGCTTTAGATTGAAACTCACATTTTCTCCCTAACTTTGAATATGCACATGTATTTATGTATGTAACTATTCAGTTGGAGGTTTGCCACCAGGACTGGAATAGACTAAACTCAATGGAACATAGCACCACAGCAGAACAAAGTATTTATGTTTTATACAGGAATAAAAATAACACATCACGCATATCATCACTGTGGAAACCAGCCTCTAAATGTTTGCTCTTATTTCTACTGTGTTAACTCAAGCAGCAATGATTTACCCACAAGCACCGTCTATTTTTGTAAAAACCCACCATTCAAAACACAGCACGCAAACACAGAAAGCATGTATACATCTTTAACAATACCACAGTGAATATTTTGTTTTTGTAGGAAGCCTTGTAATGGTTTTGCATATGGAGGAATAAAGTTATTATTATAGACGTTTTCCCATAAGAGCCATCAAGACAGCAAGAAAATCAAAACAGGCTCAACTCGGCAATATATATTTTCATATATTACAGTGTATTGGGATGGAAAGAAGATGTTACATCCACTTGTGGTTAAAAAAAAAAAGAAGAAATTCTGCTAAAGAAGCAGCTTGTTTGGATCTGTGATGAGCTCTGTATGAGCATGTGTGATTATTTCAATAAATAATGCATGGTTCATTAGACACGAGCTGCAGTAACTTTGATTGACCTGGAGTGTTTGTGATCTGGGATGTCTCTTACATCAGGGATTCTCCACTGGTGGTGAATAACAGTGAGCATGAGATAGTATCCTGAACAGGAATCTAAGAAGTAGCTTCACCTGCAGTGTGGCTACTCTTCCAGCTGGTTTATCCTGACTAAGATCCAAACTTGAGATGTGAGAATGGTTCCCTGGGCACAGCACTGACTGAAAGATGCTCAAACACAAAATACTGTTGATGTAATACTAATTTAACTTTATTTGAAGGAGGACAAAAGGGACAAAAGGGAAACAGAACCAAGAAGAAGGGGTGTCTCTATCCCTTATGTCTCAGGACTGTCAGAAAAACTGCAACGAATTTTTAGACAACACGAAGTCCCTGTTCGAAAGTCTGTTTATTTCAAACCAGGCAACACGTTAAGACCAAAAACTGGTTCACCCTAAGGACAAGATGCCGACACAAAAACAGAGCAATGTAGTGTTATTCTATCCAATGCAGTGAAGAAAGTTGTAAAGAGCGTTACATAGGGGAGACTAAACAGCCACTTCACAAGAGGCTTTATCAGCACAGAAGACACGCAAGTTCAGGACCCAGAGCGCTGTGCATCTTCATCTTAAAGCCACAAACCACTCTATTGAAGACAGTGAGGTGGAGATTCTGAGCAGGGAAAAAAGATGGTTTGAAAGAGGAGTTAAGGAGGCAATCTTTGTTAAAAAAGAGAATCCTTCTTTAAATCGGAATGGAGGTTTTAAGATTCAACCTTCCCGTTGTTTATAATGGTCTGCTGAAACCCTGGAGACGCCCTGGGCATTCGGATGCTAAATAGGCACTCAAGGTGAGGCAGGGAACAATAGAACAACAGGCCCATCCCAGTTTCAATGGGCCATTAGCAGGAGGTCCCGCCCTGTGGGCAGGGCTCTCACAGAGTAGGATATAAACAGGAGTTCTCAGACTTGTTTCTCTGATTGAGAATGACTCTTGGATGAGAGTTGAAACGTTTTGTTTTTTCTAAAACAGAGTCCAGATGACTACAACTGAATCTTTTTCTACAATGGAACACTCCTGGACGAATGAGGGATTACACCGACTTTATTTGAAGGAGTTTTTCCAAAACTATAACGAATTACCAATCCAACATTTCAAACATTTCAAAAAGTAAAAAGTAACATTCAGATCCCACAATGAATGGCTCAGAAACCTGGTTCTGAAACCTGATGTGAGCTGTGGCAGCGCAGCCATGCATGGGTAAACGCTGTCCACTCAAGCCCATACATTGTTTGAATAATTCACAAAAACCTTTACTGACCGCTCATGAGTCATGAATAAAGCTGGTACGTTCAGTTCTAGAGGGACATATCTAAAAACCTTTTCCCGTTGAAACTGTTCATGAAGAGGAGACACTTTTAGTGGAGTTTTAGCCAATCACAGCAGCCAGATGACTTCGTGTTACACATAAAACAATATCATTAATGTGTTGGATCATACCCACAGTTTTTACCCTTCCTATATTGTAAGCAATTATTATTGAAATGTTTTAATCTAATATATACGCTGTCTGCTTACACCGAAAGTCGTTTGGACTCAAACAGATCAGCCAGAAGCCGAACAAGACAGATTCTCATGAATTTGATAACTCAAGGCCAATCGATTACAATTTTAAAGTCAATTTTATTTTGTATTATTTAAAACAACCTCAAATGGCGTTCAACAAAACCAATAAAGAATTTGAATCAGAACCATTTACTCTAAGTATGAACTCAAACCACATGCTCATAAAAAGACACAAGCTGATCATTTACTATTTAGAAATAAATCTTGATCTGCACTTAAATTTGATAAATTGCCAGCGGAAATAGTGGAATAATAAAACAACAAAAATGAGTCATTCAAGCACAGGTTGTATCCACGCCCACACAACTGCATGGCACTGTTATGAGATACTGCTGAACTTAGCGTATTGGTCATCGTCTCCGTTTGTTCTCTGAAGTGTGTACTATGTGGTGATATTATGAGAAAAACAACAAATAAATACAAACTGCCTCTGTAGCAGTTTTCCAGCAGCATGAAGCACCTCCACATGATCTGAGGCCCTCGACTGTGACATGGTCCACCCACACGCTGCAGAATTAGCTCCTCTGGTCTCTCCGCGTGACGAGACCTGTCAGCGCTACACAATCCGCCACACCAGGGATTAACAACACGTCTGAAACCATCGGCTTATTGTAAGACTGAAAACTCATCTGATAGACTATTATTAGAGGTGCTTTATAGCTGCCTGTTTATGGCACATTACTTTGTTTGTTCAGAAGGTTTCGCGTGATTAGTCAATGCGGATGAAAGTCAGTGAATGATTTTACAGTTGATTGATCATGGTTTCAATGAGTAATTGTGAAATCAGGATGTTTCTTCACAATGAAATGAAATATAAGGACATTCCTAATCTCAAATCAGCCTGTGATGTCTGTTTTAAAATGAATGTTCAAATGTATTCCTCCTGGATTATATGCTTTGTCTGGTTTTTGACCTGGTTTGTTTAGTCCAGGACAGTTCGGACTTTGGTTTACTTCTGATATAGTCCTGCAACGCTATTTGACTGTCCACGATCGAGCAATACGGGTTATTTATACAGCACTTTTCACGGTTATTTATATAGCACTGTTATTTATATGGCACTTTTCACGGCCAAAAATCACAAAGCGCTTTACAGAGAGCAAGTACACCCAATTACAGCAAAACAAAAATAAAATAAGAACCTGTCAACCAAAAGCTTCTCTAAACAAATTTGTATTGAAATTTGAAGCAGGCGGACAGAAACACATCGTTAGACAGGTTAAAACCAAAAGGTAAGGGCCTGATTATAATGTTCTAATTTAGATCCAGCCGTTAGTTCAACTTCTTTAGAACTGGTTTACAGCCGTTTCAGTCCTGGTTAAGAGATCTTTCTTAGTCTTTGTTTAAATGCAGTTTCAACATTGTTTAGACTTGATTAATTCTGGGTTTTGTTAGTCCAGATTTATAGTTGAGACTCAGACCTAGTTTGCGCCTGGTTTTATGGCAAAGTTCACCAGTGGCATCGTATCAGTGACTTCTTAAAAGCCCTTTACTTCGGCACACAAAGATGGAGGGAGGTGGATGAGTGACAGCCATAATTACTCCAGCTCTCCTCCCTCTGCAGCCTCCTCCTCCAGACCAGCGCTATATTTAAACTCTGTGGGCACTTAAAGATATTAACTGTCCACAAATATTATGCACCCAATGAGGCATGATACAGTCACAAGCGTAGGGGTTAGATGGAGCTTTATATTAAAACTGTACACTTAAAATGACAGTATTTTTGAATAAATAATGAATAAAAAATTTTAAAAAGTGTTTAGTCAGTTATGAACCTTGATATACAGTGCAAAGTTTACTCTTTTTACCAGGATAAAAACAGAGCGGTGTATCAAGGAAGGAATCTGGTATAAAAAATTAAATAAAATTACATAATGTGAATGTTTGAACACTGTATAAATGTATGAACGAGGCTCTAAAATGAATATGCAAAGGGAAAAACTATATTGCGTGTTAAAAAATGTATCTTATTGACTTACGACTGATCACAAAATACATTAAGAGACAACAATGCGCATAAATATTGTTAAAAATCTGTTTTTAGACAAAATAATAGTAGTAGTTTCAATATAGCAAATGTTGTTTTGAAAATATGGAACATTTTGATACTGAGTAAATTGTTTATAGTAAAAAATGCATTGATTAAAAATGAAAATGACTAAAAGTGATATTGTAAACTTTCAAATAAAAGGTATAGGGTGGCATTTCTGCACTTTAGTGATTACTTTTACAGACATTTCACATTTGTCTGATAATCAAATCATTAACATTAACTATTCCTACCACTAACCTTAACCGTAACCTTGATCCTAACATTAGTAAATGATTATTAAAGGATTAGTCAGTGATTAATAAATATTTATGAATGCTTTGTATCTATGCCTTATTCTACAGTGATAACACTAACATTTCTGTTGCACTGACATAACATTTTTCCGATTTAATACAATCTAGTTTCAAAAATCTACTACTATCTGTTTTTTTGTTTTGTTTTTTGACACCTCTGGCACCATTAGTACAAAATGTGAGCTTGACTTTCTAGGCTCATTAAAATCTGACGTGACATACAACAGACTAGTATTTCAGTTTCTGTGGTTACTGCCTCGGACCAGGCGGCTAATAATAGAAATAATAGAACTGTATTAACTTCTGAAACAAATGAACTATCTGCTATTTCTGAACCACTGAAACGAGAGCGACTTTGTCAGATAATTACACAGCTATTCATCTTATCCCCATCTTAAAGTCCAAAAAAGAGAAAAAAAATGTTGTGAACTTCAATTCTGCACAGCAAAATAGTAATAGTTACAAGCAACTTTATGTATCTGGCCAAATAATCAGTTGTAAAGGACGTTTATGGATTGAATTGAGCAGTTTGTATTATTATTGATGTTCTCTGAAATGGTATAGACTTTAAGAATGGATAGTTTATGAATTTGATGCTAAAATGATTTGGATATTATGCACTGAAACGATGCATTTGGTCATCGTGAGCCGAACTACATTATTAGAATACAGAATCAGAATTAGAAGTGCGGTCCAGGTCACCATTTTTGGTCAGAGTTGAGATCTTAAATGTGTCTGCTTTTTCCTGGACTTATTTTGATCTCAGAGGGATCAGAACTTATGATTGCATCGGTCAACATCACTGCTTTCAATTTTATTTTATAGTTAATAATGTAAAGTGCATCCGGAATGTATTCTGTGATGTTACAGCCTAATTCCAAAAACAGATTAAATTCATTATTTGCCTCAACATTCTACAAACAATACTTCATAATGACAACGTGAAAGTAGCTTGTATTAAAAATCAGAAAAGGCACATGCACAGAAGTATTCACAGTATTCATTTTCCAGATGCACTGTAGTTCTGGCTGTAACAGTAATATAAATCTTATGTTATTGCAGGTTTTATTGAAGTCTTACCATTACTACATTTGCTTCCCATGTTTTACTTCTCTTACTGATGTTTTTTTTATTGACATCACTAAAGTTTATCTTGTACTTGCTTTTGTTGGGTCTTTTTAAAGTTCAAGCCCAGGCCACAGCTTTATGATTTTTAGTAAACCCTGTTGAAAACCTGTTTATATATTGCCTATTTCCTGGATTGCTTGACTTTTATGGATTTTATTGTTTATCTTTTATTACACAAAAACACACCAATAACATCTTGGACCTGATTTGAGCCTGGATTTTAGTTTTACTGGCTTTCTGTGACATGAGCCTCGCACTAAAAAAGGAGCCACATTGATTGGACATCGTCTCTTGGATGTATGTTCCATTGTGCTGTTGATATTGACGATTTAGTGGTGATCAATTTGGCCGAAAAGCCGCAACAGAAGGACATTTAACGTTGGAGAAGATGCACTTTTAAGGTCATGCAGTTTGTGAAGTGTCCTCAGACCACAGGCATCTCAGTAGACGCTACATTTTTGAGATGTTTCCTTCAGCTCATTATCTCTATCTATTTATTCAGGCCGCAGGGTTTGACGGCTCCCGGGTCAATAAACTAAACAGTCTCACTTTAAAACGGGGCTTATCTGAAACTATTTCGTATTTCTGTCCAACAAAAGTGAACCTGTTGAGGAAGAAGACGTATCATTATCATTAATGTTCAGTGATCCGTGTTTTAAAAGCCACTGTAGATTGTACAAGTGGCTTTACTCTGTGGCTTTGTGGGACAGAACGAGAGCCTGTGAAATAAAAATAAAACATATACTCTAAGTTACATACGTTTATATGTATTAGTGGTAATAGCAAGATAGGTTTCAGAGTGCTTGCATTGGAGATTAGTTAAGTGAATGAATGAGTATTAGCAAAGACCAATGATTGTCTTTGTCAACTGCACTAATGCTGTTTGGTTCGTGAATTCCCCAAACTAAAATCTTGTTTCGAGGGAACCCGTTTTACAAAGCTAATTCAGATTCAGTTGTAGTCATCTGGACTCTGTTATAGAAAAACGAGACGTTTCGACTCTCATCCAAGAGGCATTCTCAATCTGTGAAACAAGTCTGAGAACTCCTGTTTATATCCTACTCTGTGAAAGCCCTGCCCACAGGGAGGGACCTCCTGATAATGGCCCATTGAAACTTAACTGGGAGGGGCCATCTACATCCTATTGTTCCCTGACTTTTGGCTACCTCCCCTTGAGTACACCGATACAGCTAATTCAGGTTTACAGTGGATATAATTCAAACCAGAACTGAATGACTTGTTTTCTCGATTACAACATTTTGTTATTGATTGGAGCAATAATTGTATTAAGGACGAGCTTCATTTTTACTGTGTAGCAAAACAGTTAAATCACACATTTGGATCAGTTTTGTTATATATGTAATGTTTGAGGAAAGAAATGCCACGTTCAGACACAGCACGTGATTTTGGTATTGTAACGGCATTGGAAAATATATAAGAAACACAAATTATACTGTAAATGTTGGTATCGGAACAAACAAAATTGGGATTATTGCATCTCTTTCATTGAAACTAATTGCAAATCCATATTGTACAATTACAGACGTTTGCATTGAGGTGTTTTGCAATTGAAGCTATTGAGAAACATGTTATTGCTTTAAAACTATATATTTGTTGATTTTATGAGAGCTGCAGTAGGTTACAGCCCCCCTAATCCAACGAGGTTAAGGTAGATTTATTCTTGGCGTGTTCTTAGTGACGTTTTTTTATTCCTGTGGGTGATAATAAACAAGCCTCAAACAGTTGCGCATGAGCCTGTCTTTTTAATGGGAGATCAGGGAGTCGCTGTGCTCTGCCTTCAGCTCGCATGTGTTGTATTAAGGTTTATGCTGAATCTCGTTTTCAAGCGTCGCTGCAACACCGCTGCACTTTTATGGTCCAAAATATATTTCTGTAGCACGAGGGTGAGGCTACAAGAAGCAATAGCCTGTGGAATGGGATGGATACTGCAAGTAAAAGCTTTTCGGCAGTGATGCGAGGAGCCCCAGTGGTGATGTTACAGTGGTTTGTGTGCGGCACATTTGCATTTCAAAATAATCAACAAGTCAGAGGTTTAAATCAGTTGTGTTGCGGCATTTTTAAAAAGCTTTGACTAGGACTGCTGCAAGGAAGAAACATGTAGTTTTACAACAATTACGATGAGAAAAATATCAGAGTTTTATCATTATTAACATGTATCAACACCATGAGCCACAAATAGTGAACGCTATTCTGACATTAAAAGCCAGATGAAAGCCACTTTGCACTTTACCGACTGAATTGACGATTAACCATATGATTACAGGGGTCTCGCTACGGGGCCGCCATCCCTAACGTGATAAATCAAATGGCCCGCCATCCGATTTGACATGGGGGGAAAATAATCCATCCCTAAAACCCAACTTCATGCCATATTTTAGGCAGCTCCATCATAAAAAAATTACGTCAAATAAACAAGTCTTAGTCTTAAGCTTCAAAACGCTGTGTTTTATTACAATCAAACTCATATTGACGGAGAAACTAGTTTAATGAGGAAGTGAATGTAGACGTGACAGAATACAAAGACACATGGAGCGCGCACGTGCGGTTTACATCTGCCACATTGAAATGAAACTTTCTTGGCCAGACCTGACTTACGGGTCAAAAGACAACATGTGTATCTCTACACAGATACACAGAGTCTACAGTTGTTATTTTGTCCACTTTCTCAGTGAGTTTTGGAGGGAGCACACTGCGGCGCGAACGAGCCGACAACACAAGACAACAGCGGAGCCGTAGAACGCTCACATATTATTATCACCTATTATATAGGCCTATATAGTGTTAATAGTATGTTTAGGGTGCATGTACCTTTGGAAATAATGACAGTACATTAAACCATCCTGGGAGGAAAATGCAACCCTATATGAGGCATATTTACCATCCCTTTAAAAAAAGAGTCTGGGGAGAGCACTGGATTATGACTTGTAATCATGATTATCAGAATAGGTTTATTGCCATTGCCAATGAACAAAATTCACAAACATAGGAACTTGTTTTGGTGATTCGGTGCAACATAGAACAATGAACAAAGATAAAACAACCTATATAAAATCTAAAAGGGCATGTGTTAAAGAAACAATTTAAATCTACTATAGGAAAAAATAGGCTTATTATGTACACAAAATTCAGTACCAAATAAACCAAATAATCTTGACATTGCACTGGAAGACAGGGTTTGACTACTCTTACTCCAGTGTTGAAAGAACTTAAATTAACTTAAGTTGATTAAAAATATTGAACATTATCATTTCGTCATCAGAACAAGAGATATTCTTTAAAGCATACTAACCCTTAACATGACTTTTCCACAGCAACAGGTTAGTGGTCAACAAGACACTGAAAAAAGATTTGTATTACTGTGAGCAAAACTTTCCTTTTTGACTTTTCCTTTGGGTCAACTTTTCAAACTTAAACTGACAACAGGAATACAAGCTCAGGGGGATCTTTGGGGTTAAATAAATGTTACATAAAGTACATTCAAACTGCCTACATTTGAAAAGATAAATCCAACTAGATTAACAATACTGAAAACTTTAGAAATTACATTAGTGTGGGCTCATTTTAAGCCGTTGTATGTCCTCTTTTCCATTGACATGCAACACAAACACAAGCCTTCCAATGTAAGTCTCCTTAACTCACTGATCTTGCCTCTTCACAGATGTTTAGGCTGACTAAAGCAGACAGCAGGAGGGACCCCATAAATACTGTATAAGGTACAGCTGCATCAAAATGCACTTAAGATCTGTGCAAGTGAAACCAACTCTACCCATCTCAGTCTTCGACTATGCATTGTGATTTGTGATGGTATTTGTCAATATTGAAAGATATTGTAAAATGTTACAACGTAAAGAATACTGTAATCTAGCAGCAAAATTACGTAAAATGTTAGTCTTTTGAGCCAACGGTACAATAACAGGGCATTGGAACTTGTCATCAAACTCTTATTTACAATTAGTCAAAATCAGAACAAATTAAATGTGATACACTGACTGGATCTGAAATACTAGAAAAGAATTAAAAACTGGGATGTCAAAACAATTTGTTTAATCAAGAATCCTGATTAATCAGGTCACAATATAATCATTAGAGCAAAAAAGTAAAAACTGTGACCAGTTTAGAAGCAAAAATACGTTATTTCATTTGAATCTATGCTCCAATAAAAGTTGGGCTACAAGTAAAGAAGTGTTTGTTTTTATCTGGAGCCTTCATTTCACAATAACTTCATTAATAACAAAGCTTGTCACATACTATTTATAATTTATAAGTGTGACGGAAGTGCATAAGTGCATTTTACTGTCATTTCTAATGGTGTCAATAACACTGAATAATTGTAATAATAGGAAAGGCAAGGCAAGTTTATTTGTAGAGCACAATTCGTACACAAGGCAATTCAAAGTGCTTCACACAACAGGAAAAAAATGCATTAAAATCACAAAGACATGGCAGAAATCACAAAACCTTCATTTAAAGAAATCTGTCAAATAGTTTAAGACATAAAGAGAAGAGTGCGAATAAAATCATTTCAGTCAATGCACAGCTAAACAAAACAGTTTCTAGCTTAGATTTGAACATTGCCAGAGTAGCGGCCTGTCTCACATCCTCAGGAAACTGTTCCAGATTTTAGCTGCATAAAACTGAAACGCAGATTCCCCATGTTTAGTCCTGACTCTGGGCACCAGCAGGAGGCCGGTCCCTGAGGTCCTCAGAGTCCGAGATGGTTCAATATGGCACCAACATGTCCGAGATGTACTTTGGTGCTAGGCCATGGAGAGACTTGTATACAAGCAGAGCTGCTATTGACTGAAGTCTATTCTCTGAGCCACAGGGAGCCAGTGCAGAGACCTGAGCACAGGACTAATGTGATCATACTTCCTGGTTCTAGTCAGGACCCGAGCAGCAGCGTTCTGGATGTACTGAACCTGTTTTACAGCTCGTTTGGAGAGGCCAGTGAGCAGGCCGTTACAGTAATCTAACCTACTAGAGATGAACGCATGGATAAGTCTCTCCAAGTCTGGTTTAGACACTATACTTTTGATTTTGGCAATATTTTTTAGATGGTAAAAAGCTGCTGATGTTATAGATTTGACGTGGCTGTTAAAATTCAAGTCTGAGTCCATTATTACCCCCAGATTTCTCACTTGATTTGTAGGTTTTAGAGCGAGACTCTGGAGGTGACTGCTAATACTAATAATACATTTTATTTCTCATTATTGTACACTCAGCACCCCGTCTTGACAGAAAAAATGAAAACTGAAATATCACATGGTCATAAGTATTCAGACTCAGTGTTTAGTAGAACCACCTTTTTGAGCTCGTACAGCCATGAGTCTACTTTGGAATGATGCAACAAGTTTTTCACACCTAGATTCGGGGATCCTAAGCCATTCTTCCTTGATGATCCTCTCCAGTCCCGTCAGGTTGGATGGTGAACGGTGGTGAACAGCCATTTTCAGGTCTCTAGAGATGCTCAATTGGGTTTAGGTCAGGGCTCTGGCCGGGCCTGTCAAGAATGGTCACAGAGTTATTCCGAAGCCACTCCTTTGTTATTTTAGCTGTGCTTAGGGTCATTGTCTGTTTGGAAAGTGAATCTTCGGCCCAGTCTGAGGTCCTGAGCACTCTGGAAGAGGTTTTCTTCCAGGATATCTCTGCACTTGGTCGCATTCATCTTTCCTTCAATTGCAACCAGTCGTCCTGTCCCTGCAGCTGAAAAACACCCCCATAGCATGATGCTGCCACCATCATATTTCACTGTTGTGATTGTATTGGGCAGGTGATGAGCCGTGCCTGGTTTTCTCCACACACACACCACTTTGAACTTTTTGGCATTCATTCTATCTTAGTCTCATCAGACCAGAGAATCTTATTTCTCATCGTCTGGGAGTCCTTCATGTGTTTTTTTTTTAACTCAATGCAGGCTTTCATAGTTCTTGCACTGAGGAGAGGCTTCCGTCGGGCATCTCTGCCATAAAGCCCCAACTGGTGGAGGGCTGCAGTGATAGGTGATTTTGTGGAACTTTCTCTCATCTCCCTGCTGCATCTCTGGGCAGTTCCTTCGACCTCATGCTTCTCATTTGCTCTGACATGCACTCTGAGCTGTAAGGTCTTATATAGACAGCTGTGTGCCTTTCCTAATCAAGGCCAATCAGTTTAATTACACAGCTAGACACCACTGAAGGAGTAGAACCACATCTCAAGGAGGATCAGAAGAAATGGACAGCATGTGAATTAAATAGTCACATCAAAGGGTCTGAATACTTATGACCATGTGATATTTAAGTTTTTCTTTTTTTAATAAATTTGCAAAGATTTCTACATTTCTGTTTTTTCTGTCAAGATGGGGTGCTGAGTGTACGTTCATGAGACAATTTTAATAAGAGAATCTTTCCGTACCCACTGTACTTCAGAAGAATGTAATCTATGCGTAGAGAGCATTAGACTCTGTATTAGTCTAATAATTATTTTACACGACTAGTATATTTAAAGTCATATTTCACTAAAATGTAGTGAACACAATTAAATTTCAGATTTTACTAAACATTTTGCCTATTTGTCCCCAGTTTGACCATTTTTGTAAAGTTTATAATTGTACTTCCTGCTTGGACATGTGCAGCAAATATGACATAGGTAGAGGAAATTCCACAACTGTTACCTAGCAACCAAAATCCAAATAAATTACACAATAGTTATGATTTGACAAACAAAAATACATAACACCTTTATTTTGTTGAATAGTTGTTTAAACTGTCAGAAAAGTGTATCAGTTTAGTGTAAATTGCCTGTGTTTTATGTGGCTCGTCGAAACATTTTGTTTTAGAACTCAACTCTACTTTCTGTCATTTTAAACTTTTATTTTTCAAAATGTCATCACAAATTGCTACTTAACGGAAGTAAAACTATGATAAACATTTACCACAAGTGCTATCCACCACAAGTGTTATGTCATAATTAGAAAAACAGGAGAACCTGTCATATGGACTTTAACGAGACCAAAATCCACAGAAATACCTGTGGATAATAATCAAACTAGAGCTTTGTATGTGTCAACACAACAGTCTGGCGCACCATTGATCTATAATTTGTCACATTTCCCCCTGAAGTTAAACAATCCAATCAATAAGCAGTTTAAACAAGAGCCATCAGCAAAAAACACAATTACATAGATTTACCAGAGGAGACAAAAACTCAACAAATATGACAAGCCCAGAAACCAATCAATTCAATGATGCTGACATCTGAGCTGACCTGCAAGGAACTCTGTGGCAATAAAGAAAATATTTAAAGAGATAGCCAATTAAAGCCAAACAAAGTGGATGTTTGAATTGAAATGTTGAATTACAACTTAATGTGTTGGGAAAGGAAATTAGAGTTCAAATTTTGAATGTAATGCTTATCTGATTTTTGACCAATGACTATTGTTTGAGTTTCTAACATTCTTTTGGTTAAATAAAAAAAAAAAATTAAAGCGCTGCATGCGAGGCGACTGCTGTTGTGACTTTGGGCTCAACTAAAAGAAACTGATTTGAAATTGAATTGACTGCCAAGTTAAATTGCTAAAAATAATAGAATAATCCATCCAATCCATGGGATACAGAATAATGAAAAATTAGGATTGTGTCTATTTAGCGATTAGTCATTTAAACCATATTATGTCTTTTGAATGGGAAAAAGTCCTCAAAATCTGATGCCTTCTAATAGTGACGAGACTAATTAGCTTAGATTGTTTTTCTTTATTTTTATTCCAGCACGTTTCTCTTTTTCTCTCTTTTTCTCTCATTTTTCTCCCTTTATCTTCCTTTCTTCTTTTTTTAACGGTATAGTGTAAAACACATACTTTGAAGACGTACAACTACAGTAGGTAGCAGTAAATGCACCTTTTCAGTTGGCTGCCGACCGCCATTAAAAGCAACAAAAACAGTCTTCATGAAGATGTGAGACAGGTCTCTACTCTGACAATGATCAAATCTAACCTAAAACAGGTTTGTTTAGCTGTGCATGGCTGAAATGATTTAATTTGCACTCTTCTCTTTTATGTCGTAAACTGTTTTGTGATTTCTGTATTTTAATGCATTTTTTCCTGTTGTATGAAGCACTTTGAATTGCCATGTGTACAAATTGTGCTCTCCAAATAAACTTGCCTTGCCAAATGTTAACAATTACTGGGTTTCAGATGACATCACAACATTCCATTGGCCAATAATATTAAATAAATTAAAATGATTTATATTTTACTATTAACTACATACACGATACATGATTTAAGTAAGTGAAAGACAAAGGACCTATTTTCACGGTTAAAGTGCGTTATTATTCCTATCACGTTGTTATTATTGATATATTTCGAAAAGTTTGATCCGCCCCCGCCCCCCCCCTGCCGGTGACGTCACTCGCGGGGTAGAAGAAATGCAACGTGGACGGGGCAACGGTAAAAAGAAAAAAATCACATCTACTCTGACAGCTGACAATGGTGCTACTTTTACTTTATGATTATACTACAGTACTTCCTTTTGGAATAAAACACTTTCAGACAACAATAAAACTCCATTTGTGCTAACGGCTAGTTCCACGACTTCATGCTAAATCTAGAATATTAGCTATATCACCATGACATAATCGTGGATATGAAATAATGCGCAGATTCGTCAGCGCTATTTAGCAACTTTAATCACTTTCCGATGACATCAGACTGCCATAAAGCTGACACAGGGCGACGACTTCCATCTCACAAAGTTTACAAGTCGAAATAAGACCCCAGACAAGTAGGAATAAGACCCATGACAAGTCGAAATAAGATCCCTGGCGAGTCGAAAAGACCAGGCGCTGAACAAAACGACATAAAGTAAGGACTCGTACCTGTTTTGCCAGCCTTGAATCAGGTTGGTGTATTTGCTGAGCACTCCCTCCAGCTGCCTTCTGCGTGTCTGCTGCTGCTGCTGCTGCTGTGGTTGTTGTGGTTGTGGATTCGTGCTGTTCCCGAGCAGGGCATTATTATTGGTGCTGCAGGACGGTCCCCGGTTGTTGTTGCTGCTGCAGCCTCCTGTCCCGGGCTTTCTAATGGACGAGTTCCCGCGATCGGACGATGGAGGCGGCGCGGCGGCGGCGGTGTTGGTGTTGGTGGTGGATGATGTTTTGGCGTGATGCGGGCTACTGCACAGCGTCTTGTCCATCCTGGTGGTGACGGGACGGAGGAAGAAGGAAGGAAGGAAGAACTACAGCTCGCAAGAAGAAGATTTCAGAAAAGCATGGTAAAGAGTAAGTAAAAAGATGCGGTAAGTGTCAGACGCAGGTGCAGATGGAGAGCGTGAGCGAGCTGACATGTCCGAGCACGTTTCTGGGTGATGGTGGAGCTGCTGTCCTGTCCCGGTGCACTCTTGTGCGTCTCCTCTGCAGTGCTCGTCCTGTGCAGCGTCTTCTCCTCTTCTCCTGCCTTTTTCCTGCCAGGACCACAGCGAGGGAAGGGAGCAGGGCAGAAGGAACACGCCCCCGTGCGTCGTAGTCACGCCCCTGCCTGATGTGTCACGAGGAAGCTTTGGGGAGTGGGAGGGGTAGGGGGACAAAAACACTAATAATATCCCACGAAGATTTACTCAATAGACTACACTTTATGTGCTAAACTAGACAATTTATTATTTTGGCATTGCACGATTGAAGAAAAGTAGTGTTTCCCAATTAATAGAGATTATGGAGGGCCCCCAAAGTCTAAAATGACCCCCCACCCAGAGACAAACATTGACAACAATACATTGGCAAAACACAATCACACTTTGTTGCTCATAATCCCAAAGAGCATGCCCAGAAAACAGTCTAATTCCCAATCCCAACCCACAGTTGTAGACAAATATTTGCTATGCTTCTGGTTTTCACACAGGACACAGAACAATGAATCAGAAGGAATTAAATCAAATCTCATATATAATGTACTAATTTGAATTTTTTTTGGGCAATTATTAACTGCACTTACATGGAGTAATCAAGCAATCTTATTCCTATTATCTTTTTGTACAGAAGTGTTATTTATCCAACCACATGGAATGGGTTTCTTAATAATCACATTTGTATAACAGGTTTCCCAATTGAGGAATAAACAAAGAAGAAATCAGAGTGCAAGTGTGAGACAAAACAGGGTAGTACATTTTATGAAAAGGCTTTGATCACATGAAAAAACTGAAGCTTTAAAGAAAATAATGCTGAGCTTCGTAATTGGTTTGTCCTGGTATGTGTGGAATGCATCAGCTGATTGTGGCCCAGTTTTGATGTTAGGAAAGAATAACTATTTAATATTTAGACCAGACTTAAGTTGTTTATGCCACAAACTTCAACAATATTTACCCATTCATCAATTTCGAATACACTGTCTATCATGCAATTCCAAGACGCAAAGACTCCAGTTATTTATTCAGTATTGTGTATTTAGAATGTGCACTGTGAACTTCTGTGAAATCTTGACTTTTAAATATAAGATTCAAATCAAATAACTTTTTACTTTTCAGAAAAATTGTGACAAACTCGTTTTGATCAACCGTATAGTGTGTTGTGATCTTGCAAATTTGTACATTTCATCCAATAAAGAACATTATTAAAACTACCATTGCTCCTGTAGAATTAACTAATCATTTACCTGGAAAGCCAATAACTCATTACTGATTCACTATATAGTTTTCGCCCTGACAGTCGACCGTGTCTGTGCTTCTACTTCTCACAGCATTTGTTTGCACTGCTTTAAACAAAGGCCGTGTCAGAGGTGTTTTTATGGCTTTCTGTAACATTTTAATACAGCCAACCAGTCTGTTATGTTGGCCAAATGTCAGGCTTTTTATTTGTCTTCAACTGTAACACAAACGCTGAAATCATATCCGAGTAACAGGTCACAAAATTGATCAAATTGGTAACTGCAATATTGGGTCCCACAAGGTACTATACTCGGACCTTCACTTTTCCTTCTGTGTGCCAATTTTCTGAATCATTACTATATGCAGACAATACTGTTTGTTTTTTTGTTTTTTTTTACTCCCATCCTTTTTTCCTGTATAATTTAAATGGAAATAGAAAAGTTATCCAACATTAAACAAAACTCCATTTAGTGAAATGGCTCCTCTATATCTCTTGTATTGATCAGTCGCTATATTTTAAACTCAGCCAATACCAAGAGCGATTGCATGGGCTCTCCTGTGAATTATTAGATGTAAGACAAATCCCATGTAATCAATAGGCGGCTCACAAGGCCAGACCACCAAGACTTAAACAGGCTTTTATTAAGGCTCACGTATTATTCCTAAGTAACCTCAGTGTTATTCTTCACACATACTAGATGCCCACACACCACATTGACAAGCAGATGAAAAGCTTCCGTTAACAAGCCTTGGAGTGTATTAGGAAAGGCTGTGATTGGGTGCAGCAGTTGAAGACATGCCTCAATAAATTTGCAGAGGACACGTAACCAGACACGGACAGATCCTGACTGCGGCCGCCACAAAGCGCCGATCAATAACAGACACAAGGAGAAGTTGAAAATATCTGGTCAATGGAGGAGAAGAGCGGTTTGTAAAAGCTCAGTCTGAGTTAAGAAAGAGGCAGCAGCAGTTCATCATCTGAGGTTTATGATCAAATGCCTATAATGTGTTTGCCATGTTTAGAATAATTAAGAAAGGATGTTGGCTTCTTGTAGTCTATTTTCACCCATGGTCTAAAAACATGCTAAACAATACTTTTACATTTTGCTTCTTGAATAATGAACAAAAATGGATTCAGTGTTCAAAGAGTCTCAGAAAAAAAAGATATTACCTAATAATATGGTTCCATTAGAAATCTGTGAGAACGGGATTATTTTTTAGACAAATAGGCCTTGTTATTATCTTGGGGAACATTATGGCCTTGTAGGGTCTGTACTCGATTTATTTTTTTATTCTTTTTTCATTTAATAAAGCAAGGGTCAAAATAAAGTCAGCTGTGTGCTGTCTTCATGTAGTTATGGAGTCTTTTAAACCTGCTGCAAACCAGGAAGTGTGCTGTTGGCATGCTGGTTGTTATTAGCATTACCGTGATGGTGATTGTGAAGCTTTAGCGGAGTCTCAGCCTGGAAGACTCCCCCTGCTGTCTCACCTGCACGACCTTCACCTGCTCTGGCTCAGCAGCTGCCAATCACCGCTCAGGAGTTCAGCTCACACAGCTCCACCCCAGCACCACCTTTACAGAATCGATGTTTCTTTCAGGTTTATTTTCACCAGCACCAGTGTCAATTGCAGATGTGTTATTTCATTCTGAATGTGATAAGTGCCGTAATCCTGCAGCCTCAAAGCTTGGGTACCTACTTTTCAAATGGTGAAATGAGGAAGTAGTAGATATTTAAACCTTTCTAAATCATTCCTAGCTCTCACAAACCCCATTGGCACATTTTTGGCCATTAGCACAGCTTTAGGCCATGCTTTTTCAGACACAACAGAGAAGCAGGGTGACATCCCCTGCACAGCCAATCTGCTCTCACCCCAAAGCGTTATAGTGGCGCACAAGGTTCTTTCAACTTTGAAAAGATAAAATGTTTAATAATTGGATGAAGATCGTGTGTAGAGGTCTGATTTTGTTTGTTTTTTCACACAAACTTCTGCTTTTACAATATACTTTCTGGGGTGGAAACAAACTATACTAATTATGAGGGGGGAAAAGTTTGCTACCTCAGCTTTAACCGATAAAACTCCACTTCATAAACCTCCGGCAAAAAATAGCTGATATTTGAATGACTGGCATATTTTCATTAACTGAAGTGTGGCCATAAATCCCGGCAGAGTAGGGCAGTTAGAAGAGGGTATAATCTCTGTTTGGGCTGCGTCTTAGGTCCACACTGAAACCCTTCTGAAGGATCTGAAACACTTTGTACCCCAGTAGTGAACTGTTGAGGGCCTTCTCGCGCCGCATTTGTAAAGGTTATAGGGAAAAGCCTTGTGTTGAGTCCATTTTCAGACAGGATTTGAATATGGGTTTTTCATCAACAATCTTATCACAGTGGAGCAGTGAGCCTGTCCTTGTGGCTGTAGATATGGAACACTGTCCATTAGTTTGGGAATAACACTCTTATCTCCCTCTCTCTCTCTCTCTCTCTCTCTCTAGCTCTCTCTCTCTTCTACAATCTATTCTAGTCATGTACCATGGTTTATTTAAATGGCATGACATAAGTCTTGCATTGCTCGTCATATGTCAAAAGTAGAATCATATGTGGAGGTAATTCTTTCCCTCTGCCTGTCACTTTAATAAATGTCAACAAGTTTCCATTTTGCACTTTGTCTGACAAAACTGTAAATTGAGTGTACATATTCAGTCAAAGTATCTGGTCTATGTCTATTTTAAATGTATTATTTAGTTGTATGCATGCCTTATTTGATATATTTGCTATTATTATTATTATGTTATTATTATTGTTGTTTCATGTTCCTATTTTGGGAATCTTTGTTCACTGACAATGGCAATGAACCTTTTTCTGATTCTGATTTTGCTCGTCTTTTTCTGTTTTGTGATTTTCAATGCATTTTTTCCTGTTGTGTGAAGCACTTTGAATTGCCTTGTGTACGAATTGTGCTCTACAAATAAACTTGCCTTGCCTTGATCCTGATTGCCTGTTTTCTTATACAAAATAGTCTGTCTTAAAGTTATAAATCATTGTTTTCTCACTAATTCACAAGTATTTCTCTTTTGATTTAGCATGATGTCTAATACATATTTGCCCATATTTTAGCATATAGTCTATATATTTTTTTACTATTATGCATCGTTTATGTTGCACTAACAAGTTCCTGGTTTGTATCAATTTTGTTCACTTACAATGGCAATAAAACGTTTCTGATTCTGATTTAATGTTTCAGTGATAAAAACCGGAGTTGCAGTAGTAGCAATAATGACTAGACCTTATTGGAAAAGAAAGGGACTTGAGGATAGAGCTGGATTTTCCCATTAAACTGTTTTAATTCAAATGTATTTCCCCATATATTTATGCTGAGGCAGTGTAATAGCTTATTGCTTATTTAATCATTTTGCAGTCCTCATTTGAATCATATCTGTATAAGCAGTAAGAAGCCAAAAGAACAAGTGGTTATTGTTCAAGGTGTTTTAAGACTATGGTGAAGAAAATTCTATCTTTTCTTTCATCGAGAAATACTGCATGGTCCGGTATCGGTTCCATAAACCATAAGCATTGTGTATTGAGACTTGTTTTTGGTCCTTTTTCCACGCGGGACCTTGTCATTGCAGTGAAAGACATTGCTGACCTTGAGTGTTTTTGGCTGACGCTGCATTTACGGCTCCATCTGATTAGCGCTTCACCTGCTCCAAAAGGAACCGTGATTAAGTCGCGTCTGTTTGCTTTGGAAACATTTTATCTATCGCCAACAAGGCTCCACGGCCTTCTTACAGATCGTTCACGGTGCAAAATGGGCTTAAGCCACTCTGCTCTCTTACTTAGCTTTGACTGTAATGCAATTGAAGGGAGTGATGTTTGAACTAATAGTATTTTGGTTTTTTTTCCCCAGAGTTGGTGGTAAAAATGGCATGAGGTGAAGGGTTTCAAAATGCCAAAAGTTCGACTGTGTTTTCACGACAAACTGCGTAATTCAAAAGGACCAGCAGCCTCGGCAATAACTCTGTAATGGACTGGAAGCAGGCTATTGACCCTGAGCTGTAAGGTCAAAGCAACGGACGAGTGACAGCAGCAGGAAAACAGGAAGAGAGAGAGGCAGAGGGATTGTGGGTAAAATTCACTGTACTTTTCTTCACAGCATAATATGGTAATTTATTCATTATTACGCACCTTTGCCTGCCTTCTTAAGCGTATTCACACGCAGTATTTCTCAAATGGTCTTATATTTTCCTATCACCCATTCATTTTAAACATACTTTCCAAGAGTTTCCTCATTAGAGTCCATTTTTGTTCTCCTTTGGGTTGCTCTATGTCATTTTAGACCTGGTATAGCCGCTTTAGACTTTTGGACCCGGTGGTATGAAGTGGCATAAATGGTGCTGGATGTGAAAACTTAATCATGAATATATTAGTGACTTTAAAATGCCAAACATGCCTTGAGTAACTGGTCATTGTCGAGGTTGTGTAGTACCACCCTCAGACTCAATTAAAATATACTGCAATTTGGCACAATGTGTTCTGAAACGAGTCACATGTAAAAGTAGGACAAAAGCAGATTTTTTTTTCTCCATTATCAATTAATTAATCACGGTTTTATTTTGTCTTCGCACAGACCTTTACAACAAATAGTCACATTTCTTCCAACAAAGTCTGAATGTTTGACCTCCTCCATTAAAAAGACCTAACATCACTGATTACCAAAAGTCTGAACCTCGATTTCGATTCAAATGGGATTTAATTGCACAGCTTTATGTAAACGTTTAAATGACTTTCCCCAATTGCCAGAAGCGTCTTTACGAAAGTCTGAAAAGTTTTCTTAAAGGTCATTAAACTCCGGTGTGGCAGAGAACATTATCCCTTTGGGCTGTACATGTCCAAAAGGTTCCGTGACTGTGGAGGAGGTGACAGGCCTCTGCAGCTCTGGGGCTCAATTATGGCTCATTTGAACAAGAGCCAAAGGAGACTCATTTTCTGACATTAGTGTTTGACTCAGCGGATAATGAGTCTTCATTTCAGACGACTGGTGTTGGGAAGGCACTGTGGAGAGATGATCATGGAATTGACCTGGAACATGGGAAAAGCTGCATGAAATGTCACTCTCGGGAAAAAATCATATTCGGACTCAATTTGGAAATGGACAAATTTGACAAACTGTGGGCAAAGTGGGCCGTTTGTTTGGGTTCATTTGTGTTTCAGTTTTTAGTGATTTGTAAGGTACATTTTCTTTCTCTCTCTGGTCTTGTTTTGTTTGTTTTTGTGTGTTGTGTTTTATGTTCATACATTTGAAAAAAAAAAAGAAAAGAAATGTCACTCTTCATTTTTGTTGTTACTCCTTTAACTTTAACCTTTTCTGCTGCGTTGTTGCTAAAGGGTTGAGTTGCAGCGCATTTTGGGCACATGTTTATGCTCTGTGTCATATTCAGATTAGTCTGCTGAATGTCTTTCCCCAGTCTTTGCCACAGTTTCATGATTTTTACTGGATAAGAAAGCATTTATGTGCCAAAAATAACTGTAAAAAGGTGCTGTAATATTCTGGTGGAGTTTCCATGGGGATGTTATTGCTTTGCCTGGAATGTTCCACCAAATTGCATTAAACTAATCTATCTCCATCACGACAAGCAGAAGATACAGAAAAGTTACACAGTGCACCTTTAATATAAGCCTATAATAACAGGCATGTGAACATTTTCGAGAACTGAAATAGGATTATACAATACACATAAGTGGCTACTGTTAACAAAGTATGGTTGTTGTTTTGTTGTTTTTTAGCATCAAGTCACATATAACTGTCACAAAACTGACATTTAGAATTTATAGTTTATATTTATAGTTTATTATAGAAGAAACAAATGGGCAATTGTCCTGTGTTTTTTCTGAGAGAAGTGGGTTCAATCTTCAACGCAGTCTCAGTCTTAGTATCCCTCCAAATGCCTTAGTTGTTGAGAAAATAATAATAATAATAATAATATTCAAAATCCGTGGTGCACCTGGATTGTTCTCTATTCATAAGCACTGAAGGAGAGAATTCAGCCATTACTGTGCATATTTATGACACCCCACCTGCCCCTTTAGTAACAGTGCACAATATACGCCGTCCTCCTCCTGAAAACCATTTGAGCTCTGAGTGCAGCTCTAAAATCCATTGCTTCTGCTGCAGAGATTGTAATGACTTTGTATGGAGCTCTCATCAGTTATGCCCCATGGAAACAGAGCTCTGCCTCTCCGCTCACACGCAAGGGCATCACATTTGCATTGATTATCCTCCAGTCCAGCAGCAGCAAGGCCAGATTAAAGTTATTATGATGATAAAAGCATGATTAAAAACATCATCTATTTACTGACCTTTATTTAAGGATATTCCCACTGAGAATCTCCAGCTGAAAATTAATTTTTCGGGGGAGTCCTGGCTCCAGAGGGGACCCTACATGTTTTAATTGTAGGAGAAACCGGAGCACCCAGAGGAAAGCCACAAAGACACGGGAAGAACATGCAAACGCCATACATAAAGGCCTCGTGCTGCCCAATGACCTTCTCTTTTATGCTTTTGATGGACTACACTATTAACAATACTAATGAACTGGCATTAAGAAACATTTCCAATGATTATTTGAAAGGGATTAATCCTATCTTTTTTGTGGTTTGTCAAGTCCCCATCAACAAGGTTTATACCTAAAGCAATAAATAAAACTGTAGTCTAATAACTTATGGATGACATTTAACCATAAAGCTTATGGTTAAATGTCATTCATAAGTTATTAGGCTACATATCATAACAAATCTCCATGTAAAAATTCACTGGACCTGCTTAGATGAGCCTCTGAACTAAACCTAATTAGCCTAGCTCTCCATTTGTGTGATACATTTCCTATACTCCATATCCCAGAATGCCACGGGTCCACGTCAGCCCAGCACTGCATTGGCACAGTTTGCGGTGACTGCCCCCGCTCGGCGCTGCGCAGGAGGTGCAGCAGAGCGCGCTCTGGAGCAGGAGCTGGTGTCGGACGAGCGGCGGCCGGGATGTCGTTAAACTAACGCGGCAGAGGAAGATAATGCCCCCCGGTGTTCATCATGGTCCCGGGAGTCGTGTACGCACTGCTGGCGGGTTTCCTTGGGGCCGTGGCTTCGTCCTCGGCCAAACTGTCCCTGGGAGCGGACTATCTTAAGGGAGTGTGTGAGACCGGGCTGCGGACGTGGGGCGAGCAGCGCCGGTTCAGACACGCAGACGAGACCACGGCGTGTGACCGGGTAAGTGCGGCTCAGGCCCGGGAACGCGATGATGATGATGATGATGGTGTTTGCTCCGGGACTCTCTCTTCTGTCCTCGTTATCATCAGCCCTGACTCAGCCTCAGCATCACGCGGGACTCAGCCCCGCAGCGTCCTCGCGCTCGTGCTGTGGTCGCGTGCGCTGTGACATTGCCGCATCATGTCACCTCAGCCTCATGTTTGACCTGATTGTGATTTCTGTGACAATAGCGGTGTAAAACAGGTCAGTTTCTAAAACAAGTGACCTTGGTTTTCTCCGCTCACGCCACACGATGACGTCAGGACGCAGCTGTCCGCCACACACGTCATGTGGACGGGAGAGATCCACGGGGGTCACCCTCATCAGCAGCATTTATTATGGATCACCTGTCATCAAATGGGCTGTGCTCAAAATCAGAGAGAAGAGACTCTTTTACAGAATGTAGAGCAGAGCGTTTCAGTGAAACATCTACATGTTGTTTTGAAAATGATTTGTGTATTTTTTGTCTTAGTGCAGTACAATCTCATCTTCAGTCAAGTAGGCCAGTTTCCCTGTCAGTGAT
Organism: Chaenogobius annularis; assembly: GCA_015082035.1. Lineage (NCBI taxonomy): Eukaryota > Metazoa > Chordata > Actinopteri > Gobiiformes > Gobiidae > Chaenogobius > Chaenogobius annularis. The sequence goes on from BJKM01000082.1 coordinate 1,360,702, forward strand.
GTAATGTTGAGAGACTGCACTGACAGGCAGTGTTGTTGGGGGTCTGTATTTTGTTATTATACCGTGATGTTTAATATGGCTTGTTGAATAAATTATTTTCCTGATTAGAGACTGTCATTCTAGAAATGTAGTCTTCTCGTTGATTAAAGTGGAAAATATATGGAACATATTGATTGTGTTTTGTTCTGATCACACTTTGTTTGTGGTCCTCAGCTGCACATCCCCCTTAGGCTGCTGTGTGGGGGGCTGCTCTTCACCTGTAATGCTGTGATGTGGACCTTTCTGGCCAAAGCTCTCAGGTACAAAAGTCCCCACCTGGTTTATTGATTATTATTATTAGTGTAAGAAGACACATTTGCAATTGTCACATTTCTGAGATTAATTGATGTTTTTGGGGCCTAGAGGACATAAATGTACACGATTACATAAGATACTTGATTATATTGTAGCATCTCTAGACTTTCAGTCGCTAAACCCTGACACACTTGTACTTTCAGGTACTCCTCTTCCTCGGCCCAAACCACTGTGACCACCACCGCCTCCAACTTCGTATCTTCCGTAAGTAACACACTGTTCACATTTGTGTGAAAAATCAAGCTGTTGAAGCTGCTATCTGTTTTACCATTAACACTAGCACATTTCAGATTGAATAGCGCCGTTACAACATGATGCAGCAAAAGTCAGAAAGAAGTCATTTTGCCTTTTTGCAACAAAGTTTTCAATCACGTTTGGTTTCATTTGGGACAATGAATACATGCATCCAACTGATAGTTTTTAATGCCATTTTAACTCAACAGTGAGGACTGTTACTTATTTTTCTACATATTTGGTCATCCTACTACGTGAAAATATTGCTTTTTCACTGTTTTAATGAATGTTTGAAATGTAGTTTTGTTTGTCTGCACACATATTTCATGATTGGCTCAGTTCAAGCTGATGAGGAGCAAAAAAAAAATTAAAAAAAAAGATAGCCTCTGATACTAATAATGTATTTTTAACCTTGCTTATTTATGATTTTATGATTTGACTTGGATTTCACTGGTTTTATTGTTTATAGGATCACTTGTCACTTAGCAATTATCTTAACCTCAGAGTTGTTTTGATGTTGTGCATAACGTGAGTACATCGGGAAATCTTAACGTGGTCTTTTTTTGGCTCCTAGGCGTTCCTGGGGCAGCTGATCTTCGGCGAGGCCCAGATAACGCTGTGGTGGGTGGGAATCTCGCTCACCTTCACCGGGCTGCTGGTTCTACACCGAGTGTCACCACAAGAGCGACAGCAACACACAGAGGACAAGAGGGATGGATAGTAGCTTTGTCTCCACTGGCTTAGACTGAAGTAGAATTACTAACATATCAAGGGCATCACCAAGGTCGGAAAAGTACCAAATACGCGTTGACATTATTTGTCACGTTATGGCTATGTTCACGCCAAAATCTGACAATTATCTGTTTTTCTGGACGTTTAAAGGAACAATATCATGTATTTTAACACTTTTACTTCCGAATCTCATATTTTAGAACTAAATTTACTTCAAGTCACCCTGACGTTTCCCACGCTAGAGAGTGACCTTTTGGCTCCATCTACTGGCTGGAGGGGGAATTACATAGGTGAGATAAACGCTAGCTTGCATTGTGAAGAGGAAATTCAGTGTTTTTGACGCTCAGAGGGCTTGGAATTTGATCAAACTATCGTGGATGAAGCCAAATACAACTCCAGGCATGTTTTTGATGAGAGAACAATGTTAGAACATGGTTTAAAAGCTCAAAAAGGTCCATAATCAGAAAATAATTCAATTACTTTCATCAAATCTTGCTTTTTACATGCCATTTGATAATCCTATAGCTCCGAAATCAGGTGATGATCATATTTTGAGTGTACATGTAACCGCAGCCAGTTGTAATTTGCAGTTATTTGTATCGTGAGGTTTTGTTTTTTGTTTTTTTTGTTTTAAATTGGATGCTCAGGAAACCATTTATTCTTTCTTGAGATCGATTTTAATAAGTACAAATTTTACCTTGAAATAAGCATTTTACGTCCTTTTAATTACATGTGGGTTGATTCGTAATTGGTACTTTGATAATGTTACAGAGCCGTTATCCACTGCGCTCTGAATTGAACGTTTTAGCGTGTACAGTCTGACCAGTGGAGACAAAGTAAAGTTTTCTGTAGCGATGCAATGAAGCAAAAATCACAATTAGCTTTACACAACATTATGAACTGTTACATCACAACAGCACATTAACAAGGCTGGAAATAGACCAACGTTTGTGGGCAGATGTTTGCGGTCAATCGGGCAGATCACCAAAGCTTCTTAATTTAATCTCTTGTGTCGAGTTAAAGGTGCACTGTGGAACTTTTCTGGTGCAGCATCCACAAACTTTGGCGCTAAACGTATCCATCTTGCATTTATTCAGCTGCAAAAACAAACTTTAAAAACATGCATTCTCACTGTGAGTTTCTGGACTGTTTTCTCCAACTTTCTGTGCTGCGTTCGTCCAGTCCGGAAAAACGATGTGCAAATTAGTTTCTTATGTACTGTAACGACTTAAACAAGTAAATAAAAACCAGAAAAGTGCACAAATGTGGATCTGTATTAAGAAAATGTATTAGCCCAGACTTTGTTAGTATAATTACAGTTTCCAAAGCATCGTTTGAAAGTGAACCGTTGCATTTGTCGTCATCGCGCAGCCGTTAGCAACATTAGCATAACAGAGCATGACAACGTATTTTATAACTGCAGAGGCTCAGCGGCTGGTTCACAGACACTAGGGGGCAGTAGAGAAAACAAACCAAGGACGAGCCATATTTAAACTGTGAGATTTTTACCTTTCACACAAACACAGGGCTGTGTTGGATTTTCTGACTCGAGTTCTGAAAGGTTCTCAGAGTTTCCAAGTAGGAGTTTCGAAGGTGGTTCCAGTTTAAATGTACAAGTCCAAACTCCGAAAATCCGACTGCTGAGGAAAACTGCGACGCACCATTCAATGCCAATCTGAAAGCCGCAGACTTCCCTCCAGAAACGTTACATCGTGCACCTTTGGATTGTGCGGACTGCAAAGGAATGATTCTGATGTAGCACCGAGGTCAGGGCCGTTTCTGAATCTCAGCCTTTAGAGACGTATTCAATCCCACCCCCCGGTTTTCTCGCGTCCCCTCCTCTCTGTCATGTTCAGATCTAGTCCTGAATTGTAACTTTTCCACTTCTCAAAGTCATTTGCAAGTCGGACGTGGGCGCAGACATCGCTCTTTGCCTACCATTAATCACATTGTACCTCTGCATTACATTACCTACTGTAAAAAGCAGGAGAAATCGATAACAAAACAGCAATACGACGGAAGATAGTGAGGATTGGACTGCCAACTTTCGAGTTCGTCCAGGTCCAAGCTTTTCCATCTCCCGATTCACCCCATCGTTGTTATTATTTTACGATCTCGACAAAGACAGAGAAAGCGAAGCATGTCCGACTTCAATATTACATCATTTCGACTTGTTACCCAGAGATTTGAGCCCGTAACATCTCGTCTCGTCGAGTTTTACCTTCCACACAACCTTTTCTTTCTCGTTTTGGATTCCTTTTGCGTCAGCCGCGGGGTCGCACTGACATCCAGCTACATTAAAAGCGTTCCTCTCGTCCCAAGAGACATCACGGGAACGGAACAACATCACATCTAACACTCATATCACTGTGATGTGCTGGTATTAACGACACACAGCGGGGCCTGCAGGAGTGCGTAAGCGTACGATACATGAAAGTGCTTGGCGTTAAAGGTTGCTTTCTTACATATCAGACGGTATATAAATGCATAATGGTAGCTCTCTGGTGTTTAAGCCACTGCAGCGACGCACAAGGCAATCAGACGTGCTTCCAGCTGCTTCTTGAGCTATTATTGTGCGGCGTGAATGACTGTGCATCCCTGGCAATGTGACCTAAATGGTTTTTTCAGTGGCAAAACTGAGATTTAAGATTCATTTAAGAGCGGTGGTATAGCAGAAATTGGGTAAAGGTGTGCACAAATTTCTCTTGTTGATCAGTAAGTTCTCCAAGTTTGACAATATATTGCAAAACTAACAGTGGCAGAAGGTTAAAACCAGAGGTCAACGGATGTAAAAATATATCTATAATTATGCATCAGTCTGAATTAGAAAAGTGTAATGGCCAATCATAATTAAGGCTGAATTAGGAGGATGAAAATGGATATGCATTACGTTTAAATGTGTGGATTTGAGAAAAAATGGAATAAATCCAGGAACTGCTTCAACAGGTTAGACTACACATTTCACTAAAACGTTGTGAACATGTTTATATTTAAGATTTTACTAAAAGTTTTGCCTATTTTTCTCCAGCTGGAGCTGAGCAGCAGCAGGTTTTACACGATAAAACTAGATCTTTTGTTGTTTGCAGAGAAAATGATGTAATTAGCTCCCGTCTTAGCATTTTTAATTGCAACCGTTTGAATTGTGACTTGATTTGATCGTAGTATATCTAAGCAGCCGTGATAGCAATGTTTTTTGGGCATCCACTAACAGCCCGGTAATGAACACAGCATTCGTTTGAACCAGAAGTTCTTTGCGTCATTTCTTTCGTGTCTTTTGGTCTCATCCCACTCTCACTGTAACCAGGAGCATGGCCTTGAGCACGACTTTCAAATATACTTCAAGAAACGCACTGTAAGGTTAGATTATCACAGAATATGGCATGAACGCACCGCAAAATGTGGTATTAAAGTAGAGACCAGTGATTTTAACCGGTGTTTTGTTGAAGACTTTGACCAATTTGTTGTTTAAATTGTACTGACTATAAAGAAGTACTGCTAAACGCTCAGATGTTTCAGTTGGATTCAAATTAATTTTACCATGTCAAAAGATAAAGATGAACGTTGGTACAAATCATTTGATAACTGGTCAAAGCCGATAAACGCTATAGTACATTATGGATGGAGCACAAAAGTTTGAATATTATGAACATATTCTGGTTTGATACAGTCTCTGCCTGATGTCGCTCCTCCAAATGTTGTTTGACAATGATTAAATCCATCCATGTGTCTTACTGAAAATGTGTAAATAAATGGTGTTAATAGAAAACTGACTGTGAATAGGTCTCTGCTGATGAGACACAAATCACTGGTGAATTATGAAATAAACATTTTCATCTGAAATGCAAATGTCTTTGATGATTTCATTTCCCAATATGTTATTTATTATACTTTTTCATGTATTTAATATTGAATTATAATCTAGTTATTTACTTGTGTGTTTTTGCTTAATTTTCCAACTACGACTGAAGCGTAGGGATGTGGGCGGGGATAGGGGGTAGGTGAACACAGGAATTTCTTAAGCACTTAAGCCTCAGTTTCAGGACAATACAAGATTACTCAAATCAATCAAAATATAACTTTGAGTAAGTGAATGGAACATCGTTAAAACATGGTTAAAGGTCATAAAAGTTGATTTTGCACAAGTCCCTTTTAAGACCTAAAAGCAGAAGCTAAACTAAACTGAATCCATCTTGGCCACAAATATATATATAAAACTCTTTCAAGTGGACAAAAGCTTTAAGAGTGAAAGTGTTTTGCCACACATCCACTGGCATGTTCATCTGGAGGAAGATCAACAGATAACTTATCAAACACAAATGTTCTTTTGCTATGGAACCTAGCTGGATACTGAGGATCTACACATACTAATACGTATATAAACATATTTCTGGGTGCACTTTACGTATATAACCATATTTCACGGTGCACTTTACGTATATAAACATATTTCACGGTGCACTTTACGTATATAACCATATTTCACGGTATTTACGTATATAAACATATTTCACCGGTGCACTTTACGTATATAACCATATTTCAACGGTGCACTTTTACGTATATACCATATTTCACGGTGCACTTTACGTATATAAACATATTTCAACGGTGCACTTTACGTATATAACCATATTTCACAGCGTGCACTTTACGTATAAACATATTTCACGGTGCACTTTACGTATATAAACATATTTCACGGTGCACTTTACGTATATAAACATATTCACGGCGCACTTACGTATATAAACATATTTCACGGCGCACTTTACGTATATAAACATATTTCACGGCCACTTTACGTATATAAACATATTTCACGGCGCACTTTACGTATGATAAAACAATTTCACGGCGCACTTAACGTATAAACATATTCACGGCGCACTTTACGTTATAAACATTTTCACGGTGCACTTTACGTATAATACATATTTCACGGTGCACTTTACGTATATAACACCATATTTCACGGTGCACTTTACGTATAAACCATTTCACGGCGCACTTACGTATATAACATATTTCACGGCGCACTTTACGTATATATCACGGCGCACTTACGTATATAAACATATTTCACGGGCGCTACTTTACGTATATAAACATATTTCACGGCGCACTTTACGTATATAAACATATTTCACGGTGCACTTTACGTATATAACCATATTTCACGGCGCACTTTACGTTATAACCATATTTCACGTGCACTTTACGTATATAACCATATTTCACGGTGCACTTTACCTATATAACCATATTTCACGGTGCACTTTACGTATATAAACATATTTCACGGCGCACTTTAACGTATATAACAATATTATCACACGGTGCACTTTACGTATATAACCATATTTCACGGCGCACTTTACGTATATACCATATTTAACGGTGCACTTTACGTATATACATATTTCACGTCACTTTCCTATATAAACATATTTCACGGTGCACTTTACGTATATAAACATATTTCACGGTGCAATTTACGTATATAACCATATTTCACACGGTGCACTTTACGTATATAACATATTTCACGGTGCACTTACGTATATAAACATATTTCACGGTGCACTTTACGTAATAAACATATTTCACGGTGCACTTTACTGTATATAAACATATTTCACGGCGCACTTTACGTATATAAACATATTTCACGGCGCACTTTACGTATATAAAATATTTCAGCGTGCACTTTACGTATATAAACATATTTCACGGCGCACTTTACGTATATAAACCATATTTCACGGGCACTTTACGTATATAAACATATTTCACGGTGCACTTTACGTATATAAACAATTTCACGGCGCACTTTACGTATATAAACATATTTCACGGCGCACTTTACGTATATAAACATATTTCACGGCGCACTTTACGTATATAAACATATTTTCACGGCGCACTTTACGTTATATAAACTATTTCACGGCGCACTTATCGTATATAAATAATTTCACGGCGCACTTTACGTATATAAACACATTTTCACGGTGCACTTAGCGTATATAAAATATTTCAACGGCGCACTTTACGTACATAAACATTTCACGGCCGCACTTTACGTATATAACCATATTTCATGGTGCACTTTACGTATATAAACCCATACTCATTTTCACTTTACGTATATAAACATATTTCACGGCGCACTTTACGTATATAAACATATTTCACGGCGCACTTTACGTATATAAACATATTTCACGGCGCACTTTACGTATATAAACATATTACACGGCGCACTAGATGCAGACAAGCAGATCCTCCACCAGAAAAGTTACACGGCGCACCTTTAAGCCCATATGTCACTTGTGTAGCAAAGCTAATATGAATACAGTAAACGTCTTGGTTTGTTTGTCACATATATATTTTATTCCCCATTCAAACAATAACAAAAGTAACATTTGTGGTCACTCGGTCCATACATGACCACTTACATACACACTTTAATATCTTAAACAACAAAGCTGGTGTGTTTTATGTGTAAACCGTTTTCCAGCATTTAAAACATGTTATTTTAAAAGCCTTACGTCTCTCAGTTCATCTCGTTTGTTGATGCTCGTCTTTAAGATAATTTAGTGACAGATGATCAACTAATTCAACATCTTTCGTGACTAAGGCTCGTCAAGACACAAGGAAAGGCAATTCATTTAGATGAACTTAAGTGAATGTTCCTTTTGTCCCCAATCAGACGGAACATTATAAAAGGTTTGCTTAAAACTGGTTGTTGAACGGACAAGGCAAACAGAGCAGCAGCAAACCAGGTCTAAAACGGGTCTAAAACGGGTCCAAAACAGGTCCCATTTAGGAGAAATAACCCAGGACTAAACCAGGATCCACTCTGTTGGACTAAATGAGGAGTTGCGAACTGAACCAAGTTTGAACCGGGTCCAAAGCGAGCAGGACTAAAGATGACCAACTCCAGCAGGACGACCAAGGCCAGGAAAAAAAACATGTCTAACCCTGCAGGACTAAACCAGCCCCGCAGGACTAAAACAGGTCTAAACCAGCCCCGCAGGTCTAAACCAGCCCCGCAGGTCTAAACCAGCCCCGCAGGATTAAGCCAAATCTAAACCAGCCCAACTCAAGACTAAATCTGGTTTGAACCAGGTCAAACCCAACCCTTCAGACTTTAACCAGGACTAAATCAGGCCCAACCCAGCAGGACTAAACCAGAACTCACTTGTCAAACTCAAATCCTTTTACTTGACATTGTCCTGCACCTAAAATCTGCCTGATCTAATCCACCCGCTCTCAGGTTCCACGATGAAAAGATAATCTGTCTGAATTATTTCACCTAATGTCACGCCTGATTGGTCATTTCTTCCTGGTTTCCTCGTCGAGTGGGTGCACATGAGAGCGTAAAATAAGTGACACTTTAGTTGCTGCTCGCTCACAGCTGCTGCAGAACATATTGCTGCTGCTGCTTCTGCTTCTTCTTCTCCTGATGTTTTGATCAGAGCTGGCGATGCAATATAAAACGGAAAATTACAACAAAGTCTGTTTATAATGCGCCGTCGAGTGTTTTGCCTCCTCCAGATGGCCTTCACAGTGATGGCTTTGCTGATAGTGTTTATTTTTGTCATGCAATCAAGTCGGAGGAGCACAGATGTGGTGTGGAAAAAGGAAAAAACACTTTAGACCAGGCATTTAAAACTTGACAGTACAAAGCTCTCAAACCGTCTCAAGATTTTGTTTAACTTTGAATCGATTTACGGTAATTAACATTTTGGCCTTCTTTAAGTTTGCTATTAATTAGAAGTAGTTAAGGCATGGCTTTGAGCTACTTTGAGACCAGGTTTAGTCTCGATTTAGACCGGTTTTGGACCTGGTTTAGCTCTGGTTTGGATCTGGTGGCACTCAGCAGACTTGACGTGAAGATATTGGTGAGGAAAATTGGAGTCGATGATTTTATACTAAAATTCTGAACACATAATGTAACTTTATATTGATGATAAATTGGACTTTTTCTCTAGTCGTAACACATTAAATCTTATAACAAACTGGTGGAAGCATTAGTTTTTCCCCCATTTAGACTGATTTTAATTAAAAGTATGTTTTCCACTGAACACTAAGGATTACTTAAGTAGTCGACTAGACAAACGATGATTTCTGTTGCACTTTGAGACTTTTTAAATACTCCATGAACCAAATAAAGGTTGAAATATGGTGACTGAAAGTATGAATAAAGTGTATTATTGATGAAAAAAAAAAGATTTATTCTCTTTTGGAATTTTGAATATAGTAGCTTGAGAAACTTTTTGTTTTGTGCTTAACTTAAATACGTAATGTATGTAAATAAATGCTTAAACTGGGTGAAATAATAATACTTCCCTATTCAAAACACATCCAGGTATTTTAAGTTCACGGTGTGTTCAAATGCCAGGTCTAAAGTGGACATTGTAAACCATTAAAACACTCAAATATTCAGTTATTATTCCTCAGCACAGTCCAGTCTCGTCATGACAGTTACGTTAAGGCAACAATGACCAGAATCTTCTAAAATCTAAGGCTTTTTTTTTTTTTTCTCTCTCCAGCATTCGGCAAAACGTACAATTCAGCGAGTGACGAATGATTACGATGACAAAAAGGAAGACTCCTGTGCCAGGCACCGGTTCAAGTCCCACGAGGTGCTTTTTGGGGCGACAACTTTAGCTTCACATTATCCGCCGAGGATTGTAGAAATGATCTGACGTTGTGGCGATAAATTCAGTCGCTTTTTGCTGAATTTAAGTGCTTCATCTTGGACGTGTCGAAGACGTCTGGTTGCAGGTGAAAAGTGTAATCATAGTATAACGGTTTAACGGGTGCATCGGACGAAATGAAAAAACATTTTGAAAATGGTTTTAGCTAAATAAAAATGCCTTATATAATGGTTTTATTTAGTTATGTAGCATTTGTTAGCGTGTTTTTGTCGTTTATCAAATTTGAAAGTATTTCTATCCAATTAAATGATCACAATTAAAATAAATAAATGCCTTCCTGTGCTAATCTTCTTAATTATATCCAAAGTACTTTAATTTTTGGAGAAGCACCAAGTGTCAAAAATCTCAATCTGCGCCAAACAGCAATAATAAAAATTAAAAAAAAGTGACATTTAAAAAAAAATATTAGTTTAACACCAAGATATATCCGTAAAGAAAATAGAAAGAGGTTTTAGGAGTTCGTTTGCGTTGGTTTTTCTCTCTCCTCACACGATGTACTGGTAGACGTCTGCTTTGCCGTGGTCCGGCGTGGCAAACGGACTGAGCCAGGACACCGAAAACGGGTGTCCGAAAACCACCTTCATGTTCATCCACCTGGACTTTTTGGCCCATCGCCGCTCCTCTTTCTTCAGCTGCTCGATTCCCTGCGGAGAAAGGAGAGCGTTCGGGGAGTTTAGGAACGGAGAAGGGAAACGCGGTAACGCACAGTTCAATGTTTATGGGGAGTAAACTAACACTGGTGCTCAAACTTTCCACAAAACGTATCAACATATTTGGCATTCCATGATTTCAACCAGGTTCTTGGTCTAAACTCGGGCTAAAGAGGAACAATGGCACTTTACAGCAGCGGTGTCTAAACTTTTTTCACCGAGAGCCGCGTTTTGAATTTTATACGGAGCAGAGGGCGCACACAACCCAACAATGAAGTTAATAATTCGAAATTTTGCATTTGACATAGTTTCTATGAGCCTCCACACCTTTAATAAGACTTGGAACATTAATATTACGTTGGTATAACATCAAAATGCTTGAATTTTTCAAAAATTGGTCTGAGGGCCGCATTTGGACCACGGGCCGCAGTTCCGACATGGATTTTAAGATGCGTTCATGGGCTCATACGTTTATCGTTTCAAACCTGAATCCGAGCAGCAGAAGAAACGAAATATTATATTGTTTGAGTGATGAAAAGTATTTAAAATGGCGCCTATAATCAGCAAACTGAAGCTCATACAGACTTCTCCAAAAGCAGAATTGCATGTTACCAAACAAATCAAAGTTAAAAAATGGTGCTGAAAATATCTACAGAAAACACTGACAGTCACAGAACATGAAGAACGTAGAGATTCTTTGCCAAAATGAACCGACCACAAAGAGAATAGATCCAGAAATAAAGTTATGTAGAAATGTTGAACTGTACTGGAAGGTTTGTCAGAGGATTAACCTGACTCTGACACATGTTCATTTAATTTATTTACCACATTTTTTTATATTAAACGATATTTATTTTTTTATATTTTTTTATAATTATAACATTTATAAATATATTTTTTCAATTTTTATACACGAATAAACACAGAACACAACACAACACAAAACGACCAGAGTGTAAATAAAAAATAACAACACAAATTGACAACAACTAAACATAATACATACAAAATCACAGCACATTTAAATTAAGAAAACAGCCCCATTTGGTCCAAAGTCTGTCGAATTTGTCCATTTACAAATTAAATCCATATTAAAAGATATTTTTCATACTATTTAGATCTATTTTAGACTGCATTTTGGCTCCTGCAACAGAGTAACTTCCCTTGTGAAGTGTAAAAGTCTGTAAAAGCAAATAAATCATGCCGATTCTGTCACTCACGGTCTCGTCGGAGCAGATGGAGTGGACTTGAGTGCCGAACATCACCGCGGTGAAAATGAGGAAGAGCAGCCCCTCGAAGCACAGCAGGATGAGCAGGATCACAGTGGCCGGGGGAGAGAAGTTACTGCACTCTGACACAGACAGAGAGACACTTACACACAACACCTCGAACACGACTAAACTAGACGCACACACAACACCTCGAACACGACTAAACTAGACGTACACACAACACCTAGGACATGACTAAACTAGACTTACACACAACACCTAGAACATGACTAAACTAGACTTACACACAACACCTAGAACACGACTAAACTAGACTTACACACAACACCTAGAACACGACTAAACTAGACTTACACACAACACCTAGAACATGACTAAACTAGACTTACACACAACACCTAGAACACGACTAAACTAGACTTACACACAACACCTAGAACACGACTAAACTAGACTTACACACAACACCTAGAACACGACTAAACTAGACTTACACACAACACCTAGAACACGACTAAACTAGACTTACACACAAACACCTAGACACGACTAAACCAGGGACTAAACCAGGACTAAACCAGGACTAAACCAGGACTAAACCAGGACTAAACCAGGACTAAACCAGGACTAAACCAGGACTAAACCAGGACTAAACCAGGACTAGACCAGAACAGGGAGGTCAAGATTATTCAGGTCACAATAAGGTCTAAAAGAAATAATAATAATGCCAATTTTCGAAGCAAATGTCTTTTTACATGTTAAGACAATGGGATTGAAAGAAAATGTTGGAGTTCACGTATGTTTGGTCACGGACTCTGTAATCGTGAATAATCGTTAAATCGTTACGTTTTTTCCCCCCTCACAATAATCGCAACACTAACATTTGATATCGTGACATTCCTGGTCCAGAATTAAAACCAGGACCAGATGAGGACGATCAGAGGACAAACTAGGTCCAATTCAGAACTAAAATCAGGACTAAACTATGAAGAAACTCTTGAACGCAGCCATAGCCACCAGTCCAGTTCATTGCAATGTTATAGTTTTATTTTAGGTTTAGTTTTGTGATATTGAACCTCTTTGTGCACTGTAAATGAATGTTATTGATTAATATTTCCCCTGATTTGACATTTGATATTTTACACTGAAATGTGAACGCACTCTCACCAACATGTGTTTATTTAAATGAAGATGAACAGAGATTTCTTTAGTTTGAAAAGGCTCTACACATATACATATAAAAGAAAAAACGATTCTTACTTGCCCAGTCTTGTTCAAAACAGAAAACAAAATGGAAGGCCGCCATAATGAGAGCGTGGAACGAGATCAGTGCGATGTACATCTGCAAATTAAAAATGATAAATCACATTTAAATAAATCCACAACAATAACTCTTGAATGAACTACTTACAGTGAAAAGCACAAAGTATTTCTGGTTGTTTTCCCCCACACAGTTGTTGACCCAGGGACAGTGATGGTCCATCTTTTTAATGCAGCGCTTACAAACACTGAGGACACAAGAAAAGGAACATACAAGTTTACAAACCTAGATTAAAACGGGCACAGATTTGATTCTAATTCAATTTTATCATTATTATTATTATTAAACTGAGGCCGTGAACTGCTCCAGTGCTGTTGGCGTTATGTTGCTTAAAAAAAAAAAAAAAAAGTCAATATATAAAATGTGTGTCTAAAGTCTTCTCATTTTCCATAAGCCAGAAATACATAATGGACTTTAAAAGCATTTACAATTGAAGAAGGAATGAATAATTCAATACTAAAAGACCCACTTGGAAAGAGAATACAATTTGTTTTTTTTCTTTGTTGGACTAACGTGCTCTTTATGTTTTCGATGTAGAATTAGGGCCATTACTAAAGATGATCTCAGTACAATAGTTAATATTTTTTTCTATAAGTCGACTAGACAAACATTGAGACATTTAAATACATTAGCGACCAAATAAAGGTTTAAATATGGTGACTGAACGCTTCTAGATTGAGAATATTTACAAATAAAGTGCGTTATTGAGGGAAATCTAAAAACGGTTTATTTATTTATTTATTTTTACACTTTGCGAGAAAAATATTGTGTTTTATTTATATCTGCGTTTTGCCATTTTGTTCTCTCTTGTCCAATCATCTCGCGCTAAACCCTCTGGAAGCTTGTACCCCTCAAACAAACAGTATTTCACCTTTAAATACAGTATTTTGTGCGATATCATGTCTCGGGGGGGAAACCTGCCGCCACAGAGCTGAAATAATGCCCAGAACAACCCTGCTTTCATTTAAACTGACACAATTTTCTCCCTTTGAGCCTGAAGATGACTCACTGCCTTCAAATCAATTACTCTTGCAAGTGTTTTGGCTCTTTTCAAGCCTCAGATCCCGGGAAACATCCACCAGTGGGACTCTTTATTACCAAGCGGTGAAGTCTAAAGGGAAATACGAAGCAGCAGAAGAAATAATAATATTGTCCAGGGGAGAAGATGAGACGAGAAAATAACAGGTTGGGTTTTATATTTCTAGATGAGGAACGGGGCTGCGATATTGTACCGCTTTTCTGTAATAAATAACCCGACGGATAATAATCTACATCATTGATTGTGCCTTGGAGGTGTCGCCAGATGCTCCGCGGGAAAACGTCCAATTTTGAATTAGGTCGCACGTGCATTTAATTAACTCACTCGTCGTTCTGGAGTGTCCTGAAGCGGTTGAGAAAAGCAAAACCATCATCATAACCACAGAGAAAGAACAAGACACGGGCGCAAAGGCAAAATCTGCACAATGACTTTCTAAATGGTGGAACGTGGAGTGTTTTGAAATGTTGGAAAGAAAAACTGAACATGTTTAACGTCATCATTGTTTGAGATCGTGTCCACAAAGTTGACCTTTTATTCTCGTCACTTAGTTGCCCTGGTTTGGCGCCGGTTTAAGCCCAGTTTTGTCCTGATGTCGACTTGGTTTAGACCTTTTAGTCGCGGTTTAGTGCCAGGTTTAAGCCCTTCGTGAACAAACCAATGATCTCAAAAGTGACGGAGAAAAGAAACTAGTTTGTTGTTCTCGCTGCGCAATGAACGCTCGCGCCTCAACCAAAGAAAGACAAGTGAAATAAAAGAAAGAGGTGAAGCGCGCGGAGGTTCACGGTCGTGTTTGTAAAAAGAAAACAGAATATCGCAATCGGAAGTCTAGTCTTAAATATACAAATCTGCCAGGGCTGCCATGGTTTATCTGACAAACAACAAATCATCCTGACTTTTGATGATGAAGTTTAGCAGCTCAGATTTCAGTCTTGTCTCAATCGTTCACGCTCTGAATGTGTGTAACCAAATCCTACAATCAAAACATGATCAATGAACATCAAATCAAAATCACTCAGCCGTCGCGATGTCCTTTCATGTGCGTCATGTGTGAATAATAATATGGTGGATGCCTTTGTGCTGAGCGTGGGTTTTCTGCCTTTTTGTCCCTTTTACAGTACAATTCTGCGTCTGAAAACTCAACCCTGTGTTGCCTCGATGGGACGGTTGCAGGAGGATCGCCCGCGTCCCCCGTACCTGCAGTGGTGCGCGCGGTCCGGTTTGATGCTGCAGCATTTGGGGCACTTGTAAACCACCTGCCCCGGTTTGAGCTGCAGACTCTCGATGAACTCTTTGGTCGCGTTCCCCTTCGGCACAGCGCCCTGGGAAAGAGGAAGAAGAAGGGGAAAGTTACGAGCAGTTTTAAAAAAGGTGTTGTTTAAAAAATAAAAAATAAATGCTAACACTCAAGGCTGGACAATATCAGCTCTACTAGCACCTTAAAATAATGATTTATGTCTGTGCTAAGTGGAACAGATGAACCAATCAAGGTCAAATTAACCACTTCATCGTCTATTGTCCATTAAAAACCATATTTACTACAATTACTTCGATGTTAAGAAAAATCTATTGTTGCAAATAGATAATTTTTACTTTACATTTGATTTCATAAAAGCATAAAAGACGAACGCTTGGGAAAACATGAAGAAAAGTGAATTAAGCGTTGTTTTTTATTTAGCAAGGTTATGGTTGAGGTTTACTTTATACCGGAGTCCCCCAGAGCAAACCCACCCTAACCACCATCGAATGAAAAGTTATAACTAGTACGAGACCACATGGTAACAAAGAATATCTGGTGTTGAAAAAGGCCATCACAGACAAATGGATGACACAAACGACACCAACGATCAAGGACTGGACTGTCGTAGTCACAGACGTCAGACAAAGGGATTTTCAAATCTGGAAAGGTTTGGACTAAATGAGACTTTTTGTGCCGCGGCTTTTGTTTCTCCCCCGTGTGTTTGGCTCCCTCTGTCTGTGTCGAGTAACTGTATCTGTTATGTTTTGTGTTGTGTTGTTTGCGTGTTCAAATAGGAAAAAAAGAAAAAACAGAAAAATGAAGAAAAACAATTTTTTTTACTATTCTTTCCTTTTTTTATTTTCTGAACAAATTTTAACACTAGAAACGTAAAACAAGGAACGAGACAGAAAGCAAAACAAAGATAACAATAAGAAGAAAAAAGAAGAACAAAAAGAAAAAGAAGAAGAACAAGAAAAAGAACAAGAAGAAGAACAAACAATGACAGACAAAACATAAAAAGTCCAACATTTAAGTCCCATTTAGTCCAAAGTTCCTGAAATGTGTTCCAAATTAAGTCTGAATGTTTTCCATTTGTCTAATGTCTGTCATATATCAGTCCAGTCATCCACCTCTTTGTGATTACCTTCTATCGGGCCTGTTCTTTCCAAAGTTTGACGCTTTAGTACCATGACAACGCTAAAACTGCAGAGGTCGTGACGTACCGGGTCTGTGCACATGGCCCTGGCGTGCGAGGCCAAGGCGAGGAAGGCCAGTCCGTTGAACACCACTCCGTTGAAGAGACTGTAGGCCACGTTTTTGACCGGCAGCAGCATCACGAAAACCACCACGAACTCGGCGTAGAAGACCAGGAACCAGGTGATGATGCCGCACACGATGCCGCACCCGTCCCGGATGAACCACATGGTGTCGGAGGAGGCGCGGGGCGGGGGAGGGGCACAGTGCTCGGGGCGCAGGTAGCCAGGCTGACGCTCGATATCCCGGGTGCGATGGGCGGGGCTCTTCATCCTACGGCCGCGCCGACCTCATGCTGCGACGGAGGGACAGGGTCAGATGGGGAAGAGAGAAAGGGTTACGCAACTTTAATGAGCTTTTGTTGCCACTAGGGGTCTCAAGAGCTCTCATTTTAGCAATTATTGTGAGAAGGACCAACCAGTTCCAAGTGTTCAAGCAAGGTTAGAATACTGCACACCACTTATATAGTGTTCTGGACACTCAGACACTTAACATTGCATTATTATTTCACTCCACACACTTGTAGCCACAGCTGCCTTGGGGCTGACTGACTGAAGCAAGGCTGCCAATTTGCACCATCAGCCCCTCCGACCACCACCAATCAGTCACTCACCAGATTCATACTTGGCAATGTGGGTGAAGTGTCTTGCCTAAGGACACAAGGATATTAATTCCCTCCAGCGCCCCCCTGTGGCACCTTGTGTTACAGCGCTCTCCCATCCAAGTACTCACTAGGCCCTGACCTGCTTAACTTCCAAGATCTGACGGGATTGGGCCGTGACAAGCAGGTATGGCAAGAGGAGACTTTTAGAACAATTCAATACAAAAACATTATACTTTATAAAAAGTAGGCAGTATTAAAATAACAACCTGTTTTAGGCCGGCTCTAAACTAATGGCCAAAACGGCAACCGTGATTACATTTGTGATTTATCTTTGAAGATTCTGGGGACAGTGCTCTTTATAATTGTTATTTTTGAAGAACAAAAGCATAGAAAAAGTAGCTGGAACTCACCTGTCACATACATGTCCAAAGCTCACAAATGTTCATGTTTTTCATCAGATTTAGATTTTATTTAAATAATATTTACTTAAATAATTACAGTGTTTGCAACCCGGACGACCCGGTTGAACAGTTATCATTTTAACTGTACTACAAAAAACTGGGGAATTTGTTGTATTTTATTTACATCCCTTTTATAACCACCGCACTTCTGGTCTGGGATAATATCATTCCCTGATGGAGAAAGCGTCTGCTGCTACAGATATCATAAATGTCATCTCTCATTGGATCCAAAGGCAAATGCATGAAGGCTTTACCCAATATTGCAAGAAAACAAAGTCAAAAAGCTGTTGGCCCAGCCAAAACTTTGGATCAATCGATCATTCAAACTACAGCAATAACTCAAACTTTACTCTAATTCAAGTTAAGCTGAAGTGTTTTGTTCATCACGTAAGATATCTAACTTTAACCTTTAAACAAATCAGTACTTTAAATCAACTTCAATGTGTTCCGAGCTTTTATGATTCATCGCTCTTTAAATCAGTCTGAAAACAAGAGAACGCTACAAAAGCCTCACATTTGCAAGGAAATGCTAAATTACAGTAAAGAATAGAACAAAATCTGCTTCAAAGCTGCGGCTCATGAATAAGCCATTACATTTAGTCTTCTCTGAGTGTGTGGACAAAGACCGACTTCAAAAAGAGGACAAAAAAACTCAGAAGAAAAGGTCCACTGTCTCGAGCAGAAAGCACAAAGTGAGTTTATCTGGAGCAGAACAGAACAATACACTTTAGGACAGCGTGTTTTTGGTGCTTTGGGGACAATTGGTGGAAGTTTTGGGGTCTGACCTCGGGTGGATTCAACTTAGTCCACGGTCTAGGCCAGGGTCTAGGCCTGGGTTCAGTACTGAGTCTAATTTCAAGTACAAGTTCTGGTTCTAGTCCTGGGTTTAGTCCTGAGTCTAAGTTCAAGTACAAGTCCTGGTTCTAGTCCTGGGTTTAGTCCTGAGTCTAAGTTCAAGTACAAGTCCTGGTTCTAGTCCTGGGTTTAGTCCTGGTTCTAGTCCTGGGTTTAGTCCTGAGTCTAAGTTCAAGTACAAGTCCTGGTTCTAGTCCTGGGTTTAGTCCTGAGTCTAAGTTCAAGTACAAGTCCTGGTTCTAGTCCTGGGTTCAATCCTGGTTTAGACATGGCTTCAGATCTGGTTCTAGCCTTAAACCTACTAGTCGTAGTACTAGTCCTAGTTCCTGTCCAGTCTAAGACTTTTTAATGTTGTTAAAGGTGCATTATGTAACTTTATCTGGCAGGGGGTCCGCCACCTGCTTGTCTCCATGGTGATGTTACAGTATGCTTTACCTGGAATATTCCAAAATATGGAATCTAAATTATTTATCTCCATGGAGACAAACAGGTGAAAGCTCCTGGCAAAGTTACAGGTCAGATCTGTGGAGAGGCGAGCCTGCTCACAGTAAGAATGCAAGTCAAGTCTATCAAGGTATTTTCCCGGCAATAAAAACACCTGTGATGAGAGATGTCACAGTTTAATTTAACGTTTAATCACGATTACTGAGAACATGGCCAGACTGTGAAATCTTTAATCATCTTCAACTCCCAGTCTTAACGAGATACTATTCCTCACGTTTGTGACCAGTTTAAAAGACAAAAACAACCAGTTGAAAATAGTAGTTTACATTTAGATGAACCATAGATTAAAGTAAAAAGACTTTGCTTTTAAAATAGTCACGATTATTATTCTTTTTTTAAAATTAAATTGTGACCGGAATAATCACAATTAACCAAATAATCTCTACATCCCTACTTGTGATGGAACGAATGCAAGATGGACACATTTAATGCTATACTGTGGACATTTTACATTTTACACAGTGCAACTTTAAGTATTATTTTAAATTATACTTTCAAACCCGGTAAATCAGTTTGTCTTTACAGTTCTTAGAAAACTCTAATCAAACATCTTCCCTGAGGCGAGCCAGAATTACCTGCTCAGACGACATTACCTTTGGCTCTGGTTCCAAAAAGCCTCCTCAAATTTCACTGAGCAGCCATCTCTTCTGCTTTGCATTAAAGACTCTGAGATACTGCGACAGTCAGCAGATGTTTATCTTCTTTGAAACTGATTGGAGGCCGCTGGACGCACTAGTTTTGGTCTGACTGCTTTGTCCCGGCCAAATAAATGAATTAATGAAGCCCGCACTCAAATAGTCATGCGATTTCAGTCCATGTTTGGAGAAAGACTACAAATACATGCTATTAAAATATAGGAAACCATGAAAAAGGCTGATATTATCATTTTATATTCCTCTTAAAACCGAAAAAAAGAATCACTTCCTTCCTAAATTTAGCTGATTCACCCGTGTAAAATTTCAGGTCCAACTTGTTTCAGAAAAGACGATGCTGTGATGAGAAAACAAAGCATTCGTTTGCAGCGATACCGATCCTCAGAAGAGAGTTCTAAACGTACAACAGGTCTGTGCAAATAGGCACATTTTAATCGAGATCTACAGTCAATCTTCTGTCAGGAAAGGCACGTGATTTAGAGAAGATTTCAAACTTTGGAGGTAGAAATTTGACCTTTCTTTTTTTTTTTTTTTGCCAATTATTAAATGTCTGCAGAGTTTGTGCTCAGGAAAATAATTCTGAAACGATTTTTTGTCTGTTTATACTGTGGTACAAAAACAAACTGAAAATGGATCAATACAAATATCACATCATAATAATAACAACAATATTAATAATAATAATAATTTATACAACCATAATCACACAGTAATCAAAATGTAAATGATTTTCTTCTCGAAAAGCAAAGAATTTCTAAATCTAGTTGTTGATATCGAGCAATCTACATTTATAACAGCCTTAATTTTCTTGTGGGAGGCAAAAAATGTGTAAATGTGTGTCATTGTGATTGGAGCAGAACAAATGGACAAGCAAGCGACTTCCAAGGTCCTAAAAAAGTTTGATAAAAATAGGTTACATACATATACGACACAAAATTCAGATAATCCGGTTAAATATAAAATGTATTTTTGATGGCAGAAGCTTAACCAAAGACAATGTAAAGCTTTTTTCCACGTTCTGTATATAGGTTTACATCATGCCTGAGCGCCGCCGATAAATTATAGAGGGGTTGGTCTGACTGAGCTATGGCTGAGTGATGGAGGGGCGGCGGATGAAGCAAGGGCTGATGGGATACAGAGAGAGGACACACCAGAACCACACTTCCTGGTTTAATAAACGAACAAATTGACACTTAAATGAAGAGTAGCGGCGAGAGGTGGGAGAAAAATGTGATATCACAACAGTTGCTTATACTTTCGAGTGTATTGTTTACAATTAAAGCGATTAAAAATAACATCAAAAAGAGACAGAAACATCCAGCGTGATCTCCCAAACAAAAGGCATGAAGTGATATTTCTGCACTTTTCAGATGAATTTGTTTTTGGTCCATTCACATTAACCACGAACAAGACATTTGCAGCCACGTTTAAGTTCCATCCTGATGCGTCTGAATCAAAAATCGCCCACTTCTGATAATAATAATAATGTCACTGAGAAATACAGATTAGAGGTTCTTTAAATGGTGAAATAATTCGATTTTTAATTTGTTAACGGGAAAGTCTGTGTGGACATTTTTTTAAACTATTGATTTAGACTTGCATTTTAGATGAAATTGCTTCGGATTTGACAGTTTCAGATGAAAAAAATGAAAAAATTATTCAACAGGAATTTCCTATCGCCAGTAAAAGTTTGATTGAATAGCTTTTTTTTATATTATAGACTATTTTACTCATGTTTGGGCTGTACTTCTATTTCTGTACAAGGATAAGAATTGAGCAATCAATCTTGCAAAACTACAGTAAGTCACTTTAATATGACTAATGTTTGGGAGTTGACGGCTGACCAGCGTTTCCGTTAACAGAGGAGAAACTGTGGTCGGCCCTGTAGTGTAATTTTTAACCTATTAGTCAAAAAAGCAAGGTAAAACAAATGATTCTTTATGCTCGTAGTAGTGTCATAAACATAGAGAAGTACCTATATTTACTCTGTTATCAGTAGAGGCAGTGAGTAACATTTATACTTCATAAATTGTATGAGTCTCTGTATAAAGCTGTGGGGAATAATGGCTCAAATAACAACTTTGGGTAAATTACATGATATAATTTGTTGATTTTACATACACTACACATACAAATTAGAAGAACTTTTTGTAATCTAGTAAGTGTTAATGATTAAATACAGACAAACACCTTTACCTGTTCACCTGCAGTAATGGAATGACCTCTACCCATTTACCCCAAAGACAAGAAAAATATATACATTGATAAACTGTAAGTGACACATTCTTATGGCTTCATTGCACACGATTTACAGATGAATAAATGCTGCTCCTCGTTCACGATCAGGAAGCGGCTCACAACAACATTATCAACATTTATGTGGGTTTTTTTTAGGCTACAGAATTAAACACATTGCAAGCATAACATACCTCCCTCTCCTCCAATTTGTCCACGGGGTTTGCGGATAGCCCTTTTATTTGACGTCCAGATGAGGCGGTCTTGCTTCTTCCTCGGGGCGCAGCTGCTAACCTTTCCCCGGCTAAGGCGCTCTGTTCCCGGACAGCTGTTGTGTGGCGCTCCGCGGCTCGGCTCCACTTTCGCTGCCGCCCTCGCGGTTTCCAACGTGCCGCTTACAAAAACAATCCCGCCAAACCGTACGCGGACGACGGGATGGGGTCTTTATAACGAGATGTCGCCCTACTGGTCAGTGGTTTCAGTTTTGGCACGTCCGGAGGAGGAAATATGGACGAATAAATGAACAGAAACACGCAGCGCAAACCAGGAAGTGTTCGCTTTTATTCACCAATGAGCCCTGAGTTTAGTCTGTCAGGCAGTAGCAGCATGGGGGAGTAGCATGTCATGGAGCTATTTAAGTAACACTGCACAAAGTATATATATATACGCCAATGGAGGACCACAAAATCACACGTTTGGAAACATGCATTTCGTTTTATCATACCACAATGCTAACTGCTAACTGCTGGAGAAACTGTGGACGCCATGTGTTTTGGGAATGTCCTGCTGTTGCTCACAAATATCGGACTGAGATTAATAACGAGGCACTGCAAACTATTTTCAACATCTTCATCCCGTTCAACTTCAGCACCATGAATTTGGGGCTCAAAACTCCTGCCATGGACACAAGTCTGGGAGTCCCTCATGCTGCTGCCCCTCCCCCCCCCGACCTGATCCCGGATAAGTGGGAGAAGATGGATGGATGGATGGATGGATGGAGGAGAGAAAGTATTGTGTCAGAATGTTACTCCAAGAAGTACAATTTCTTGAAAAAGTTACTCACGTAAATGTAGCTTAGTAAATGTAGTGGAGCACTACCATGCGTTCCATGTGAATTGTTTTTTTTTAATTACTTGTATAATAAGAGGTTTTAAGGAGGGTGCTATGCCTAGTGTTGAGCTTAAGGTCGGCGTTATGATGGTTCTCTTTCTGGGACACAACACAGTTCTTATACAATGAATCCTTACGGTTTTATATTATCATAGCTTAATATATCACTGCAACATAATAGATGCAAAAATAACACCATAGGCCAGTTTGGCTTTGAATAAACCTAATTAACCTAATTATTTTCCCATATTATCATTGCAAAATAACAGATGCAGGGGTGTCAAATTACAACAATGTATACGCACAAAATTCATACATTTTCACCAGTGCGATTTGAAATTCATTGAGGATTTTGACCATTGACTTCAAATCACTATGGAGTTACTTTTATTTACCTTGTACTGGCTTGACGCTGGTCCATATGAACAGTGGGACAATTGAGACTTGATTTTTTGTTTGAACAAAAGGTTGAATTAGATTGCTACCATTTACTTCAATACTGAATGCATAGTTTTATCACCCTGATTTTTTAAAATAAGTTGTCTTTCAAGCATATCTTCTATGACCTCTTAGTTTTAGGAAATTAGAGACTTTTTGCTTTGTTTTGGCCCATAGGCCAGTGCGTCATAAAATATGGATGAAAGGGAAAGACATTCAGCAAATTTTCAGAGCCGGAATCAAACTCACGACGCTGCAGCCGCTTCCAGGCACAAATTGTCCAAATTGTTCATAGAGTCATAATCATCTTAAATTAGTTGTGCTCCACTTGCCTATTAATGTTAGATTGTCTAATTGTCTGTTTTCTGTATTGCCTCTGTACACCAAATTTCCCTGTCTAAGGACAGTAAAGGTTTGTTTGTTTGTTTGTTTGTTTGTTTGTTTAATGATGTGGACTGACAATAGCTTAAATTGTTTTTTGCTTAACAATTCATAATAATGATGTATTTGAGCAGTTGGTATAAAACTTTAAAGTACAATACAAATAGAGACACGTTTGTGTAACATCCACTGCCAGGACAATGGTTAAACACACACCTTCAGATATAACTACACTGGAAATGCATCATTTGTGTATCTAACAGGTTAATAATAATTGATAGTTTACCAATCATAATATACTGAATTCCACCAAATCAGTTGTTATTTTGTTGTTATTGTTTAATCATGTACCTGTGTTGCTGGGGTGTGATGTGGCGTCGCCTAGTAACATGCCCTTAGAGCTGTAATGTAGCATTTAAGTGAAAGTAAGACGCATTCAGACAAAACTATTAATTTTTACTAATTAATGCTATGTATACAATCTAATTGTATTTTTATGTTTATCAATATGTAGTGTTTTAATTTGATTGAGAGCGGTGCACTGAAAGTAGAGGTAACAAAGTTGTACGCCACATGCTCACAATAGTTTGGGTTTTCTTAATCTGTTACACAGATTAAATCCTTTGAACCTGGACTAAACCTCTGTCGCAAACACCCAGAATACAACGTAGAGTTACATCTAAAGGGGTGGACATGTTACATGTACACATTTGTAAAGTAAAAAGATACGTTAATGTAGGTTTGAAGAAAACCTACATTGGCTTATGCCTGTGCATAAATAATAATAAATTATCTCAATTTCATTTCTTTTTTTCAAAATAAAATGCTTAAGGTTTGAAAAGTTATAAACACACTGCACTCATGAATGTCATTTATTTACTATCCCCATTATGTCAGGAGGATTTGTTTCCGATTCCATAATGCTGACACAAAGTATGTGTGTGCATGGTCTCGTCATCTGAACTATTTTATGGGCACATCTTTAGGACATGAAGAGTTGCACAACATTATTACCCAGTGTACTTCAGACCACAGTGATACAGCTGAGACAAGACCCCAGGAGATGAAAATGCATTATTATTTGAACACATTTCACTAAGAAACACAAGATTATGTATCAATAGAACAAGTGACTGAATTGAAATCAAATCAGGCACATGTCTCGTGATGAAACTGATGTTGCTGTGAGTTTATGTTACACCACCATATCTCACACATTTAGGTAATATTGTCTAAAAATGACTTGACATGGTATAAAAAGTATAAAATGTTGGATCAAATCATAATCTGCCACAAACAGTCCAAAGTCTGTGGCTAAAGCACGGCAGTTATCCAATGTATTTACGACACAGAACTCCATCTAAAGAGTTGAGCTGATCCCCAACTGCAATACCAAAAACAACCTGTGAAAGGCAACAACACGCCAGGAGGTGTCTAGCCTGCCTTAACAAATAAGAAGAAGAAGCTAATTATGACGTGTAATGCCAGCGCCACATACACACACGCTGGTCTTGTTTTTATAGAATGGCAACAGTTCAAGTTAGCGAGGCTGAAAAAGTCTATATTTTGCACGGAATAAGGGTAATGTTCAGCGATTGTATTTATGTATATGAGTCCTCTATGAATATACGCCTAAATTTAAAATAATGCACGGTTTATTCTTGTTATAACGCTGTAGTTTGATTGTTTTTTTAGGATGACTTGAGGGTGGATGGAAGAGGATGTGAAGACTACAGACACATGGAAATAGAAACTGATGTTGTGTCCAATACAGATGGATCTGCCAAAGTCACGTTGGTAAAAACAAGACTGGGTACATTCCAGTAAATGGACAGTAAAAATCAGATAATCCAATAATTAGATCAGATTTTTGCTGTGTGTTTACATGTCCAATAGAATATGACACCAAAAACATATAAGATAAGATAAACTTTATTTGTCCCACAATGGGGAAATTCCAGTGTTATTTAACTGATAGATTTTTAGAGTAATTGTTTTGTGTGACTTTGAAAATAACGCTTTTTTTTTCTCATTCTAGTCATCACGTTATTTTTTACTGTTTGCATAATTTTCCTGGTCACAACCTCCACCGGCTGCAGACCTCCACCCACAACTTCCTGACTCTTTTAGTTTACTCTGCAAAAGCAATTTAGTGACACTTTTTATCATCTTTTACGTTAGACCGCTGTTTATTAAAGGCTATTTACGGAGATTAAGAAAGAAATAAAAAAATAAAAAATAAGTTACCAAAGATGGTCTTGAACTCCCGACGCTGCAGTTGACTGTACATGAAATCTGACACACGCTGTTCTCACGACCACCGAAGAATCAAGTATTTTATTACAAGATTAATTTATTAGACTGACTCATGTAAAATACATAATTCAAAACAGGTTTGTAATTGTTTACCATTTTTGTAACATTACATACAAAATTAATAGAATATACAAAATACAACAGTGCACTGCACATGTGCTGTAGGCTACTTTAGCAAAATCTATAATAGTTAAATAAAGTCATAGTCAAATAAATAATTTAAAAATAGTAAAACACTTACATGATAGTAATGATGATAGGTCTTGATTATACTCCGGTAGAAGTGTTTTATGTTATTTAGTTTACTGCTTTGTCGTGAGGGTCTTCCTGGAGGGGACTCTGGTTGGAGGTCTGCAGCCAGATGCTGTTCAAGAAATCAGATTACTCACATCAGATGTAACCATTTACATTTCAATAATCTGGTAACTCCAGAAATCTGATAACGATCAGATTTTTTATGTGCATGTCACCATGGCCAGTGCCTTCTAGTCTAGTGTTTTCAAATAAATCACAATACAAAGTCAGCAATTTGAAGTAATGTTATGTATTTTATTTTGTGTTGAATTAGTAATGTACTTTTTTGTGTTCACACCAGGGACACACAGCAGTTCTCGTTGGGGTCAAGGCTGAAATAGGAAAACCACGGCCCATGTTTCCAAACGAAGGATATCTGGAGTTCTTTGTTGACTGGTACATTTCGATTAGAGTATAAATGATCAATCTGAATGAATATAGCCAGAGAATTGCAACAGTATGAAATAATGACAATTAGAACGTTGTTGTGAAACCCTTTCAACCACATGAACATTAACACAACACAATACAATACCTCGTATTATAAATTGTGTGACCTTCCTCCAGGAGGTTGTAGTGTAACATTTGTCTCTGAAGCAAAAAATCGGTGCCTTTGCTTCACTGTCACAATTGAGTAAAGGTGTAAATAAAAAGTTTAGATGTACAAAAACGGATAATTATTTTTACATTCTATCAATTAAAAAACAACAATTGCGCTTGTATTTCATTATTTACTACCTCTGTGTACATATGGACCATTTAGTATATACTTGACCACATCCATCTCTGCTGTTCTCAGTTCGGCTAATGCGACCCCTGAGTTCGAGGGCAGAGGAGGCGAGGAGCTGGGCACTGAACTAAGCAACACTCTGTACAAAGTGTTCAACAACAAAAACAGTGTAAATCTGAAGAGTCTGTGTATCCTCAGAGGAGAGCACTGCTGGGTCCTCTACGTCGATGTTCTGGTGAGACACTGGATAGGTTTTGGCCTTTTATGATTTCTGTGTTTCCAGGACTTAATAACTTTTTTTTTTTTGCTTTTGGGCAACCATGCCTAGTCTTTTGGGAGATTTAACTTGCCATAAATATGATGCTTGCAATGTTATGGTGTATAATTTGTAATAAAGACCGTAATTTCTAATATATATTGTGTACATTATAAGTGGTAAAGTCTGTTATATCATTCAAATATTGACTACAATGTTTTTCAGCTTTTGCAATGTGATGGAAACCTGTATGATGCTATTTCAGTAGCAATCAAGGCAGCACTCTTCAACACAAAGTAAGTTTGATAGCTACTTGATAGATGTGTTTGTTTATTCCTATACATTTAGGTTAGCGTTTACCTTTTTTGATGCCGGGGCACACCACCCACTGAAACACGATCATATTACTCCAATTAGAAAAAACGAGGTGTAAATAATTTTTCTGGTTAAGAAATTTGGGCACTCCAAAATAGACATTTATTACATTAAATAAGTGAGTGAATTGGTGAACTCAAATGGGCTCAGAACACAACAGCACAACAACCAGCCCCCAACCAACACCCTTATACAGTTTCTTAAATAAGCCTTGGTGTAGCTCATGTTTGTATGTGCTGCACATTTCTTTTAAAC
The DNA here is from genome assembly GCA_015082035.1 of Chaenogobius annularis. NCBI lineage: Eukaryota > Metazoa > Chordata > Actinopteri > Gobiiformes > Gobiidae > Chaenogobius > Chaenogobius annularis. Next base: position 1,388,948 of record BJKM01000082.1, read on the forward strand.
TTGAGACTTTATATATTTATTGGTTGTAAAGCTTGACGTTCTGATTCATGTGACGGTGAACCATAGACAAATTTCCACTATAGACAATAAAGTTAAAATGAATAAATACTATAAGATCAGGCAGTGAACAGCAATTTGTGGTGGACGTCTCTGAATACAGTCTAATGGGTTTCAACTTCCTGTTTATAGGTGATATGTTCAGGACATTTCACCATTCAAAAGATTTATTTTTTTGAATAGTTAATTGCTATGGAATTGGTGCTAGATTTCCATCACTCTGAAACCCATGGATATAGGAGTTGTTTTAGGAATCCCTGCACTAATTGAAAATCAGGGGCCTTGTTATATATATCCATATATATATCCAGCCATGCTTTCATTGTTTCTCTGTCTTCATTGTTATTGTAGGATCCCGAAAGTGCACATATCTTCAGATGACGAAGGAAGCAAAGAAATTGAGCTTTCAGATGATCCTTACGACTGCATGAGACTCGATGTAGAAAACGTTCCATGCATCGTGACTTTGTGCAAGGTAAATGCAATTTTTTCAACTTTTCAACTTGACAATTATTCTTAAAATATCCTCTAAAAGCAGCTTACTCTGTCGTTTACAATCATGTTCTGAAATAAACTTAGAGAGCTCAGGATTGTGACATCACATAGAATTTTCAGTGAGCCTAATGTTAAACTAATGGAGATTTAAAGATGCTAATTAGTAAACTTAGAGTTCATTCAAGTATTCTAACACTGTAAATGGAGAAATGTATTTAACAGTAGTAAATATATATTAGGTTGTTCCTCGGCTTTTTTGTCACTTTTTACATTGTTTTGGCTATTGTAGCTCCTTGGACATTTAGCACAAACATGGTGGATTACCATGGTAATGGTCGTTTTTTGACGTTCCATCCAGAGTTATTTAAAGAATGGATAAAACTATATTCAAAATATAACTACATAATAAACAGATACTAAAGTTTTCATGAGTTTCCGCTTCTTGTTTAATGCAACATTCTGAGGACTTTTTCCTATTCAAAAAATACAATATTTAGTTTTTAATTGTTGATCGCTATGGCAACGATCTTGGCTTCTCATCATTCTGAAACCCATGGATTAAAAAATCATGCATATCAGTTAATATTTCAATCTTCTTTCAGTTGTTAATGCTCCAGGACATGTTTAAAATGTGCACTGCGAATCACACACATCATCACAAATTCATGTTTGTCCCAGAATCTTGCAGCCCTAAATTTTATGAAATAACTTGCCTTTAGCCAAGCTGTTGTGCCATTTGTGGACAGGTGGGGCACAGACACGTGGTTGATGCGACGCTGCAGGAGAAGGCGTGCTCCGTGGCCAGCCTCCTCATTGCCGTGACACAAAAGGGCACCGTGAGCTGCCTGAGGAAAGTCGGAGGAGGGAGTTTGGACCCGGAGTCCGTGTTCGAGATGACAGAGGTGAGACCATCTGTTCTCCACCACAGCAGCTGAGCAATTAGCACAGGGTCCGTGGTGAAGAGGCAGAGTTTGAGTAAAAACTGTGACATTAGATGATTTTTGGCACAGTGGTTGCTATGGTAATTTCCTATGAGATGTGATGTCATCAGTTACAACTAGGAAGTACAATTATAAACTTGAAAAAAAATGCTATAATTGTTTTTGTATTTTTATTTGTTGCAAAATGTTTAATATAATTATTGTAATTGCATTTTAGTTCAATGACTGGTCCATGGGCACTTTAAGATTCTTTAAGGTTTTTGGCAAATTTGCATCTACCCTGCCCCCTTATATTTACTACTGCAGTGCATTGATGAAGCTATTGTGTACATTTCTTGAATTGTCCGTCTTTCTTCAGACAGGAAAGCGTGTTGGAAAAGCCCTTCACGCTCCACTCATGAATCTTCTGCAGCAGGAAGAGAAATTGGGCAAGTCGAGACAAAAAGTGGGATTCCTTGGATAGAACATGTTGTTGCACTTTTCTTATTTTTCTAATAAAATTCAAAATACATGTGTGTATTTATTGGCTTTGAAATGTATGTTATTGTCGGATTGCATACAAATGGAGCGTGCAATTTTTTATGTGAAGCTGAGAAGTCACGTTTTTGTCTACATGTGGAGTTTTAGGAGCAGATGTGACCTTGGCCAGAAGGGATGTCACGATTATTAGGTTAGGTAGCCCAAAAAATAGGCCTAAATGTAAATAACTTATTATCTGGCTGTTTTTGTCAATTTTTTTCTTTATTTTGTCTTTCAGAAAGTTTAATTTCATAAAGCTGGTCACAAAATTGAGGAATAGTAACATGTTAGACCATGGGAATGAAAGAAAATTAAATATTCCTCTGTTGTTTGATCACGCACTCAATAATCGTTAAATTGTTTTCTCACAATAGTCGTGACGCTAACATTTATTTTGTGACATCCCTATTGGCCAGGTTCACTTTTCTCTCATGTAAACAAATTCGCTGAGGTCAGCCAATAACACGAAAACTGCTTCGATATATAGACTGAATATTGTATATTTAAAATGCACATGACAGGTCACATTACACATTTAAAGAAAACATAATGAACATTCTAATATTTAAGTTTTAACTTAAAATGTTGTCCATTTATAGGCTCCAGTCACCCGCGACCCCTAACGGGAACAAGCAGTAGAAAATGAATTAATGAATGAATGTTGTCCATTTCATTTTCATTATAATGTTACTTCCTGATTGGACATGTGGAATAGAGGTAATTCCACCACTGTTACCTAGCAACCATACTGTAAACAATGCAATATTGCATGTTGATGACATCATAGAGTTATTCTGTTTTAGAACTGTGTTTCAAAGGGGCTTCAAAAATGTGCCATACAGCGATGTTTAAAGAATAAAGTCGGAGCAGAAAGCAGTCTGTGGAAAAAAGTCTAAAGTGCAAGACGTACAACTACAGAAGGTGGCAGTAATGTAACACTAGGATACCAACCGCCATAAAACACCAAAGAAGAAGAACGAATAAAGTCGAAAGAATAAAGTCTAAGAGGTACAACTACAGTAGGGGGCCGGCTGCACTTTCTGGCACAGTCAGAAAGAAGAAATGGCGGTAATGTAACACGCTAAATGCACCTTTTCAGTTGGCTGCCAACCGCCACTAAAAGTAACACAACAACAAGGAAGCCCCTGACTCGACCCTCTCGCTTTCTCTCTCCTTTTTTTTTTTTTTTACGGTATACGGTAAAACGCATACTTTGAAGACATACAACTACTGTAGGTGGCGGTAAATGCACCTTTCCAGTTGGATGCCAACCGCCATTAAAAGTAACACAACAACAAGGAAGCCCCTGCACCTGTTTACTGTGAGAGGGGGGTGCTGCGGTGCAAGACAGGGATTGGGACTGTGGTTAAAGAACATGTGTGTGAAATAGTAATTCAAGATTTACCTCTAAAGAATTATACTCATGCTTACTAATGATGGCTGATAAAGAAGAAGACTCTCCACAGGCCTGTAGTTCTTCAGCAGTGGGCTGCAGACAGTTGGACGGTTCCCAACACACCTCTCAGGACAGTAAAACAGTGAACAATGTGAATTCAATCTCTTCATTTAAAGAACCTTCTTGGCCAAACTCTTTACCTCTGAGGAAATCTTCAAAAGACAAAGTGCCAAAGCTCAGCTCTGGACTAGAGGCTAGGGAGCGCCTCAAACTCATCTTTGGAGCCTCAGAGGACTCCTCGTCAGATGAAGAACCTCTCACCACCAAACCACCAAACTGTACACCTCTACCATCCACCGTCACCACAATCCTGTCCCCTCAAAATGCTGAAATCCCGCGATCTACCAACATGAAGCCTAGTATGTCTGGTCCTCATTTGGTGAAAAAAGGGCGTGAACAAAGAAAAATGGATCCACCAAGAGATTTTACAGTGGCCTCTCCAGCAGAGTTTGTCATCCGGTTTGGTGGCAGCCGTGTCATAGAAAAAGTGCTGATTGCTAACAATGGTATTGCAGCAGTAAAATGCATGCGATCAATACGTCGCTGGTCGTATGAAATGTTTCGTAATGAGAGGATAATTCGTTTTGTGGTCATGGTAACCCCTGAAGACCTGAAAGCCAATGCAGAATACATCAAGATGGCAGACAATTACGTGCCTGTTCCTGGTGGTCCCAATAATAACAACTATGCAAATGTGGAGCTCATTGTAGACATCGCAAAAAGAATTCCAGTGCAGGGCGTGTGGGCTGGTTGGGGTCATGCTTCAGAAAATCCCAAACTTCCTGAACTTTTGAACAAAGCAGGGATTTCCTTCTTAGGGCCATCCAGTAAGGCCATGTGGGCCCTTGGAGATAAAGTAGCTTCGTTAATTGTGGCGCAGAATGCCGACATTCCCACTCTGTCTTGGAGTGGATCAGGCCTTAGAGTACATTGGAATAAGAAGGATCAAAAGCTCCATTCTATTGTCAGCATTCCCTCAACTACATACAAACTTGGCTGTATTCATGATGTAGAGGATGGACTTGCAGGAGCTGAAAGGATTGGTTATCCAGTTGTAATTAAAGCTTCCGAGGGTGGAGGTGGAAAGGGTATTCGAAAAGTAGAATGTGCTGATGATTTCCCAAGTTCATTCAGACAGGTTCAGACAGAAGTTCCTGGATCGCCTATTTTCTTAATGCAATTGGCCCAGCATGCGAGACATCTGGAGGTTCAGATACTGGCTGATGAATATGGAAAGGCCATATCTCTGTTCGGACGAGACTGCTCCATCCAAAGAAGGCACCAGAAGATCATAGAGGAAGCTCCTGCAACTATTGCTCTGCCCTCTACATTAGAGCAAATGGAAAAGTATGCTGTGAGGCTGGCCAAAATGGTGGGCTATGTCAGTGCTGGGACCGTGGAGTACCTCTACTCTGAAGATGGAAGTTTCCATTTTTTGGAGGTGAACCCACGTCTACAGGTTGAACATCCGTGTACAGAGATGATTGGAGATGTCAACTTGCCGGCAGCGCAGCTTCAAATTGCAATGGGCATTCCACTTGATAGAATAAAGGATATACGATTGCTTTATAAAAAAGATCCATGGGGAGACTCCGTCATTGAATTTGAAAATCCAGACTGTCTCCCAAGCCCGAGAGGCCACGTCATCGCAGCACGAATCACCAGTGAAAATCCTGATGAGGGTTTTAAGCCCAGTTCTGGCACAGTACAAGAATTAAACTTCCGGAGCAGTAAGAATGTCTGGGGTTACTTCAGTGTTGGTGCAGCTGGTGGATTACATGAATTTGCAGACTCACAGTTTGGTCACTGTTTCGCTTGGGGTGAAAACCGTGAGGAAGCCATTTCAAACATGGTGGTGGCTATGAAGGAATTGTCAATCAGAGGGGACTTTCGGACCACTGTTGAATACCTGATCAAGTTATTGGAGACTGAAAGCTTCAGAAACAATGACATTGACACTGGCTGGCTTGATCGTCTCATCGCTGAGAAAGTACAGGCTGAAAGACCCAACACCATATTGGGAATTATATGTGGATCTTTGCATGTCGCTGATGCTAGTTTCAGGAAGAGCATGTCTGACTTTTTGCATTCTCTTGAAAGAGGCCAAGTGCTACCAGCAGCAAGTTTACTCAACTCTGTCAATGTTAACCTAATTTATGAAGGACTCAAATACTGTCTGAAGGTGGCTCGGCAGTGCCCAAACACATATGTCATCATCATGAATGGCTCTGACATAGAGATTGATGTACATAGATTGAGTGATGGTGGTCTTCTACTTTCTTATGATGGCAGCAGTCATACCATTTACATGAAGGAAGAAGTGGACAGCTATCGCATAATTGTTGGCAACAAGACCTGTGTGTTTGAAAAGGAGAAGGACCCCACTGTGCTAAGGTCACCCTCTGCTGGTAAACTACTGCAGTATGTTGTGGAGGATGGAGGCCATATAGTTGCTGGAGAGACCTATGCAGAAATTGTGGTGATGAAAATGGTTATGACATTGACAGTGCAACAGTCTGGTTATATTCATTTTGTAAAGAGAGCAGGGGCTATCCTTGAAACTGGATGTGTTATTGCCCACATAGACCTGGATGATCCCAGCAGTATACTCAGCGTTGAGCTCAACACCTCTCTACTTCCACCTCAACAACCACAGCCAATTGTGGGGGAAAAGCTTCACCAGGTGTTCCACACTGTGCTGGAGAACTTAATTAAAGTTATGGATGGCTATTGCCTTGAAGAACCATATTTTGGCAACAAGCTCAAGCATTGGGTGGCGACCCTCATGAAAACGTTGCAAGACCCATCATTGCCATTGCTGGAGCTGCAGGAGATCATGACGAGCGTGTCGGGATGCATTCCTCCTAATGTGGAGAAGAATATCCGTAAAGTCATGGCCCAGTATGCCAGCAACATTACATCTGTTCTCTGCCAGTTTCCAAGCCAAAAGATTGAAAATATTCTTGACAGTCATGCAGCCACTCTGCAGAACAAGGCAGACAGAGAAGTCTTCTTCATGAACACTCAGAGTATTGTGCAGTTAGTGCAGAGGTACCGAAGTGGAATCCGGGGTTATATGAAAGCCGTAATTCTTGACTTGTTAAATCGGTACTTGGAAGTAGAGATGCAGTTTCAGCAAGCCCACTATGATAAGTGTGTCATCAATCTGAGGGAGCAATACAAGCCTGACATGTCACCAGTCCTCAATTACATCTTCTCGCATGCACAAGTCTCAAAGAAGAATATTTTGGTCACAATGCTTATAGACCAACTATTTGGAAGAGACCCGACTCTTGCAGACGAGCAAATGGCCATTCTAAATGAGCTCACACAGCTTAATAAAATTGAGAACATAAAGGTTGCTCTAAGGGCCAGGCAGTTGTTGATTGCCTCACATCTGCCATCATATGAACTGCGACACAACCAGGTGGAGTCCATCTTTCTGTCTGCTATTGATATGTATGGACAATTTTGTCCTGAGAATTTAAAGAATCTCATCATCTCAGAGACGTCAATCTTTGATGTTTTGCCCAATTTCTTTTATCACACCAATCAGGTTGTGTGCATGGCTGCACTGGAGGTATATGTCCGCAGAGGCTACATTGCCTATGAGCTAAATAGCATTCAACATCACCAGCTTCAGGATGGTACTTGTGCTGTGGAATTCCAATTTATGTTGCCATCATCACATCCGAACAGAGTTCCTATCCCAGTGAACAATTCAGGCCAGTTCAATATGAGGCAACAAAGCAGTGATCTTTTTTTGGAAGGAGCCTTGTCTCCCTATCAACGCATGGGGGCCATGGTGGCTCTGCAGTGTTTTGACGATTTCAAGAGAAATTTTGATGAAATCCTCTTGAGCTTTGCAGATTCTTTCTTAGAAAATGCATCATTCTTAGAGTCTTGCTCTAATTTGTATGAAGATGAACATTTTAAAAATTCAAGGCAGAATCCAATTCACATCATTAATGTGTCCTTGAAAACGGCAGACACTGAGGGTGATGATGCTTTAGTCACTGCTTTTTCTGACTTCACTCAAACAAAGAAGTCACTACTTTTTGATCATGGCATTAGGAGAATCACATTTTTGGTGGCCCAAAAGAGAGAGTTTCCCAAGTTCTTCACCTTCAGGGCAAGAGATGATTTTCTTGAGGATCGCATTTATAGAAATCTGGAGCCAGCTTTAGCCTTTCAGTTGGAGCTCAACCGCATGAAAAACTTTGATCTGAAAGCTGTTCCCTGTGAGAACCACAAAATGCACCTGTATCTCGGAGCAGCCTGTGCTCAGGAGTGGGCGGAGGTTACTGACTACAGATTTTTCATTCGTGCAATAATACGTCACTCTGATCTAATAACAAAGGAAGCATCTTTTGAGTATCTCCAAAATGAAGGCGAGCGTCTTCTGCTGGAGGCTATGGATGAACTGGAAGTTGCTTTCAGCAACACTACTGTCCGCACTGACTGTAACCACATCTTTCTTAATTTTGTCCCCACTGTCATTATGGACCCTTCTAAAATTGAAGAGTCTGTCCGCTCCATGGTATTGCGCTATGGAAGCCGCCTGTGGAAGTTGCGCATCCTTCAGGCTGAGCTTAAGATCAACATTTGCCAAACAAACAACGACAATGCCATCCCCATACGCTTGTTTTTGACCAATAAATCTGGCTACTATTTGGACATTAGCTTGTACAAAGAAGTAATTGATCCAAACACTGGCCAGATTATGTGTCAGTCATATGGTGAGAAGCCAGGCCCTCTGCATGGCCTGCTCACCAACACCCCCTATGTGACCAAAGACCTGCTTCAGGCTAAGAGATTTCAAGCCCAAACTCTGGGTACTACATATGTCTATGACTTTCCTGAGATGTTCAGACAGGCACTGTTTAACTTATGGGGATCAAGAGACAAAGCTCCAAAAGATGTTCTTATGTGTACTGAGCTGGTGCTGGATTCACGGGGAAGATTAGTCCAGATGAACCACCTGCCTGGAGATAATCAAGTAGGAATGATTGCATTTAAGATGAGAATGAAAACTCTGGAGTACCCCGAAGGTCGTGAAATTGTTGTGATCTGTAATGACATCACTCACATGATTGGTTCGTTTGGTCCCCAAGAAGGTGAGCTGTTCCTCAGAGCATCTGAACTGGCTCGAGCTGAAGGTATTCCGCGCATTTACATCTCGGCCAACAGTGGGGCTCGAATTGGGCTTGCAGAGGAGGTTAAACACATGTTTCACGTGGCCTGGATAGACCCAGCTGATCCTTACAAAGGATTTAAGTATCTTTATCTGACACCTCAGGACTATGCACGCATCAGCTCTACTAGTTCAGTCCACTGTCACCATGTGGAGGAAGATGGCGAGTCCAGGTATATTATCACAGATATCATTGGAACAGACGATGGGCTTGGGGTTGAGAACCTTCGAGGTTCTGGCACCATTGCAGGAGAGTCATCTCAAGCCTATGAGGACATCATTACCATCAGCATGGTGACATGTCGAGCTATTGGCATTGGAGCCTATTTGGTTCGCTTAGGACAAAGAGTGATTCAGGTGGAAAACTCGCATATAATTCTGACTGGAGCAAGTGCCTTGAATAAGGTCCTTGGCAGAGAGGTCTATACTTCCAATAACCAACTAGGAGGAATCCAGATCATGCACAACAATGGAGTCACACACACCACAGTGCCAAACGACTTTGAGGGGGTCACCACTATTCTGCAGTGGCTCTCTTACATGCCAAAGAACAAACACTCTCCTGTACCTGTTTTATCTATTACGGACCCTGTGGACAGAGAGATTGAATTCACTCCCACAAAAGCACCATATGATCCGCGATGGATGTTGGCTGGAAGAACCACAGCCAAAGGTGATTGGCAGAGTGGATTCTTTGACAATGGTTCTTTTATGGAAATCATGAGTTCATGGGCACAAACTGTTGTTGTGGGTAGAGCACGATTAGGAGGAATATCTCTTGGTGTCATTGCTGTGGAAACCCGCACTGTTGAATTCACCATCCCAGCCGATCCAGCCAATTTGGATTCAGAGTCAAAAGTTTTGCAGCAAGCCGGGCAGGTTTGGTTTCCAGACTCTGCATTCAAAACTGCTCAAGCTATTAATGACTTCAACCGAGAACGACTTCCCCTCATGATATTTGCCAACTGGAGAGGCTTTTCTGGGGGCATGAAGGCTATGTACGATCAAGTTCTTAAGTTCGGAGCCTACATTGTAGACTCAATACGTAAGTTCCATCCGCCAGTTTTAGTTTATATCCCCCCTCATGCTGAGCTGAGAGGAGGATCATGGGTAGTCATTGACCCAACAATCAACCCACTGTGTATGGAGATGTATGCAGACCGAGAGAGCAGGGGCGGTGTGCTTGAGGCAGAGGGCACGGTGGAGATTAAATACAGAAGGAAAGACCTATTGGAGACAATGAGAAGACTGGATCCCACCTATGCCAGCATTGCTCAAAAGTTATCATCCCCAGAGTTGTCGGAGAAAGAATGCCGAGAACTGGAATCAAAACTTAAAGCTAGAGAGGAGTTCTTGATGCCCATCTACCACCAGGTAGCAGTGCAGTTTGTTGACCTTCATGACACCCCTGGCAGGATGCAGGAGAAGGGGGCCATCACTGATATTTTGGACTGGAAGAATGTGCGATCCTTCTTCTACTGGCGCCTGCGTCGGCTTTTGTTGGAGCAGGTGGTAAAACGTGAGATGCTGCAGGCCAACAAAGACCTCAGTGATGGGCACATGAACTCTATGCTGCGCCACTGGTTTGTGGAGACAGAGGGAACTGTTAAGACTTATCTCTGGGATAATAATCAAGCTGTTGTGGAGTGGCTTGAATTGCAGTTGTCCACAAAAGATGACACTCGAACATCCATTCGCGAAAATATCAAGTATCTTAAGAGAGAAAACACTCTCAAACATATTCGCACCTTAGTGGAGGCCAACCCAGACGTTGCAATGGACTGTGCTATCCACATGAGCCAAAATATGACTTCAGCACAGAGGGAAAAACTATGCCACCTGGTGGCAACAATGGATAACCCCAGCACCAGTTAAACTTTTAGTGAGATTGTAATAAAACGGTGACACATTACAGATTGTACAGGTAAATGTCTTGAGTAAGATGTAACGGAGACATGATTCAGAGATGATCCAACACCTCCAGCAGAATTATTAGGATATCAATTATTTGTAACTGCCCTCTCAATCGCTGACATTTCAATCAAGATAGAGACTGATTTTACACCTTTGTTAACTACATACAGTGAGGAAAGTAAGTATTTGAATACTAAGTTCTCGCATTTAGAAATTCTAAATTCTGATGAAATTTTCATCATAGGTGCATTTCCACTGTGAGAGATAAAATCTAAAAAAATAATAATCTGGAAATCATTGTATGATTTTTAAATAATGTATTTGTTGTTATTGCTGCAAATAAGTATTTGAACACATGAGAAAATCAGTGTTAATATTTGGTACAGAAGCCGTCAAACGATTTTGGGCCACTCCTCCACGCAGATCTTCTCTAGATCTGTCAGGCGAGAGTTTCAGCTCCCGCCAAAGATTTTCTATTGGATTTAGGTCTGGAGACCAGGCCACTCCAGAACCTTGATATGCTTCTTAAGGAGTCACTCCTTGGTTATTCTGGCTGTGTGCTTCAGGTCATTGTCATGTTGGAAGATCCAGCCATGACCCATCTTCAATGCTTTGAATGAGGGAAGGAGGTTGTTACTCTCTTTAATACAATGCAGTCATCCGGTCCCCTGTGCAGAAAAGCACCCCCAAAGCATGATGTTTCCACCCCATGCTTCACAGTTGGGATGGTATTTTTGGGATGGTCCTCATCCCTATTCTTCCTCCAAACACGGCAAGTGGAATTTAGACCAAAATGTTCTATTTTGTTCTCATCTGACCACATGACTTTCTCCCATGACTCCTCTGGATCATCCAGCTGGTCATTGGCAAACTTCAGATGAGCCTGGACATGTGCTGAACCTACTGTGCAATGCATGATTTTAAACCATGACAAAGTAGTGTATTACCTTTGAAATTGTGGTCCCAGCTCTCTTCAGGTCATTGACCAGCTCCTGTGTAGTTCTGGGCTGATTCCTCACCTTTCTTATCATCCATGATACCCCACGAGGTGAGATTTTTTATGGAGCCCCAGTATGAGGGAGATTGACAGACATTTCTAGCCTCTTCCATTTTCCAACAGTTGATCTTTTTTCCCCAAGCTGCTTGCCAATTGCCAGTAGCCCTATCGAGCTCAAACAGGTGCTACTAATTCATAAGTGGAGTAGAGGCAGACTTTTTAAAGGCAGACTAACAGGTCTTTGAGAGCCAGAATTCTTGCTGATTGGCAGGTGTTCAAATACTTATTTGCAGCAATAACATACAAATACCTCAAATACATCTGTCTCACAGTAGAACTGCACCTATGATGAAAATTTCAGACCCCTCCATAATTTCTAAGTGAGAGAACTTGCAAAATCGCAGGTTGTTCAAATACTTACTTTCCTCGCTGTATGTGTTGTGCACTCCACAGCATTGTATGTTAGTGCCCATGCTGCTGTTTGTGCTATTGAAAGTGTAAATTATTGATAAAATGATCATGGATATTTATGGAGTATGGGGCAGGGTTTAAATGAAGTCACTTGTATGCGCCTCTATGTAAAACAAGAATACTTGACACTGGGTGGTTTAACTAGATTTAACCATGATGTTGTATCTTAATGGTGAAACAAGTTTGGGAATTTTGTTCATTGACAATGACAAGAAACTTTTTCTGATTCTGATTCTGATGATGTTGACAAGAAGGCCACAAGTACTGGAGTGAATTTGTGAAGTCAGTGACTTGACTTGTGATTTATGTTCATTTTTCCATAGTTTTTGTTTGACTAATCTCAGGTTTCTGAAAAGAGCAGAAAATGCCAAATGTTTTAGTCTGCCTTTGCTTTCATAACATTTCAGATAAATGTACAATGCCACAATATGGTATTTCTTAAGGGTTATTTGTGAACTTAATAAATAACATGTTTATTTATTTTTATTTTATTTTTTCTTTGAATTGTTCACTCAGTTAACAGAGTAACATGTAAAATCTCAGTCTCACTTAACCTACCGTGGCCATTCAGACACAGAAGTTAAATACAAAGCTTTCAGTGAAATATTTAAATATTTACAAGAAAGTGATTAAAAAATACCTTTCTCCCCCAATTGGTTTTATGAATATAAATATGAAACAGTGAATGAGTCTAGCACAGTACAATGGTAAACGATTCACACCAGGCTACAGAATGGCAGGACTTTGTAAATGCAGAACAGTCGATCACTTATAAGTTAATAATTGTAAGTTGTAAAATAAAGTTAATTATTTTATATAAAAAATAAATAAATAATGAACTTAGCTCTACTTGCTGTAATTTTCAACATACATTTTTAAACTTTTCTTCACAAACTGCCACTTAACTAATGTAAAATATACATGTTTAGTGCAGGTTCTTGCAAACAAAGTAAGAATAAGAAAAACACTTTGAAACGCTCTTTAAAATGAGATTTGGCCCAAGGGGACTTTTTGCTGAAAAAGCTGGGCCCGGCGGTGACTCAAAGAGCACTGCCTTTTGTTTGTGTATAAAGCTCTGGTGGGCATTTTGCCTGATAATTGATCAAGTTTATTGCACATCAGATCAGGTATTCACAGTTTGAGGTCTCAGGGCATTTTTATTTTACAATCCCATCGTTTCAACACAGAGACAGGAAAAAAGGCTTTCTGCAACTTTGCCCCCTCCCTGTGGAACAAAACCCAGAGACTTTTTAAATTAAATCATTTTATGCCTTTTAATGATTTTAAAGCACTGGTCAAGGACCACCCGCAGCGCCGAAGCACTTGTTTTAATTCTATCTCGTATTGTATGTATAAATGTGTTTTATATAATTTGATCTCATATTGTATGTATAATTGTGTTTTTATGCATGGTATTGGTTTATAGAATGTTTTAATTGTCTTTTAGTATGCTGTGTTTGTTGTCTATTTTGTGTTGTGTTTTAACAGGGTACCCATGAAAAGAGACATTTACTCCTTGGGTTTTCTCTGTATAAATAAAATAAATAAATAAAACACTGTTGCAATTATTTGAGCCTAAAATGAGCCCAATTTAGTTTTGATGTTCACTGGAAAAAAAGGTTGCTGGAGTAGCATAAAAATGATATTGAAAGCGATTTCAAGCAATAAAATGATCTTTTAGCAGAAATGTATGCCAGTTGAGCATGATTTTTTCACATTTAAAATGTTTAATAAAAATACACTATTGCTTGCTGTTATTAATATATGGCATTTTCAATAAAATTATGCCACCGTTCCCAATTCTATTTATGATATGTAGACATAAACAATGAGCATTACATGTATGCATTATTAATTATTTTTTTCAACTTCAAATTTTAATAAATCAAACTTTGAATTAAATTTGAATAAATTCTTCAATACAACAAATCAAAAACGGGTTATGGTTGTTGTTGTTGTGTAGGTGCTATGTCCTTGAGTTGATTAAAATAAATGATAAAACACATTTAGGTGCAGATTGGACAGTGTTGTTTTTCCAAGTGGAATTTTATCTTGAGAGAGCAAACTGAACAATACAATTATTTGCCTGTAGTGTCTCGCCTTAAGTAGTTTTAGATCAATATTGTGGTCTATAATGAACAAAATGTATAATCTACTTATACTGTAGTTCAATACTGAAAATATGTCCACTTTAAAAGGTTTCAAAACAATTGGAACAGCGTCTCAGTATTGAGTATTATCTCATGCTACATAAAAAAATAAAGATGCTATAAATTTCCATTTTTGGACAAACTTGTACCTTCCTAGGACAAATAAAAATGTACCCCATTTTGATCTGGCTTCAGTTTTATTAAAATTATCTCAAATTTTGTGATTTTTTTTCCAATACATGTGAAATACAATTTTTCAAAGTAGCAGTTGTATTGAATTTGAACTTTTTGGATAGAGCAAAGATGGATCTTTAGCTTTGGCTGAAAAAAAAACCTGCAGTCTGTGTTATGCATTCAAAGCACTAACCCTAACCCATCATGGTTTGGACCTTGGTCCTGGTTTTGTATTCTGGACTGTGATTATTTGGCTTCCTGCGGGTCAGCTTCTGTAAACTCACTGCCCTCCATGAAGTGCTGAGTGTAAGAGGGGCTGTAACCTGTGGAAACCTTTTTTTTTTACAAGAATTCTTTTTTACAATAAAACTGGGGGTACAAATGTGAGGTTGCATGTTGAACATGTTTATTTACTGGTTTTACAGGTCACTGATGATGAGCAAACGATCACCAAAGGGATGAAAGTTTGTCTGCTGATGGTCAAAGATGGGAAGGACTACAATGATGCGTCAGTTGTGCTCGAAGAAGCTGTGGCACTTTCAGAACTAAAGGACATTCCGACAGCTGTGACCATGCTCATGGGACTCCTTCACTGAACATGGACTTCCCTGGAGCGCTCAACTAAACATTCAAAGTGCTACAGAAAGTCTTCATGAACATTGGTGGTGGGCAATGTTCTTCTCTTGTACATGGTCCATTTGTCTATTTTTTTTCTGTGTAAGCTTTTATTACACAAGACCTGAAAATTGTTCAGATACCACCAGGGATGAAACAATATACAATTGTACTTTTACGATAATTGTGAGAAGAAACATCACAATTAAATACTTGGTCTTCAGGAGCCATGTTGAGAAAGACCTCATAGGTAGAACCTCGATAGGCGCCTGGTTCTCGCGAGCCTGGTTCAGAAATGCCTCAAGGGAGGTGGCCTGGACGGGGATGTCATTGATGATGATGGTCTCCATGGGAAGTTCCTGGAAAGGCTTCTGGTTGTTCTGGCTGTGACACGCTGGTAAGAATGAGCCTGTCTGTTCAGGGCCTGACATGACCTCAAAAGGGGAATTCTCTTAAATAACTAAACCCACATTCTTTTGTATATTTATTGATGTTCAGCAGTCTAGGTAATTGCCAAAGTTGATCCGTGGAGAAAGGTGGCACTGCGTCTGCTCGGGGCTAACACAACCTCGCCTCAACCACACATTCAAATTCCAGTCCTTTGTGCTCTCCTCTGGACCTGCTCGCGCAGGGGCAGGCCTCCCCCTGGCTTGGATCAGTGACTATGTGGATGTAATCCGATCCTGACCGGACATATCTGTTTTACAACCTTTTGTTTCAAGCCCTAAACGTTGTGTGTGTGTGTGTGTGTGTGTGTATGTGTGTATGTGTGTGACGCACACAAATTAACTAAACAGCATTGTAGCAAAAAATACTGGTTCAAATGCTATGTTTCTGTAGTGATAATGTAATAATCTTAACAGCCTGGTTAGGGAAACTCATGGGAGCAGTTGCATATGGCCACGTCATCACAGGCTGTTGATTGGCAGGTGCCACAGGAAAGGCAAAGAGGTGGTGGCTTGGAGGAACTGGAATATTGTGAGATTTCCTCCTCTTGGCCTTTTTGCCCTAAAATGAGAAAGATTTAGTTATTTTCTTTAATATTGTGATATAATATATACTGGATGTGAGAGTATCCACAGTATGTACACAAACACACACATTAAAAGCATAGGTTGTGTGTTGGTGTATTAAACCACTTACAAAGTTGTCTTTGTAGGACCATCCGGGGTACTTGGCCTCATGAGCCCTTCTCTCTCTGTGAGCCTGTTCAAAGTATGGAGCCTTCTCCTGTTCCAACAGCATCTTCCACTGGAGACAAACAAGACACATGGTTACTATAGTGTCACACCTAGAATCACAAATCAGTAACATTTCTATCATGCTTATTGTGGTCCTAATAAAATGGTAAAGATTTTAGAAGGATAATTAGAAAAAGGTTTAGAAGTAACACATTTTAAAGGCAATCTGCAAAAAGAACCTGCCCAAGTCCAAACTGGGATCTTCTCACCAACTTTCCAATAACAAAATCACTTTACCATGTGAGCCACTTTCTTCCTCCCTGTAAATGGCTCCAGTTAATCCTGGTCTAGTATTTAGTCAGTCCCACTCACCCTCTGGCCGAGCACCATGTTGACTTTAGCAGAGTCTGTGATGTTGAGCTCATCCACCACATTCTGCCTCTGCTCAGCCCTGAACAACATGAAGGCATTGGGGGGCTTTTTAATGTAGGGTTTGTCTTCCGTGTCATCCGTCTTCCTCCTCCTACAAATACAAGACACTATGTAAGAATGATATGAAGGTATGTTAGGGCCGAACACTGACTCATCATAATATTATATTTGTAATCTATTGTGCAGCCTAGGTCAAATATATTATATCTTTTTGAGCTGTTTTTAATTTACCTTGTAGCTGCGCTGTCAGTAGCAGAGGCGGGGGGTGCGGCACAAGCGCCCTGATTGTCTGTCAGCTGGCAATCTGACGCGTTCTCCTTTTTGGGACTGGGATATAAGTTGCTCTCATTGGGCTCAGAAGCAAACCCCTTTGTTCCCTGTCCTCTATTCACCAAAAAGTCCATAATGTTCTTGTCATCCAGAGTATTTATCAAGAGCTCTTCCTCTGATGAAGGCTTATACGGCATGAGTGGAGTGAGTTTTTCCGCTGTGTTTAGAAAGTCTTCCAAATTCAGAAGGTCGCCTGATGGTACAGCTTGTGCCACCGATTCGGAAGAAGATGGAGTCACATGCTTTACCAGATCGAGGTATGTAGCGTCTTCAAACTGCTGAACTCCTTCCCAACCCCTTATGAAGTCCGCCAGATAGTCCATTGTGCTTCCTGACTCCATTGTGATATTTGGAAAACTGTAAAAACATAAAACAGATTATTCATTTGGATTAGGGTGACAATGACAACATTTGACCCTTTACAGCTTTTAAACGTTTAATTTTGTCCAGCGCAATTATTTCAATCCATTCAATCCGTTTAACGTTGCAAAACTGATAACTGATGTTCTCAAACTCCAAACAACCTTCTCAAATTTGTTTTACATAAGTCATCAATATTTATGTGCAAAAATATGTGAAACTATACTGTAATATCGTACTTGTTAGGTTCAAAACTGTAAAACAAAGAGATCTCTAAAATCTACAAAAATGTCACCAAAACTGGTCTAACAAGGAAGTTTGATTTGTATGTGTTTGAAAAGGATGAACTGAAAGCAGCAGTGTGCTTCAAAAGACTACTCACCGGTTGCAGAAGAACTGTATTTTTAAAGCTTCGTGGGGCTTTAAAATGGACTTTTTTGTGAAAACGTTGAGGAGAAATTGTGAAATGTGGCTCACTGTTCGGCAACAAGCGAGAGTTAGTTCTGGTCTTCTTCTTTGGGGGTGTTTTATGGCGGTTGGTATCCATAATGTTACATTACCGCCATTCTTTAGACTTTATTCTTTAGACTTTATTCTTTAGACTTTATTCTTTAGACTTTATTCTTTAGACTTTATTCTTTATTCTTTAGACTTTATTCTTTAGACTTTATTCTTTAGACTTTATTCTTTAGACTTTATTCTTGAGACTTTATTCTTGAGACTTCTGAATCTGGGCCTTTATGACATCACGGTTACGGTTGTTATGCAAGAATACATGAGATTGAAAAAAGTAACCAGTGTACTGCCTTTATGACAACAAAACTGTTTTTATTTAATTAATTCATATTAAATCAACATTAGACAAAATGTCTCTGTCCCAATAGAGCTAGGGGTTGCTACGGCGATGTTACACATTTTTCATAATTTCGAATTTCCTTTTTTTTTAATGGACATTCTCAAAACAATACAACGATTTACTTGGATGCATTTTCCGTTTTGAATGACTGTAATATTATTTGTATGTTAGTAACAACAATGTTATTATTGGGTACTATGGTTCCACCTTGCACTCGTTTCGCAGGGGCCGTAATGAGTGTGACACACCCATTTTACACGTGTGCGTGGATCTATTATAAGAATGTGACTGATATTATCCATGGACTGCCACACATGTCTCCCAAACGTTTAAGAAAGCACTTGTTAAAGGCCAAATTATCCTCTACATTTGCCAAAAGTATAAGTTTGAAGTAATAAATGTGAAATGTGAAGTAATAACTGTGTTGCTGAACTGAAGTTCTTGAACGTTCTGTGAGCCACTGAGACCATGATTAGTTTGGGGTTTATTCATTTTAACGTAAGGATTTCCATCGTTCCTTGGCTCATCTGATCAGAAACAGCAGCTCACAGACTTTTGTCAAATAAAAAGGTACAAATGCGTGCTCGTCTGTCTCTCTGGTCCAAAGCTGTTGAGCAGACCTGGTTAAAATGATTCTCCAACTAAAACAGACACTGGTCAAATCTTCCATCATCATTCTGGACGGCTTACTTCCTGCTTTTCTGCTACACAAATGTCAGAGTTGTTTAGCTCTTTTATGCAACATGTCAGGCAGCGTTCATTTTCCCTCTTTCATCCCTCCTAAAGTTGGATAAAACGTTGGAAGTTTATGTCATGGTCCACCTGTTTCCCAGACCAACTTCTGCTGAATCTGCTTTTGTCTGGAGCCACATCACAAGGCGGAATGGTTTTATTTTTCACATCCAAGCGTCAGTTTTGGATGGGGAAACTAAGATTAACTAAGGCTAAATGTATTTTTTTTTCCACACTTTCTCTTATTTTTATAACCATTTTCAGACAATATTTTCACAAAGCATCAGGAATGTGCTAAATTGTGACTGTAAATGTCTTGGTTGAGGTTAAAGTATTGCAAAAAATAAATAAATAAAGTAAATGGACTATAAAAATTACATAAAAGAGCAGAAATGTCACTTGTTTGGGAGGTTACACGAGATGTTTCTGACTCTTTTTGCGTCTTAATTATAGACAAAATACTAAACCTTCTCATATCTTTTTGCATATCTCCAAAACAATTGCGATTTTGTACATTTTTAGTACATCTCCCAGCTCTAAATGCAAGATTAAATAAGAGAATAATCACAGAAAGTTAGATAGTGCACCTCTAAAGCAGATTCTGAAATGTGTCACTTTTCAAAGAAGAGTAATAGAGACTTTTACTCCAGAATACGGTTACTTTTTACACAAGAAAACTGCTCACAATTAAACATACATTAGGTATCTTTACTGTAGTCAATTTTACTTTTAGAGCCGGTATTTGTGCTTTCTACTCCACTACATTTTAGAACTGGACAGAAAAGTAAAAAGTACGTTTCTTTAAGGTTAAATGGCAGATGGTGACAGAAGATTTAGATTTGAAGACCAGGTTTGGACTCAAATAAATCAATAAAACTGATAGATACACTATGTTATTGATTCAGCTGCTTCCTTTCCCCAAAACTCAGCACAATTCTTTTTAAAGAGCTGAAATACTTTAACTAGATTTTTGACTGTGATGCTTTTACTTGAGTATTTTTGTATATTTTGTTATGTACTGTTAAAAACAAAAACAGCACGTTTAAGTACGCCTTCCACCACCGTACTGAAGTAAATGTAACTGAATATCCCCTGCTGCCTGGGAGGGTGCGAGACGGAGAGGAGGGACTAAATACACTGAAAGTTCCACGTTGCCGCAGCCTCAGAAACTCAAAAGGAACTTAAAGATGCATCTGAGAGGAGCTTGTGTCCTGCTGGGACTTCTGCTGCTGGTGAAAGTGTCACAGCAACAAACGCCAAACAAGAAGAAACCAGCCAAGAAAGGTACGGTAATATCTCAAACGTTTCGCTGCATGACACGCTCAACACTGCCAAACAAACTATGAGCTCATCTCGTGGAGTCTTGGGGTCAGAAAGTCTCCAAAACCACAACAAAATGTTACCTAATTCAACATTATCGGCCATTTTACATACGACTGTTTGCGTTTATTCATGTATTTAATCAGGGAAAGAGATTCAGAAGCTCTCTTTTTCTGGGGCCTTCTTGCCAAACTTGTAACTGTGCTGTAACGTTCAGAGGCGACCAAAGATGCTGCGATTGAGGATCTCCAAAAACAGATCGACGACATCCTCCAGGAGCTGAATTTACTGAAGGAGCAACAGGCTCTGCAGACGGG
The DNA here is from genome assembly GCA_015082035.1 of Chaenogobius annularis. NCBI lineage: Eukaryota > Metazoa > Chordata > Actinopteri > Gobiiformes > Gobiidae > Chaenogobius > Chaenogobius annularis. The sequence goes on from BJKM01000082.1 coordinate 1,409,459, forward strand.
TGAGTGGACTGCCATCTGCGTGAAGGGACACACTGGATACGGATCGTTCCCAAGTGCGACAAAGAGTCCGTTAATCCCGCCAAGATTGAATAACTGTGCGCGATGACACCTTCTGCACGTTCCACTATGTGGCATTAAACTGATCTCCACGGAGACCGGCCGGTGACGCCGCAAAACCAAAGTATTTTCACAGCAATAAAAAAAAAAAAAGAAAAAAGCTTGTACTGTACTGTATGTAAGATGGGTCACTTTAAAGCCATGCTGTGGAACATTCCAGGCAGAAGAACAATATCTCCATGGACACAAGCAGGCGGAGGACTTACATTTTTGAGTCATTTCTAATTTGGGCGTCTTGAACAAAGAGTTTATTATTTGTTTATTAATGATGATTCAGGCTTAATAACTACTTTATTAATACCCTAATCCTAAACCCTTAATTAAGTAGTTACTAAGCCTGAATCCTCATTAATAAACTAATACTAGTTCCAGGGCTATTCATCTTAATTTTCCTGAGGGCCAGATTTCTCAGGGGGTCGTGACCTCTGGGCCGGATAGGCTACTAACCAGGTCGGAACCAAGACTAACCCAGAATCAAACCAGGTCTAATCCAGGTCCAAACCAGGTCTAATCCAGGTCCAAACCAGGTCTAAAGCAGAACTAAGGACTAAAGGACTAAGACATAAAAACCAGCAAACCAGGTTTAAACTTGTACGAACCCAGAATTAAACCAGAAAACAAGAACAAAAATCTATAATAATAATAATATTTGAAAGAAGTCGCGGGCCGGATCAGATCGTTTGGCGGGCCTGATCTGGCCCCCGGGTCTTAAATTGAATAGTCCTAAACCCTTAATTAAGTAGTTACTAAGTCTGAATCATCATTAATGAACTAGTACTTTAATCCTAAACCTTTCATTAATAGTTACTAAGCCTGAATCATCATTAATAATCTATTTGTTCCGTATAAAATAAGTGTGTTTATAAAGTGTTACGTAAACTTTCAATTTCAGATCGAGCACAGGTTTTTAAAAAAGTATTTTCCAAAGACATTCACTGTTTGATGTGAGTTATGTAACGCTGAACACGTGGAAATGTGCCTCTGCCAAAGGGGAACAGGTGGGTCACATGTGCCGCCATTAAGCGTTTCCATATTGAAAGCACGTGCCAGACCCTTTACTTCAGCCTCTTCTTCTCATCTGTGCTTTGTGACCTCTCTGTCCTTTCTCAGTTTGTTTGAAAGGCATAAAGGTCAACAACAAGTGCTTTCTGGTCGACTCTGTGAAGAAGAGGTACCACGCGGCGAGCGAGGACTGCAACTCTATGGGAGGGGTCCTGTTCGCGCCTCTGTCCGGCTCCGAAAACGACCAGCTCCGGGACTACGTCCGTCAGAGTTTGGGCCAGGACGAGCAGGTGTGGCTGGGCGTCAACGACATGATCACAGAGGGGGACTGGATGGACCAAACCGGGGTGACGATCACATACAAAAACTGGGACAGGTCCAACTACCGGTCCCCGCAGCCGGACGGAGGCGTGTCCCAGAACTGCGCCGTCCTGTCCGCGGCGTCCGGCGGGAAGTGGTTTGACGAGAACTGCAGAGATGAAAAAGTCTCCATTTGTCAGTTCAACATTGTCTGAAAAGAGTTGCTTTCAAAGGTTGTTCAACCACATTTTGTAATAAGGCAGAATTATGTGATGCAGGGTTTAAAGTGTAAAGAAATGATGCTATTTTTGTAAAGAAACCAAAATTATTATGCATTTGATGCGTTTTTAATTCACTTTGCCAACAAATTATTTATTGCAAGTCATTTCATTCTGTAAAAAGTATTAAAAAGTGTAGCTAAAGATGAGAGTTGTCACAATATTACAGTTCACACAAAGACATACAAAGAAAAAAGCAGAGATTCATTGTGCATATGAACAATGTTTTGTGAGAGACAGATTTAAATAACCACTTCCAGTTTTGCAGCGTGAAAGTATTTGTTTTTTTTAGTATCGATACTTGTTCAAATGCGCATGTACTTTCAATACTCGTCTTAATATTGGTTAGTATCAGGGTATTGATTTGTATTCATTTTCTTAGATCAACCCTAAAGTAAACTTGAGAACTGTGCCATGTTAAAAGCAACATCGTTTGACATTTGTTATGTAATTTTACGTTTATTACAAAATGTGGTTGTTCAAAGATGGGTTCACGACAAAAGTGACATTTTCTCCATTCTAAATTTGAACTGCTTCATAAAATGTTTACATATGAGTAAACAAGCATCCATAAGTCAATATCTAACAAAATACTGTGCGACGGAAGATTTTATAAATAAAAAAATCTGTACAAAATCTGATTTAACCTGCAATATGATGATTTAAACATTTGGGTTGATTACATAAGGCATGATTTTCTAACCACATCAAGCTTTTGCCTCTGTGTGACCAGTCTTACTTAAGCTCCACTTGACAGTTCTTGCACTCTGTCCTCTCCGCTCACTCAAAGCCGCAGTTTTAAAGCTGAAACCTCATTCAACTCTCTAAAACGTCACGAAGAAAAGGTGCAATTTGGTGTCCTCTCGCGGTCAAAGGGGACGACAAAGTTTGGTCTCGAAGTGTTTTTACTTGTTAAGGTGCTGGCATCTTTCACGACGAGATGAACGTTAAGCAACAGAACGTACGGTGTCATTTACAGCAAAAAAACAAACTATAAAACAGAACATTGTATCAAACGCAGACTCAATTTCTATAATAATCTGGACCGTTTTTCATCTCCAGAGAATATGCAACGCAGTTTTGGAATGTCGTTTGATCGCTCTGGTTCAAACATTTGCCTTAAAATGCAGAAACAGTATCATTTTAGAAACAGAATCAAGTGCAGACGTCTTAACCTGTTGAAAAATGAGAACGTTGAGATATTTCTGACAAGACGACAAACTCATTTTCCCTCTTTGACCAAATGGGAAATATCCTCGGTGAAATCTGACTCAAAACGCACAAACGCCACGTCGAAACCTGGACCTAAACCAGGACTACATCAGGATTACATCAGGATTAAAAAGATTCAAACCAGGATCAAACCAAGACCTTGACAAAAAATGTCAAATTGAATGTATTTATTGGTTGCATGGAGCCAACAATTGAAATGTTACGCAATGCTTTTCGTGTACTCTTTGATATTTTCTCAATAAACTACATATAAAAGCTTTTCTGGCATTGTATTTCTTGTTTATAAAAATAAAATCAAAAGCTGGAAGATTCTGAGAGCAAGTTCAGGCACAATCACATGTGTAAATTTGGCTTTTATGATTGTTTGTCTTTTTACAAAACAGCCCTTTTACGGTAAATACTGGTCTCCACGTGGGCTCGATCCAAAACCTCATTCTGTTCCACTTTGAGGTTCATTTGGTCAAAAACCTGGCACCGTCCTGAAATGTCAAACTTTGCCTTTAGGAAAAGACACAATGTGTCCATAAAAAAACCAAAAAACCCAGTCTTAACATTTATTCCAAAATCTATAATTATATTTACATAAAACCAAAAGAAGAAACCATTATTGACATTTTAAAAGCAAAAATAAGTCCCTTGTTCCAGGAAGATTCAATAAAACTAAACATTGCATTAAAAAAAGAAATCACAGCTTCTGAATCTGAAGCGTCACTCAAACACATTCTCGTTTACAGTCCTACATCAGTGCATAGGAAAAGTGTAGAAAAATACACAACTCATATTTTAGTAGTTCAATTCAAAAGGTGCACACACAAAGCTCAACATTTCAGGAACCTTTTGTTTAGAGATTCATTATATTTTTGGGTAAATTGGACACGCAAAATGACCTTCAATAATGTGTGAGTGAACGGTCTTTGTCTTTATCTGGCCGTTGTTCCATTTAGGTTGTTCCTGAATTGAAACGTAAAACTAACCCTAACATCGTAATTTTAACCATTGAGAGTCATATTATAAACATTTTTATTTAAGAACGAAATTTTCTTTTTAAAATACAAATCTGTCTTTGTGAAGAACCGTCATGTACTCTTTGTAAAACTAACAAAACCTGTCTGAAACCATCATCATTAAAATAGATAAAAACTTGAAGATTAATCAAATCACCTGAAGATGGTTCTGAAGCAAAAGAAAATGTTAAAAATGATGTCAATAGGACTGAAAAGTTGCCCAGTTGACACAATCCGATTGAAATATTTGAAATTAGGGCTGTTGTCGACCAAAGAAATAGTTTATACCAAAAGTCTGAATAAACTCACGAGTCACTAAATCTTCAGTTAACTCTCGGAATGTCACGATATCATTTTAGCGTTACGATTATTGAATAACAGTGAAATCTTTCATTTTCTTTCATTCCCGTGGCCTAACATGTTACTGCTCCTCAAGTTTGCGAGCGGCTTTACGGAATAGAGTTTTCAGAAAGGCAAAATACAGTTAAATATGACAAAAACAGCCGGATAAGATTTTTTTTTTTACGGGCTTTAGATTTGCTTGTAAAATGGCCACGATTATAAATATTTGGTTCTTACGATTACCAATTAACCTGATAATCTTGCCATCCCTGTTAACTCACTCCATGTCTTTACCTTTCCCCTTAAAAAATCCTTACAAAGTTAAATAATTCGTCGAACGCCATCGAGCGATTAACCGCCGAAACGACCACAGCTCTACTTGAAATGCTTCACTCCATCTCGTTCCTGCGGTTGTTAAGCGGTATCACTTTAAATTGAACCGCTAAAAACACATTTCCGTTATAACCTAATGAACCGCTCGATGCTGAACTGTCGACCCGTAGATGGGACGTCCCGCTACAACTCCTCCGTCGCCGTGTCTGTGGGCGGCTGTGGCTCCAAATCCACCCCCGAGAGCCGGATGGTGTTAATGTCCCCCGTGCTTTTGAACGTGTACAGCTCATTATCCACCATCCTCCTGTCCTGAAACCCGAGGCTGTCCTGCCGGTCGATGGGCGTGCGCGGCCTGGGCGGGGCGAACGACGGCTCCAGAAACCCCCGGTACCCGTCGAGCTCCGGCTCCGCGTCCGGCTCCTGGATGGTGGGCAGGGCCGCGGCGTCGACGGGTCCGGTGAAGGTGTGGTAGGAGTCGGTCTGGATGCCCTTGTAGTGGTCGGACGCGGAGTCGGAGTACGTGGCGTCGCCGAGGAGATGCCCGTACGTCAGGGTCTCGTCGATGGAGGCGTAGACGTGGGAGTCGTTGTCGGAGCGCGACTTGGAAAAGGTCCGGTCGTTTGGGCGGAAGATGTTCCCTTTGCCCATGTAGATGGAAGACTCCTTGGACATCTTCTGCTTCTTTTTCCTAAAGCGACAAAAAGGTAATTACATTTTATTTAACATTATTACGTCTATTAAACCACTAAAGTACATGTCGCTGGCCATTTAGAGGTTGGTACTGTATTAAATGTAGATGATCTCGTGAATGTAGTTTGAGATATACTCATTACTCAAATTTTGCTCATCGTTATTGTAGAAAAAAGAAAAGAAAAAAAACCCACAAAAAGCTGATTTAACAGAAAAATGACCAAAAAAAGTGTTGCAAACGTTCAAATAATGGAATAAGGTGATATTTCTGAACTTTTGTGATTAACTTCAGACATTTCCCATTTGTCTGATGATAAAACATTGATGTTTTAACACATTTTTGTTGCAATAATACTGCCTGAATGTAGTTATCGGGAGAGTATTGTCTCTAACCATTCCTTCTACTGCATCTCCAGTCCTTTGTGCTTGGAAAGGTAAAAGAGAAGATGAATTTAGGTTGAACCAGAAACCAAAAGCAAGTTTAAGTGTTTCATTGTCTTTGTCAAATTGCCAACGCTGCAATATTTTTGATATAGATCAGTTTTTATATTTAAAATGAGTCTTAATTGTTAGTTTCAACATACTTAGTAAGTCGCTCAAATAATGTAACTAAAGTATAGTTTTGCATCATAATAATAAAAAAACAAAATGTGGTTCATTCATGGAGGATTTTCATTGTGATTTTCAGACACACTCACTTTGTCACGACACAGACGACCACCAGCACGATGAGCAGCAGGAGGAGCGCCCCGGCGATTCCCAGGACAATGGCCAACAGATCTGAGGAGACGACAGCACAAGTGGGTTCAATAAGGTGACGACCCTCAAACAACGCCATCAACGGGTTAAAGAAACGGCTGTAAGGTGCACGGTTACTGCTTCAAAACAACTGACGACTCATCATATCATAGCGAAGCATTTTGTGTTTAATGGGTTTAAGTCTTAAGATCTGGCAACCCAAAGAGCTCTTTTTGCTTTCCGATTGGATATTCCACTTGAGATTAAGCAATATGAACAAAAAGTCACAGTTTTTCAGATGACATTATGTAAATCCAACAGAAAAGTGCTAAAACATGTCTGTAAATGGATGAGTTGAGATTTAAGTATGAAACTAATGTGACAAGACTGTAAAATTACAACTTTAAAAGTGAAGAAATCTCACTTTTTTCTTTCCTTTTCTTCACATTTTGCTGCTTACTATAAATGATATGCACAATACTGGAAAATATTGTATTATGCGATATGGCTGTTAATTACTAATATTATGGTGACATTTTAATATACTTAGCCTTGATTTAGTCAGAATGAATGATGAATGTACTTTTTGTGTCTATTTTAAGGTTTCAGTCAAATAATGTAATCTTCCTTTTTCATTTAAGAACATACAGATTTTTGTCAACAAATTTGTACGCACCGGTAAATGTGAGTAAATGTATGAATAAGCCTGTGTGCTGAGTGTGTGTGTGTGTGTGTGTGTGTTGACCGTTTTAAATGAGATTGGTTCTGCTGATAGAACTGCTCAATCAGGACACATTTGTTATTTAAACTGTAAGACATCAACCTTTTTTAATAAAGGTTAGCGTTTTTGTGCATTTTCCTTGATCAAATAAATTAATTCACTCAATCATTCATTAGGAAAAACAGTAAATTAAATCAATCGGATGGAGAAATCTTCAAAACATTATAATAAATGTTTTCGACACATTAAAATGTAAATTAGAACACTAGAATTTGGCGGAAAATTCAACATTACAATAGTTAAAACATATACAAAACCGATATTTCAACCATTTTTAAATGTTTTTTTCCTTACTGCTCTTTTTCTGCAGGACGATTTTAGCCACCGCTCCGAACTCGCCCTCCTCTACGGCGCAGTTGGACATGTTCAGGTAAAAGCTGCGCGGCACGATCAGTTTGTCGTCGATGGCCTCGTCCTCTCGCCGGCTCATCAGCTCCTCGTCGTTCCCGAGCACGTGCACCTTGATGCTGGTGTGCCGGTCCTCGCACTTGGGCTGGCTCACGTTGGGGAAGTGGAGCAGCGCCTGGTAGTTCGGGGGCAGCGTCACGATCCAGGAAACGGTGGTGGACGGGTACATGCCCCGCGGCCAGTTGGGCGTCCCCAGGAGCGTGGGGCCCAGATGGTTCGGGGTCACTCTGTAGATCACGGTCTCTGGAGGAAATTAAGACAGATTTTGATTTTAGATGCATTTCATTTAAAGGGACAGCGCATATTCATGACGATTAGGGCTGGAGTCGACTACAGACATGCCGACTAAAAGAGGGTGTGGCCAAACCTATAAAAAATATCAAGTATCTCTATGAATCTAATTAAAACTGCTTCAAAAAGGCAACAACTGCACAGTAATTAATGCAAACATCACTTTTTATACAGGAAAGTTCTAGAAAAAGGTGTATTTATATGTTGTGTGTGTAAACTCATGATTCACTCAGAAATCTTTAGCCAACTCATTCCATTTAGTCTCCTTTTTGCTGTCGTCCCATATAAATCCTTTTAATGAGTCGACTAATAACACTTTAATGCGTTAATGAAGACAAAACAAATATGCCAGAATCAGCTCTGCAGGTCAGGACAAGAAACATGCAACACTGTGCACACATTCAACACAAATGACAACAGCGGATCCAAACAACGCATCAGAATCAGTGATTACAGAATGTGTTGAATGTCTTGAACGTGTTTAGTGCCACACCGTCTCCGATTGCCGCCGGGATGTTCCAAATCTCTGCCTTTGACTGACAGACTGTGACTGAAGGAGCAGCTGACGGAGGTGGCGGAGTACGACCGTTAGGGCTGCAGCTATCGATTATTTTAGTAATCGAGTAATCTATCGATTCTTTTCTTCGATTAATCGAGTAATCGTTGCAGCTCTAACGACCGTGCACATGTTTATAGATTGAACAAGCTAATTATTTACATTCTGACGGTTTAAAAATGTTGTAGTTATAGTTCTTAAGTATCGGGCCATGATGATACGAATACGGTTTTCGAGCTTATATTTGTAAAGCTCTTTTGTAAAGCAATTGAAGGATTTTAAGTAAACCTGGTTTGTCATTGACCAATTTGTGATGCAATATTTAAAGTGTGAACAAAATCATACAGTGAAGAAACTCATATTTGTACACAGTTACTTTGTAGTTCCTAACATATTCACACCATGGACCTCTCCTGGATGAACATTTTTCACTCTAAAAAGCCCTCCCAAGTACCACCGGATCTAAACCAGGTCCACAGCAGGATTATTTCAGGTGTAATATTGGGCTAAACCAGGTCTGAGGGTACGTTCACACTTCCACAACCGTCACATTAAAATTGGGATTAAACTATAACTAAACCCGGAACTAAACACGGACAAGGCCAGGGCTGATCAGGACTCGACCAGGACCAAATCAAGTCTACATGAGAATTAAACTGGGCTCAAACCGGGACCAAAAAAGTGAGCGTGAACGCAATCTAAAATAGGACTAAACTATTGCTACAGTAATTGTAAACAAAGAGTAATCCAAAAGGATCTACTATTTTCTCTAAATTAAGCAATTTATAAACCTGTTTCATGGTTTGAAAAACACTGCGTTGTAAGGCTTTTTTGATCATAGTCAATTTAAATTAATCTCCTGTTCTTCACCGCAAGAAAAAGCTGAATCTTGGTAAATATAAACTTAAACACTAGAACTGTGACCTCTGTCTCTGGTTCTGATTTATTCTGGCTTTGCAAAGTACTTTGACTTGATTCCTTGAAGTATCATGCTGCCCTCTTGTGGACTTTAAGATACTGGGCCAAGTCAAAATGTGATTCAAAATGTCTGAGAATGAAAGAAATGCTGAACGTGACACACTTGTTCAAATCAAAGCTCCTGATGTCACAGTGTCTAACCCTGATCAAATTGAGGGAAAATGTCTGACTGTGTAGTTTATGTACAAGTATAACGTTCACATTCTAAACACGAAATAAGAGTCACCCATCTCTGATCATCACTGTATTTGTCTAAATGGGCTGCTTTACCCCACAATGAAAGATTAAATATTCAACAAACCTGGAGTCACAATGCAAAAAAAATTAAAATATATATATATATATGCTTGTTGCATAGTTCAGACATGTCAAAACATGTCAAAATAATCATGTATTTCCACGAGTAACTGATTCGTGTATTCAGTAACAAACCATGCCATTTCCCAGCTCTCACTCAAAGTTGTAGCATAATACTCATAACAGAGGTACATATCGTATACTACGTACTTCAACACCTACATACACTAAAGGTTTGTGAACTGCCTTCCACTCACACCCACACATTTACATTTGCACTGATGACAGCATATACTATAAAGGCCTGTTGTTTTATACTATAAACGTTTGCCTGCCAAACCTTTATTACTACTTTATTACTGGGAACATTAAGCAGTGGTGAAGGAAGAAGAAATGTTGCTACATAAGTAGTATCAAAGTAGCCATTTAGAAAGTAAAATTATTTCATACTGAATGCTCAATACTTTGAGAACTATTGGAGCATCAAATGTGGTGATCTTCATAAAATTGGTCATTTATGTAGTTGTTTTTTTTTCCAGGCAAGATGTCATTTCAGTCTCTAACCATAAGGAAATTTACTTTTTCAGTTAAGTTAAAAAAAGAGTTGTGATCTGAAGTACAGATACATGCTCTCAAATAAAGTAAACCCAGACTTGGAGAGACTTATCCATGCGTTTGTCTCTAGTAGATTAGACTACTGTAACGGCCTGCTCACGAGCTGTAAAACAGCTGCAGTACATCCAGAACGCTGCTGCTCGGGTCCTGACTAGAACCAGGAAGTACGATCACATTAGTCCTGTGCTCAGGTCTCTGCACTGGCTCCCTGTGGCTCAGAGAATAGACTTCAAAGCAGCTCTGCTTGTATACAAGTCTCTCCATGGCCTAGCACCAAAGAACATTTCGGACATGTTAGTGCCATATGAACCATCTCGGACTCTGAGGACCTCAGGGACCGGCCTTCTGCTGGTGCCAGAGTCAGGACTAGACAAGGACCGGCCTCCAGTTTAGCTGTGCATATGACTGAAAGTATTTGATTTGCATTCTTCTCTTTCATGTCTTTATCTGTTTTAATGCCATTTTCTCCCCGTTGTGTGACGCCCTTTGAACTTCCCTGTGTATGAATGGTGCACTACAAATAAACTTGCCTTGCCTGTCACACCCCGGTCAAACCCTCTCACCTGGAATCTCTGGGCTGAAGGACACATTGAGGAAGTGTCCTTTCAATCTCTTGAAGTCACTTGTTTTGGCTGTGACCGAGACGTTGGTGTGGGCCTGGACTTTCTGAATGGGCCCGTTAAAGCAGAAGTCCCCCATAGACTCGCCCAGGCTCTCCAAGTTCAGAAACACAGGCCCGCTGCAGTCCTGCCCCGGCAGCGACTGTCTGAGGCTCCCTGTGGGCGAGACCAGGTCCACGGTGCTGTCCTGAGGCATGACAATCCTCCAGGTGGCGCTGTGGAGGGGCATCCGCAAACACGAGTCCAGCTTTGGAGAAGTGAGAATGTGCTCGGGACAAGAAGAGGAGTTCTGGCATTCTGGAGACAAAGAGTCAACGGGTTACTTCAAACAGTGGTTGGTAGTTTAATCCTCACCAACTTTGTAAATTGGAATAATAATGCGATCTATTGTAAAATACTCCGTTTGTCCCATTGTTTTGCTTTGGGGGGCTACATAGAACATGCTGGAGGAAGTACGGCACTTGACTGACTGACTGACTTGGTCTCTGGGAAAACATCTAGTGTGTTCTTATGGTTTTCTTCTTCCAGGCCTAAAATGTAAGAACAAAACTCTTCTGTACATTCATTTACTGTACATAATGAGATGTGGATGGGTCTATTCTACTCTGGCTTGGGCCAAACTATACACAGGTTTTATTTGGGCAGGGGTTCATATGACCTGGTACAACGGGAGGGCTCCACAGAGTAAACTTTACTATACTAACTATGAAAGTGCATTATTATATTATATGCCTCAGAAGTCCAGGTTCACTGGACCAGGAGCTGGACTTTGATCATTCAGATCAGAGAGGACACAGAGGTTTAAAAACACTGGATTTTAGCTTTGAAACAAATGAGACTCGTGAGGCTCATTCTGCTTTCTGATTGGAAAACCGTTTTAAGAACAAAACCAATTGTCCATCTTGTCCAATGTTTTAGTTATTAAGAATAACGATTACAAATGTCATGTTTACTTTGTGTCTGAGGACATAAAAATCTTGATGATCGTCTACTGATCCTAGTCAATGTTTTGCAGGTTTATGGTCTGTGTTCTGCCACCATTTTAAGTTAGTTCCACTTTAACAACTATGATTTGACTCCACAAACAAAAGCCTGTGCAAAGCCCCGTCTCTCACCAATCACTTGTGACACCGTGAGCTGCAAATCTTCATTGGGACAGTCCAAAAAAGCCAGTTGCGTTTTGGTCCCTGATGCAACAATTAGTTTGGTTTGATGTTTGGAGTCGATGGTCATCTCGCAGTTCGGATCAGATCCCACTTTTTCAATCTGCACCGAAAACGCCTGCTGCGTCAGGTCCACGGTGCACAAAACTAAAGACAAACAAATAAGAGTAAGAAGCAATTATTGACACATTAATGTACCTGATGTATCAGGTGCAACATTAGTGTGAACATTCACACCAATTAGTTTGTGGGGTTCATCAGGCAGTACTTGACAATATACTTCAGATATTATGACAGTTAATCAGAAATGTGTCAGTAAATGTCTTTTTACTGAGGTTCAAGCAAAAATGAATGAACTGTCAAATTAAAGTGTGCAGACACATCTTTTAGACCATTATTTGGAGATAACGCAGCAAGGTTCTGTTCTTATTTAGAATTAACTTTTTAAGCACCACTTCGATTGTTTTTATAATAGACTACATGTATAAATAATAACTGGGTAGTAATCGGTTACTTTTAAGTACATCTATAACTTTTTAATGAAATTGTCCTTCTCTGAGTAGTTTTCAAAAGTAATCTATATTTGACTATGAAACACTCTAACTTGAGTAAATGTTTTAATAACTTTTAACTTTTAGTATGTCTACAAGTGACAGAAACATTTGTGTTTCTTGCACATCGCCTTCAGATATGATTTGGTTTCATTTTTGTTGTCTATCCTTAGTAGTAAATTATAAATCAGATGTTATGCTAATCAGAGCGCTGCTTTCAGCTCTTACTTCTGGGTTGATGAGGCATAAAATATGTTTTAATTGCCACGGAAAACACACTGCGGTTTCATTGTGTCACAAAGTTCTGCTTTTACAGTATACTCTTTGAGACAAAACACAAAATGTAAGTAGCAGTTTCTAGAGTTGTCACGATACTAACATTTAAAAATCGATTTCGATAAGGAAAAAATTTTATTGTCGATACCGATTTCAATACCACAATGATAATTAAAAAAATCCTCTTTTTTTTGGGTCAATGTTTCAGACAATTTACTGACAATTTCAACACAAAATAGTAGTACTTTCTTTATTAAACCCTGTGGTCTTTTACTTCTAATAAAACCCAAGATGATTTTAAAACCATTCTCAAAAGATCAAATTCGGTCTTCTCTGTATTATCTGATTTCCAATACTTTTGACATCCCAAGTAGTTTCCCCAAACACTTTTTCACTCTAAAGTAATTTCTTAAACGGCAACTCTGAGTGATATTATTCTGAAGTAACTGTTGCTTAATATTGAATGTTTTCAGAATCCGTTTGTATTTCACCTGGATGCCCGCTCCTCATCACAGACACTTTGAAGTTCAGGGTTAATCCTTGTAAAGTCTTGTTGGTGGCACAGTTTTTCAGCACCATGTTGAAGTTTCCCTGTTGGTGTTTGGGCTGCGGGTCGATCAGGCTGAATTTGGCGGGCGACTTGTCCGTTTTGTGATACTCCAAGACGACGTCGCCGCTGAGGCATTCTGGGAGATTGAAGTCGGTGAAACTCATGCTGTAGTTGTGCATCCCGGGAACCACAAAATCCCACTGCATTTCCTCTTGGTCCGGAAACTCGCCCGGGTAGTTTGGAGTGATGAAGGTCGTGTTTGCAACTCCTCTGGGCAGGTTCACTTTGAGTATCGCCACCTCTGAAAAAACAAAACAAAAACAGGAAGAACGGGAGACAGAGGTTTAACTCACAGGTTTATAGTTTGATTTGCAGTGAAGCCACCGAGGAGTTGTATTGCAATTAGCGTTGGGCAATACGGTGATACAAATCGACAATCTGCCATTCTGATCAAATCCACGCATCTTGATTCAGTAATTTTCTCGTTCAAAATGTGTCTGTAAACGTCTCGGTTGAAGTATCGCAAAAAACGTTAGTCGACCATAAAATGAACCCCAAAAGTGAAAAAAATATATAACTTACGTCTTATTTGGAAGATTACACAAGAGGTTTTTTCTACTTCTTGAGCATTTTTAACCGTTTTAATTACAGGCAAACACTCTTCTTCTAAACACTCTTCTATCTTGTGCATTTTTCCAAAACAACAATTACAATAGGATAATTTTTTTTCGATAAATATCCCACCTCTACATGTATCGTGATCAAATTTAAGTGTAATGTGAGCAATATTCTAGTTAGCAACATCAATTTATCATTACTAGAGATGAACTGATAAGCCGATATTTGCCCTTTTTAGCGTAAGTGATATCGGCCTTAATTCTCCAGCACAGGCCGATATTTAGTTTGGATCGACCTGCTGCCTAAAGAACACACACAACTTTCTTAAAGGTTTGAGGTAAAACAGGGCAATGGGTAAGTTTGTACCCAATTTAAATATATATCGGCTAGGGCTATCAATAGCGATTATTCTAGTAGTCGACTAGTCAGCGATAATTTTTTCGATTAGTTGACTGGTCAAATGATTATTTCTATTGCACATTGACACTTTTAAATACATTATTCAAAGCAATCTTATTGGGTCAAATCAAATCATGAATATTAATGAAACATCTTACTGTCAGTCTGAGGCCCGTGGCTGAATTTGAAGTCCACAGGGTCCAGTTTTTGGCCTCCGAGCACCTCCAGAAACATGCGGCCCTTGTACCGGACCAGGACAGACGAGACGGCGCCGCCTTTACAGAAGGTCCCGATGGTGGCGGGCCCCGTGCGCAGATATGTGACCACAGAGTAGGTGTGCTCGTCCGGACAGGAGTGTTTGTTTGGGATCTGCCTCATTCCCGGTTCAGGAAAGTCCAGCTGGAAGGCCTGGGTCGGGACCACTTTGAGGTCCCAGATGAAAGTCCGGTTAAAGTCTGGGAACATGGAGTATTCGGTCTGGAGGATGTCGCTGGAGCAAGAGGTCTTTGCACAGTCTGAGGAAAGAGAGACAACAACGATTATGATTTTGTAACAACTTATGTTTAAAATAAATTTAATTTTGCGATTGACATTTAAAAGCTCCTTAAAAGCAACATTCTGGCAACATAAAAACTTCTTCCTTTTATGGGCACTTTTGTTTTTGTCAATGTTTCTATAACAAGCCTTTCTAACTTCAACTTTGGCAATAGATCAGATAATAAAGCATTTCTCTCAGCTGTTAAAACTATTCTTTAGAGTGATTTGGGAAAAATATATTTTCCCCACCAAAATGGGCAAAATTGTACATTTCCTGAACAGTTTTAGAATGAGCTTGAACATTCAGATTCAAAATCAAAATAGACTTAAATTTTGTCCACTTTATGTTTTTCCTTCAGTATCAATACTACTTCGATACCTTTCAAATCGAAAAGCAGTATCAAAACTATCTGGGTATTGATATATTTTTTTGAGAACCTTTAGTGTAAAGATCTCACCGATGTCCCTGATGATCTCGATTGTGAAGTAGTCCTGGGGTGTCTTGCAGTTGAACTCCACAGTCACGTTTTGGGGGTCCCTCAGCACCTGTTTGTGGGAGCACGTCTGTTTGGAGTCTTCGGTGACGCACACGTCGCAGTCCGGGCCCTGGGGGTCACGTCTGATCGTGACCTTTGTGTCCGGGTCTGTGGTTACCGAGAGTAGACGGCTGCCTGGAAAGAAAAGAAAGATTCAAGTGTTAATATTATTAGGCACAAAAAAATTATATACAATGAGAATTTGGCTTGACAAAAAAATTTGATATTTTTTACGTTAAAATCCTAAAACGACTTTTTAGTTCACACTTGAGTGCACACATCTACAATGGGACCCAACCTGGGCTAGATTTAGGGATGTCACGATATAAAATGTTATTGTTAAGATTATTGCCATTAAAAATAAATAAATAATTTTTTTTTTTTAAATCACGATTTAATAATTATTCACAATTACATTTTCTTCCATTTCTGTTGTCTAAAAAGTGTCTCAAGTTTGTGACCGGCTTTACAAAACAAACATTTCTGAAAGAGTTAAATATGACAAAAACAGCCAGATAAAAAAAAAGTGATTTACATTTAGGTAATTTTTTAGGGCTTCATCATATTGAACAAAAAATACATCTCAAATTGCAATTATTTTTTGTTTGTTTTTACGATTAAAATTGTGACCTGAATAATCACGATTATCGATTAACTCGATCATCTTGACACCCCTAACTAGACTATGACTAAATCCAGACTAGAACAGAAACAAACCAAGTCTACAACAAGACTAGACCCAGATCTAACCAGGGCAAGTGGGAACGCAGCCACTTATTTATGCATTTATATTTGAAACATTATTCTAGGGCTGCACAACATATCGCAATCATATGAAAATCGCAATCTGAGTTGGCACAATTATCAAATGTTGCAGCGCTTTAGATTATAGAAAACAAAATACACTGTCATTTTATACAAAAATCCTGTTCTGCCTATAATTTAGACCGTAACAAACTGAAACACATGGGATTCTTGT
Organism: Chaenogobius annularis; assembly: GCA_015082035.1. Classification (NCBI taxonomy): domain Eukaryota; kingdom Metazoa; phylum Chordata; class Actinopteri; order Gobiiformes; family Gobiidae; genus Chaenogobius; species Chaenogobius annularis. The sequence continues at coordinate 1,425,651 of BJKM01000082.1, forward strand.
ATTAGTTCATCAGTTTATGCGGTATTTCAGTATTTTCTAGGATGTTAAAACTTCTGGATGCGTTTAAAATGTGCACTCTGAACAGAATCGTACTTTTTAAACATAACCCGACCTCTTTTTGCAGCGCTGGCCGTGAACAACGTCTGGGGCAGGTCTTGGTCTGTGGGCAGCTCCAGCACGACGTTCGTTTGCCCCGACAGATTCAGAGACGACGGCGAGGTGCCTCTACAGTAACTGCTCTCTTTAGGAGCCGCGCCGCTTTTACTGGAGCTCACTGAGTATTCAAAGCCATCGGGACACGAGCCTGAAGTCTCCTCTAGTCCAGATCCGGGGAAGTCCAGGGTCAGCACGGTGTTCGGGGGTAAACTGACGCCCCACGTGAGGGTCCGTTTGAAGCCCTTGAAGAGATATGGGTCGACCTCTGCAGCGACAGGGGTGCAAGACGTTTCTGTGCACTCTGAAAGACAGACATTTAGTCAACTAAGAAGCAATTATTTTACGTCATAATTTACGATACAAAACAAAAAGGGTTCATTCATTATAGACTCAATACTTAAGGAAATTACGACTCAAAAAGGAATAATGAATGAATGGAATGAGCAAAATTAGTACACACCATTTACAATACTGTACTGCATTCACATCTTTAAAAATACATCATTTTGTGTCCAAACCTTTTTCCTCAGCAGGTGAAAATGAATGCACATCCGCGTGGTGAGGGCCAAACCTAATTTTGTGTTGCATTTAAAAGGTTAATTTGCAAAAGAGATGATGATTGAATTGTCTTTTATGAACGTGTTTTCCGGGGAATAGACTTGATTTGTCTACTACTGCCTTTTCAGCACAAAATGTAATCAAATAGCAATGCAATCAAACTCCTGGTAAATCACATACACATTATGTCCCCTTTAAGTAAACACTATATAATTAAAGTGTAATAATAATACTGGTTGTTGCACCTGTTTTGCCCGTGATCCTGACGGTGAAGACGTCTTGTGGTTTGGAGCAGCTGAACTCCAGTTGCAGTTTGTCTGTGTTGGTTATGGTTTTCCCGGTGTCGCTGCAGTCGCCTCCGGAGCAGACCTCACACTCGGGGTCAGACGGTTTTCGGGTCAGGACCAGCTCTGTCCCGGGACCAACCGTGACCTCCATCGTTTTGCCCTCTGAAACGGAACAAATCAACATAAATAAAGAGCAGATCCAACGAAGAGTGCATCTGCAATTGTTCACTGTGTTTTGACTTTTTCAACAGTTAACGTGTAATAAAATAACTAATTGCTTGTTTTTGTTTGACATTTTGATTCAGAAATGTCATTTTCTGTTATAAAAAAGTGTTTTGGCATGTGTTTAAGAGTCTGTAAAGTTCAGATAACTACTAACAATTAACAAAATGTGATTATTTTAATAGTCGACAAGTCACAATTTCACCAATGAATCGTCACAGCCTCATTTAGCAGCAGATTATTTGGCCATAGCTGTCAAGACCCGAACAATTGTATAAAAAGCTATTTAAGTAACAAATACACCATGGCTTGAAATGTTCCTCTTTATGTTTTGTAGTGTTCATTTGACCTTTTTAGTTGGCCAAAGCGAAACCAAATCTGCCAGTGTGAAGTCATATTTTATGTTGTAATTAAATGACCTGTGACTGAAGTTTTAACTTTGAAATATAAAATTAGGCTATGCACTTATTCAGGTAATAGGCAATAGAAATATTGGTCCAATTGATTACAAAAACTGTTTAATTGAGAAAAAAATAAAAAATAAAATAATGAGCAAAACACTCATCACATGAACCAAAAAAACATTACTCATAAATTAAAATAATCCTACATATCCTTGTTTGATTATGTTTTCAACTGTTAAGTATTTTTTTTCATTTTCAAGCAGGCCAATAACATGATGACCCCGTCTAAAAGCAAGAACATACTCGTACGTTCTTGCTGAGAACAGGAGAAGTGCGGCCTTTGGGAGAACGGGAGCACGCAGCCCGAGTACGGAGATTTGGAACACGCATGCTTGATGCTAATGTACGCCGAGCCCCGCGAGTAGCCACGGCTCAGCTCTACTACTTCTTCATCTTTTAATTATTTCCTGCAGGCAGTACGCTACGGGTCGCAATGCTGCCCTCCACCGTTATTAATAGATGCCGTCAGAGTCTTGAATACGAGCCAGAACGTTGAAGTAAAGAGAATGGCTTTTTCAACTTTCTTTGCATACGAGAAAAACATGGACTTAAATTAAAAAACATTTACTCCGAGGCCAGCGAGCTCCTTAAAGTGCTGCCTTCTCTCTGCTGTATTTGCTGCATGACAACATAACATGATTTACAGTTTGAGGATTCCCACTCACACAGCCCATTAGGATGTTTGCCCACTCCAAACAGACAACAGCGCCCGAGTCTCATCACTGCTCAGCTCGGCAGCTCGGCCGTGTATATTATGGTGCCTTTGAGGATTAGGATACAAATACACCAGAAATTGCAATGTACTGAAAATAACAACTTTTTATTCAATATTAATAATAATATTAATATTAGATTTTTAAATCTAATAGTTCATCTGCATGTTCGTTTTAAAAAACGTCTGAATATAGCTGTGAGATTTCTACCACTAATAATTAAGTGACACCCACAAAAACCTTTAAAAAACAGCCTAAACTAAATAGGATTCATTTTTAGTCTAAAATAGTGGACACGTTGATTAGTTAATTACGCATATATACTCAGTTAATAAACAATGTTCAGGGATATGATGAGCAATATATATCATACAAGTATAATGTACTTTTAAATTTTCCAAACCTAAAATACAGTTATACATCATTATATATCAAACTGGAGAAAATGCAACTGCTAAATCAAAACAAACGTATCGAGTGAGCTGCACGCGCATGGAGCTTTCCTTCTGCTCCGTCCCAAAGTCTTCTGGGACACAGCCAGGGCCGAGAACGCAACAAGTCTGATGCCAAGATTTAATTGTTCTCGGTCTGATGCTTCCTTTCAATTGGAACAGTACTTGGTCCCCTGCGGATGACGTTTCAAAAGCACACGAGAAAGCACACGAGAGAGGACGCGAGAGAGGACGCGAGAGAGGACGCGAGAGAGGACGCGAGAGAGGACGCGAGAGAGGACGCGAGAGAGGACGCGAGAGAGGACGCGAGAGAGGACGCGAGAGAGGACACGGGCACAAGAGGACACGGGCACAAGAGGACACGGGCACAAGAGGACACGGGCACAAGAGGACACGGGCACAAGAGGACACGGGCACAAGAGGACACGAGGACACGGGCACACGAGGACACGTGCACACGAGGACACGTGGGCACGAGGACACGTGCCACGAGGACACGTGCGCAACGAGGAACGTGGCACGAGGACACGTGCACACGAGGACACGTGCACGACGTGCACACGAGGACACGAAGGACACGCGCGCACGAGGACACGAGCGCAACGAGGACCAACGAGCGGCACGAGGACACGCGCGCACGAGGACACGAGCGCACGAGGACACGAGCGCACGAGGACAACGAGGACACGCGCACACGAGGACACGAGCGCACGAGGCACACAGCGCACGAGGACACGAGGACACGCGCACGCGCACACGCGCACACGACGAGCACACGAGCACACAAGGACACAAGGACGCTTATTGAGAAAGGGCCAGAGACTCACTTAAAGGTGCAGCAGTGAAAGCCGTCGGGTCGACCGTCGTTTTTGGATTCACTTTGAGTCTGACAACAGCACCATTCTTCACCTGGAGCGCCTGAACCGAACCGCCTCGGCAGAACTGCTCCTCCGAGTCGGACTTAGATGTGGACACAGAGAGCTGGACCCCGTCTGGACACGGGCCTGTGGTTTTGGACAGTCCTTTTCCCTGCGGGTCCAGACTCAGGGTAGTTTTCGGAGGCGCAGTGAGCTCCCAGATGTAAGTCCGGGGCAGATCTGAGAGGAAGTTCTGAGCCGCTGCGGACTCCGGGCTGCAGGAGTCTTTGGTGCAGACTGGGAGGGAACAACAGGACAGTAGTTTCATTTATCTGTTATTAAAAGGCAATATACTCCATTTAAAGTTGCAGAGCTCCAACAATGGCGATTACGGGTGGGCATTATGGTCATTTTCTTTTATTATATTGTGCAGGTAATGATATTCAGATGATATTACAGCAGTTCATCAGAAACGAGCCACTTTGAGCCTGAAATTGTATTTATTTGAGTTTAAGTGTCACTTAAATCATGATAGGGCTGTAAATAAATGCATAAAAACCCAAAACAGAACTATCACATTATACTATTATTACAGAGATTACACGGCAAAATTGTTCAATTCTTATCCTTGAACTACTTATTTACATAAGTATTTTTAAATGTTTTTTACTTAAAGCCAATACACTCGATTGAGATATTATGCATTTTTCGATACATCTCACATCTCTAGGGACAATTATTGAAGCAACAGTATCTGTATCAGGCAAAGATTTGTTTCAGTCAGAATGTAAAAACTTTAAATATCGGGCTTAGGGAGGAATAAGACTCACAGGGTCTTTACAAAACGGCATTGGAAGTATTCGTTAATGGTCGACTAAAGCATCGACTAATGACAAAAATTCATGATTTAATCTGTCAAAACTATGATCTGGGCAAATATCTGGGGTTTGCCGAAATACTGACATAGCGTGATACTGAATTTGGTGCTACAGTATCGTGTTTTAGAGTCTGTAGCTCAGATAACCGCTGACTAGTCACAAAATCTGATTAGAATTTGTTTTAATAGTCGACTGGTCACTATTCATTATTCTGAGCAGCCCTCGCCACAGATCTGACCTGTAAGTGGTGGTGTCGCCTTCAATGCGAGTTTCTTAGTGAATCTTTCATTTTAGTCTTTAGCCTCTGTGCTAACTCATTTGTGATATTTTAGTCAAATTCTCCGTGATTAGTTCACACTCAACAATTTAAATAATTCTGTTTTATCCGCTTTCAACCTGTGATAATGTGAGAAAACCCCAGACAAGTTTTCACGCTTTTTGACAACTGACAAAGCACCCATTTGTGTCCCTGAGCCTCAAAACGGAAACTAACTCTTATAAATATGTAAATGAGCTAGCAGTGAGCCGTAAATAGCCGTGGTGTGAATCTCACCGATTGTGCGAGCGACGGAGACAGAGAAAGCCTGGAGCTCGGAGCAATTGAACTGCAGCTTCACTTCCTGTTCGGGCGTCAGGGGCAGCGACTGGCGGCAGGTCGTCCCCGTGCCGTTGACCCCGGTGACCTCACACACGCTGCACTCTGGTCGGTCGGTGGAAATGGTCACGGAGGATCCACTGTCGGGACGCACCACTGTTTCCAGGCCATCTGAGAGTGAGAGAAAGGCAATACTAACTCTATAAGAGTGTGGGGAAATTCTAGTGTTGCAACGCACACATCGAGAGCAGCAACAGAAACGTGCAATAAAAACAAGATAAAGAACTTTAAACATAGACTTAAATCTTACACACTGTGCAGGTAAAAATATACATCAGATTAAACTCTAATGCACAGTAAGTGGCTATGACTGAGAGACTATAAAAAATAATCTGTCGTATTTTGATCATCGTAATTGTTATGTGGACTATACAGACTATACGTGAAGAACATCTTTGTAGTGGTATTTGAGCTCGTTTTTTGCATGCCTCGTATGTTTGATGGACTTTTATATTGCCTTTGTGGTTGTTTTAAATGTGCTTTATAAATAAACTTCTTTTAGAACAAACACAGTGGCATTATTAAATAATATGTCAAAACAATAAACAATACACGTATACACCATTTGTAAATATTCAGCCTTCAATAACCATATTTAAAACTGTAATTGTTTTTACTGCGTTTAAAAAGTCTCAATGTCCAATAGAAATAATAATTTGGCAAGTCAATTACTAAAATAATTGTTTCAGCCCCATAATGTAGGTTATAGTGAAAAAACTACTAACCCTGTAGTTTAGACTCCAAGTGAATAATGCTAGCTATAGTCTAAATGACAAAATAAAGTGTATGAAATACTTTTGTCAAAAAGGGAGACCAAAACATTAATAAAAAAACACATTGTCCTGCCAATGTCCAAAAAGATTTCTGATTGAAAAGATTCTTTGAACTGTAAAACAAACATGTGCAGCACAGCTGAGCCCTCCAGCTCCAGTTTGAACCACAGTTTAGTCTAAGGCAATTTTCTAACAAAATGAAATGCAATGGCAGTAACATTTGAAATGTATTGAGTAAAAACACATCCAGGGGCATTTATTTGAGAGAAGAAATAAATATAACGGCTGATTTAATACAAGAATCATGTGTATTTTCGAGCGTGTACTGATCTAACCTGAAATATGACATTAAATGTTTGCTAAACGAACGCCATGAAAAACCATGCATTCCTTTCTTACTGTGCGCCTCGCCTCTCCACAGATCTGACCTGGCTGGAACGTGGCCTTAATGGCGTCACTGCATGCTCGTCCCCACGGAGATAGAAAAGTTCAATGCCATTCTGTGGTACATTTCATGGAGACAAACAAGAGAATGAACCCTCCGTCAGGAAAGGAACACGTTTAGGATTTCAAGTCAATCACAAATTTGTCCTTAATCCGTTCTGTCAACTGCTTTGGTTTGAAAAACGATAAACAAAGAAAGGTAACAGGATGAAAAGTAGTTTTCCAAGTGGCCTTTTCGATCCTTTACTGAATGACCCCGAGTGACCCCGAGTGACAGGAGACCAGCCTTGGCTTTATTTGCATTTCCCTGCACTGTTTGTCTCCTAAACATCTCTAAAATGTCAAACCGAGCTCCGTCAGTGTTCTTGCATTGTGCACGCAGTGGGACGCACCTGCTGCCGGTTTCACTGCCCCCACTTCAAAACAAACGGATGAATCCCATTGACTTTTCATTACAGAGCTTCATGCGATTACAGTGAAACATGCCCGGTCGATATCCGGCGTGGAGCGGCAGGAGCAACAGCTGAAAACTGGACACCTGATACTGCCCCTGGAGTCTGGACCGTCGCAATTGTCGAAGGACACGGCCACGACTGCGGACAGCTGTGGACGCAACACTACAGCTATTGTTTTTAGTTTGTGTGTTGGTAGCGTCAAGCTGGAAGTGACATTAATTCAACAAAGATTAGCAACGAGTCAACAGAAACCGAGGGAACGCTTGGCCATTAAATGTGTAGCTGTTCTATCTCCATCAGCGAGTTTAGAAGAGTCATTTTTAACTTGTGAGAGCAAAAAGTTGTATATTATTTTGATATTTTGCAGCTTTTAGCATTATTTGAGAGCAATTATAATTTAACACAGGGATACATTACCAGTAAGACGTACGATAGGATTTTCACAAACGTTTTATTGGCAAATTCTATCAATAAAAGTAAAATAAGCACAATAACGGTAAGAATTGTTAATAAACGTTCCTCAAAATTACAAAAATGTACTTAATCTCAGCTTCAAAATAATGAACTACAGCTTTTTCCATGAAACAGGGCTCAGTCTTATATCTTATCTGAGGCTTTTTAACAGTCACCTGTGCCATTATTTGCATACAGGTGATATTGAGTAGCAAGAACAAAACTGACTTCCTTTATGATTAATCATTACTGTTACATTTCATAACAGTATTTGACACATATATACTGTCCAACTAATGATTTTTTTATTATTGGAATGAAGAGCGATTGCTGTTTTGATCAGAAAAAAACTTAAACAATGATTTCTTTAAATAAACTCTTCATTGACTCTTGCTTGAAGGCTTTTAGATAGACAATATTCACAAGTGACGTGTGTTATTGTTATAAATCCCAAGCAGTTTATATTTTTTGTGCCATCTTGGTTTAATAATGCTGCTGTTCTGTAATGAGACATCTTCTGGCTTGTGTTCTTGAGTCAGTACAGTCCAGATGAACAGTTATCAAAATAGTAAACGATTTAATAGTCACTTATTCGCGATTAGGGATGTCACAATATCAAATGTTACGATTATTGTGAGAAAAAGCATCACGATTTAACGATTATTCCTCATTGGGGACCAAACAACAGTGAAAGCTTGAATTTTCTTTCTTTAATTTGTTACTGTTCCTCAAGTTTGGGACCGGCTTTACAAAATCAAACTTTCTGAACGACAAAATAATGTTAAATGTGACGAAAACAGCCAGAAAATATAAAGTTCTTTACATTTAGGTCTATAGGTAGAACTAAAAGCCTTTATTTTTCTTCTAAAATGGTCACGATTATTATTTTTTAATCCTTACTATTATAATGTAACCTGAATAATCACGATTACCAATTAATCTAACAATCTTAACATCCCTATTTGCGATTATTCATTCCGGTTCTACACACAACTTTGAATTTGTTCAATTCATTTATATTTATGGCATTCCAAAACGTGCCAATAACCAAATACAGCCATTTGACACCGATTTCACACTAAAGTGACATTCAAACTTTCTGTTAATGCGTCTGATCATTTATGAGTGCCATATTGCCAGGTTATGTCCAAGTATGTCCATTTGCAACGGTCTGAAGCACCTATAGTTTGGCAATTCTCCTTTGAAACATGTTTTGACTTGAAGTGACTGTTGACTGTCGCAGCAATTGTACAAGACGCAGCCAAAAGGTAACCAAAGGGCAAGCCCAATCTCTTCCAAACGTCCCACAAAAGCCATGTGTTGTGTACATTGCCATGGCTGTGTTGAGTTCACTGTCAATGGGAGAACAGGCTAATTGTGGCGGTGCCATTACAGCAGATTGGCGGTCAATCATTGATGAGGTAATGATGAATTCAAGCCAAGGGGAAGCTCCTCCATAAACGCCTCATAAACCTTTGAAAATGGAGGTCTTGGAAAGAAGTCGGAAAAAAGACTGAAGCGTTATTTCGCTCCACACTCCCACTCAACGAGCGCCGGCGCTTTCATCCAACGCAATCAATTATACATGATGGAGAATTTATGTCAAGCACTGTCCTCCAACGTGAGAGAACAGGGTTTTAGCGCAAAGACCACTACACAGCATTTTAGCCATGATTAAAATGGAAATGTATTACTTTTACCCACATTTTTGGGGCAAAGTGAAGTTGTTTCTGGGAGATTTTAATATTTCACAAAAATGTTAGGACGAAGAATGGGTTTATGATGCTTTGTTTGTTTAGAGAGCTTTATGTATTGATTGAAATGAACCCATGTTAGCCACAATTAGAAATGGATATTGTGAGTGAATATAGCATCTCTTTAAAAGCACTGACACAAAAACAGTTGTCCCTGGAAACTTTTTGGTTAAAAAGCCTAATATTTCGCAGTACTGTGATGAAGAATAGGTGTGAGGCGTAATTTGATTGTTTGGACCACCTAAAAACATTACGCACAGATTTAAATGAACGTGAACAACAATTAAAGGTATATTGCGCAATTTTAATGAAAACAAGTGATCATTTAATTACGCTGTATTTCACAAGGATTTATTTTACTAGGATGAACAATAGATCTGGCATGCTTAGTTCCGATTACGCATTGAATAAACGAACTGAAGTATAAACATTAGTTATCGTGTCGCTTTAAATGAATTCAACTGTTAATTTCTTGAACATTTTGCGTCGTTAGTGGCAAAACTGTGACTCGGCGCGGCTTTTACGCTTACTTTTACGCACAAACTGGCACGTAAACAGGTCGCACTGAGCAAACTTTACAGTTATTAGGGCGTTTTTCATTGATATTTCGTCCCCGCAAGATGACGTTACACCAACGCAGACGGCACTTTGTTTTACCTGTTGCGCGCGGGACAGCCACCAGCAGCAGCAGCAGCAGCGGCGGCAGCGGCGGCGGCAGCGGCAGCCGTGGCACGACGCCAGAAAGCGCTTTACGCCACTCAAAACGCATGGCAAACGTGGAAAGCTGTCGTTCGAGCCGGGAAACGCGAGGGATGCGACGCTTTAGCGCATGGCGTCGGTGTGCTGGGGGCAGAAAAGGCGCTCGCGCTCACATCTCCAGCCTCGTCCGCGCGGCGCTGACACTCGCTCCGTCGGCACTTCCTGTTTGCGCGTTACCTGTGCGCGGCGCCGTTACGGAGAAGGGCGTGGTCCGGAGACGTCAAAACGCAGGAGTGAAAACCTGTTTGGACTTGAGCCTGCTGCCGGTGCCGGTGGTGGTGCTACTGCCGGTGCCGGTGGTGGTGCTGCTGCCGGTGCCGGTGGTGGTGCTGCTGCCGGTGCCGGTGGTGGTGCTACTGCCGGTGCCGGTGGTGAGCAGGAAGAAGAAACGGAGGAGGGAAAAATCCGAGAGCTGATGCGAGGAAAGATGGAATGCGTGGAGAGTTGTAGGAGTCCTGAACTGACTCAGCGCGCACAATGCGTGTCCTATTTATACACGCGCCACTCACACATGCCACAAATGTTTGGCATTGAACAGTGGATCCCCCCCAAATGCGCAAAAGAAGGCAGGGGTGGGGGGAAACACAACGGGAGTTAAAGTTCACATGACAAGTTGGATTACACATTTCACCAAATGGTGAAAAAATGAAATTAAAATCCCCAGATTTTAATTTGAAAAAAACGTTGCCTATTTCCCCCCCTCTCCCCCCCATAGATCCATGATTTCCCCCAGTTTGACGTTTATAATAATGTTACTTCCTGGTTGGACGTAGAGCAGCAGATGTGACGTAGGTAGAGGTAATTCTTACCTGGCATTATATATAATGTAAATATAATGTATATATAATGTATATATAATGTATATATAATGTAAATATAATGTTTTTAGTTAGCAAGAACCCAAATCCATTACATTAAATTACACAATTAGGATTTGCCAAATAATAATAATACCTGATAATAACAGCTTAATTTTGTTAAATGATTCTTTAAACTGCCAGTAAATTGTTTCTGCATTTTTGATTAAATGTTGTTTATTGATGACAGCGACGGATTCTCTTTTATAACTGCTGTACTTTCTGTCATTTTTTCATATTTACTCAAAAAAAAAAAAAAAAATTAAAATATGACCACAAGGACTAAACCACTAGACTAAGTTATATTTAGAAAAAGATGAGAACCTGTCATGTGTACTTTGACCAAACTGTACATTTAAATAATATATATTTAAATTGTTTTGCTGTGTATGTGACTGAAATGATTTTTCTTTGCACTCTTCTCTTTTATGTCTTAAACATTTTTTTTGACAGATAGCCTGGATGAACATGGCACCTTTTAATTTCTTTAAATGAAGGTTTTGTGATTTCTCTGTCTTGTCTTTATGATTTTAATGCATTTTTTCTCCTGTTGTGTGAAGCACTTTTGAATTGCCTTGTGTATGAAGTGCATGCTCTACAAATAAACTTGCTTTGCCTTGCCTCGGGGATGTCCCAATATAGGCAAATTATCTCAGGGTTAGTTGATGCAGAGGAAGTAGAATAGTCAAATTTGTACTCATCTAATAATTACTGTATAAAAATATTATTACTCAAGTTAAAGTCAAAGGAATGACCCAAAGAATTTACTCAACTAAGAGAAAAAAGTATCTGTAGAATCTAATTCTTTACAGTTTGGAAATTAAAATGTATAGTATTTTAAAACTAATACTTGATTTATGAGTTATCATGTTATCGGACAGAGAAAATATTAAATATAAGTCACAAATGCTAATACTTCCACAGAACAGCAATATTCACAAATATTAACAAAACAAAATCATATTTGAAGGTAAGGTGTGTAATAAATACAAATATTCAAATAATTAAGTATTGTCAACATAAAGCTTTTGTCACTTACTCACAAGGGGAAGAGAAACAAACCAAAGCTACCTCAAGTAAGAGTGCTGTAACTTCAAACCAAACATTACTCAAATAGTAGTAAAAAGTAAAGTGTCAGAAAACCTCTCTGAAAAGTATAATTCATTCAAAAAGTTGAGTAAATGTAATTGAGCACTATCCACCTCTGATTATATGTGACTTACAGTAAAATGACTTACATGTGAGTAGGCTTTCTTTAATTAGTCTTGTCGGAGGCAGAGGATTTAATAATAACATGTAACAGACGTATGAAGAAAACATGGGATGCGTTTGTCGTGTTTTCCCGCGGAGCCAAATGAATCACACTCAACAGACTTTACACAGGCTGTTTCCAAAAAGCTGACACTATTAAACTAATCTATCTTAAACTATGAGCCATTAATGTCCTCAGACGTGACATTAAGAATCTTTATTTTTGCATTTAGGCCAACGGGTATTTGTTACATGTGTGTGTGTGTGTGTGTGTGTGTGTGTGTGGTATTGATGAATCTACTTTATTTGACTTTTCACCCATTTTATGTGTGGTTTTCCAAATATGTGCCAGTTAGATTTTTATTGTTTATTGTTTTGAAAAGTGCTATACAAATAAACGTATGATTGTGATTACTATGATTCTCGTTTCATTCATTCATTCATTTTCTACCACTTGCTCCCGTTAGGGGTCGCGGGTGACTGGAGCCTATCCCAGTAACCTTTGGGCCTTATTATTTAATATTATTTTTATTTCATTTGAATAATAGGCTTTGTTGTGGCAAGCAGAAGTTATTTATGGATTCATCGTTCGCACCTGACGCCATTGTCTCGTGCTTCTGTCTGTGCCACTTACCATTTCGTACAAAAGGCAGATAAATAAGATATAAAACAGCTTAATTGGAGTGCCCTAGAATGTTCCCCAGTATGGCATTTAACTCATCTATCTCCACGGAGACAAGCAGTGACAACACCAGGCCAAGTGACAGGTCAGATCATGTTGTAAAGTATTTTTTTCCAGGCAAAAAACCTGTGTGTAATTGAATGAAGAAATATTGCCACACTGTGAAAAACACTCCAGGCAAACGCAACCACTTCTCCATGGAGACAAGCAAGTGGTGAACAGCCCACCAGAAAAGTTACATAGTGGACCTTTCATAAAAAACTCAACAAAAAAAACGTTAAGCCTTTACAATTTCCGCCGGTTATACACGTACAAATGTTATTGAGTGACATATTTGAAAACATTGGAGCTTAATATGGCGCATTTCCACAAATATAGATATAATTTTGTCTTTGCAGCGCAGGAGTGAGGAAGAGTGAGGAAAGCAGCAGCAGCAGCTCTGTTCTCTGGAAGTGTTTCTGGTGCAGAGGTCTGTCTCCACACGCCTCTGACACATTCCTCATGTCAAGAACAAAACACCTGGAGCAAATCACACCTTTAATCTGTCGAGCGAGAACTCTATTGTGGTGCTTCACTGTAAACATTTCAATGGTCATAGAATGCTTTGCATTGTTATTTAACACGCTTCACAAATCAGTTTTTAAATTAATGCTTATTTTTTTACTTATAGCATGGAATTTTCTTATTTTAGCTCCTTACAGCCGAACCAAATTCCTTGGCAATAAATCTTTTTCTGATTATTTTTGTGTTAAAACCTCATTTAAATCTTCAGTGCAAAGTGCAAATTTTTAAGACACTTGCTTGTCTTAAACATTATAACTATATATAAAAACATTATATATATATATATATATATATATATATATATATATAATGTTTTTGATAGAATAACAGGTTTTTGGGTGGTTTTGTTCCTATAAAAAGTCATTATTTCCTATTAGGTTACGTTCACACTCAAAATCTTCATCTTCACAAATGTACCTCTTTAATCTTATAGCTTTAAGTTCTTTAATGGACAAAAATATCAAACTTTTACCAGGAAATACCAAAAATGTACCTTTTATTTTTGTTTATAATTTATATTACACTATCAGTCAACACAACTTGATCAGTGACAACAATCCAAATTTATTCGAGTAAAAGTACAGTTACATGGCTAATCATTTAGTACAGCTGCCAAAATTACACAAAAGTACACATGAAAATAGGCTACTACTCAGAAAACTACTCAGAGCCATTTTTGTACTATTTTGGATCAATATTTTATACAAAATTAGAAAATGAAGTCGTTTTAAACCACAGTTTGCATATTCTTTGAGCTCTGGCCAATCAGAGCAGGCCATGCAGTACAGTGTGTGTTTGTAGTTGTAGAAAGAAGCAGAAACACACTGGGACCGGGACTCAATTACAAGTACACGTTTAAGAAAAACAAAAAGACAAATAATTACTCAAAAAATCCATTTCCAGCCCTGCTTTTCATCCTTTTGAATTAAGCCTTTTGGATAATGATATAAATGTGTGATGATTTTAAATGATGACGTTTCAGATAATAGCAAATATCTGATATATAGTTGAATAGTCTGTAATTGTATATTTTTTCTTTTGATAAGATGTCAATATAATCCTTCATTTAATGCGAGAAGTTTCCTCCATTTCTTGATAAGGTGCAATGTTGTATTCCATTTTCTCTCTCTTCCCCCTGCGCTCTTCCCACGCCGTCTTAACCTGACTCTAAAAACAAGGACTAGGTCTACAAACGCGGTCCGTCCATTGGAGAGTCCTCGCTTTTGAAAACGCAGGAAACACACCCCTTTGTGAGCGTGGTGAGGCAGAACCAGTCGGACCGCCTGCACAGTGGGCGAGGAGGAGGAGGAGGAGGAGAAGAATAAAAACCTTTGAAACAGAGAGAGACAGTGAGAGACGGAAGGAAGAGACGGAGAAAAAGAGAGAGTGGGGACAAGGGGGGGGCAGATGGAGCAGCTGTCTGTCCGGCTGTGGAGACTCTGGGCCAAATATGTGCCTTCATTTCTGATATCAGACTTCAACTCTAATCTTAGACTTATTTTCGTCTGACCAGCGGCACATAAGGAGGCGTAAATGCACAGAATAGAAGCCATCGCCTCATTTAAAATCGAACTTGAAAAACGACCCATTCACAGTAAAATATATATTAATAAATGATCGATATTATGTGTTATATTGAACTGAATGTTTTAACTTGTCAACCTCACATCCAAATTTGGGACTAAGCACGAACATTAAATCCGGATTGCAGGACTAAACCAGGACTAGAACAGGACCATACCAAGTCTACGTAAAGGACTAAATTGGGCCAGATCACCCTAAATGTGTGTTTGTTTGCAGAGTTTCACCACAAGATGGCAGCGACGTAAGCATTCTGAGGAAAGAGAAAGGTTTTATTAGAATACCAAAGCTTCACATCAAACATTTCAATGATAGTTCTTTTTACTTTTATTAAACTTGTTGGTTTTTTTTAAACACGTTTTACAAATGAGTTTTAGATTAATGTTTATTTTTCTCGTCGTAGCAATGTGCAATTTCCTATTTCAACGCAATTTTCTTATTTTTTGTGTTGAGCCTTTACTTAACTCTCAAGTGCAAAATGCAAACCCCGCCATTTATCTTTTGATTTTTAAAGTTTTGAATGGAACACAAGGTTTTTTCCGTGCGTATCTTCCATCTTAAGATCTTATGTCTCAATTGTATAGGCCTATTGGTTTCATCTGTAAAAAAAAAAGATATTTACACAGTTTCCCGCCTCAACAAAGACAAATAAAAATCAGAAAAGACATAATAAGGAAACGAGAAATCTGGAGAAGGCTTTGTTACTCCCCATGTGTGCTATGTTAAAGTTTGATGTACAAATGCTACTTTTATCCTTCGTAATTTCAAGAATAACTGAATAAAATGTACTTCTACTGTAAACAGGCCCGTAATAGCCCCACACTCTTACACCGTGTTTAATCCTGTGTAAGAGACACCAGCTCTGCGCCTGTCACACCTCCAGGAGTCAGAGGGTCTAAGCCCGAACCTTAGACCTCCTGTAGACCAGAGTCCAGACCGGGGTCCCGTTTCAGCTGTCTGAGTCCGGACCAAATTAGCCCCTGCAGACAGTAGTGGGGCGAGAGCCAAACGGGACAGAGCTCGGCGGGACGAGAGCGCGATGGAAGACGACCGCAGTGTCTGCTTTGGTGAGAACAAACGGTGACGCTTAATGATGACGACACGTTTAAGAAAACATGAGCAAAGACTGAACTCAGACTTTATTAAGGAGGATTCAGGCAATTGATTAACGTGAACGGTTCGATTAAGTTCACTTACTAAGCCTGAATCATTCTTAATAATGATGTCGTTTATAAAGTTACACGCTCAGTTTGATTCATGAAACTGCTTTTCTCAGCTCATGTTCTGGAACCTGCGCATGCGTCAGTTATCGATTATTCAATGGCTAAATCAGATGACATTCATTTCAGTAATCGATTAGTTACGATTAATTGCTTAACTTGTTGCAGCCTTATTAAGAATTGAGTCTTTGGTCACGCGTTCTTAAGGCGAATTCATTGTGGGACCACTTTGTAATAACTACACCTGATTTTGCCTTGACAAAGAATAAACAAAGACTTAATAAAAAATAAACAAATAATAATAAAAAAAAAAATAATAATAAACAAATATTTTATTAAGCATGATTCAGGCTTAATCACTTCTTAATGTGTGTACAGTGTGTAGACAGTGTGTGTACAGTGTGTGGACAGTGTGTGTACAGTGTGTGGACAGTGTGTAGACAGTGTGTAGACAGTGTGTAGACAGTGTGTGTACAGTGTGTGGACAGTGTGTAGACAGTGTGTAGACAGTGTGTAGACAGTGTGTGGACAGTGTGTGGACAGTGTGTAGACAGTGTGTGTGTGTACAGTGTGTAGACAGTGTGTGGACAGTGTGTAGACAGTGTGTAGACAGTGTGTGACAGTGTGTACAGTGTGTAGTGTGTACAGTGTGTAGACAGTGTGTGGACAGTGTGTAGACAGTGTGTAGACAGTGTGTGGTGTGTAGACAGTGTGTGGACAGTGTGTAGACAGTGTGTAGGACAGTGTGTGGACAGTGTGTGACAGTGTGTGGACAGTGTGTGGACAGTGTGTAGACAGTGTGTGGACAGTGTGTGGACAGTGTGTTGTGTAGACAGTGTGTAGACAGTGTGTGACAGTGTGTGGACAGTGTGTACAGTGTGACAGTGTGTACAGTGTGAGACAGTGTGTGACAGTGTGTGGACAGTGTGTAGACAGTGTGTAGACAGTGTGTAGACAGTGTGAAGTGTGTACAGTGTGTGTAGACAGTGTGGTGGTACAGTGTGTGACAGTGTGTAGACAGTGTGTAGACAGTGTGAGGACAGTGTGTAACAGTGTGTAGGACAGTGTGTAGACAGTGTAGACAGTGTGTGACAGTGTGTGACAGTGTGGGACAGTGTGAGACAGTGTGTAACAGTGTGTAGACAGTGTGAGGACAGTGTGTGGAACAGTGTGTGGACAGTGTGTAGACAGTGTGTAGACAGTGTGACAGTGTGTGGACAGTGTGTAGACAGTGTGTAGACAGTGTGTAGACAGTGTGTAGACAGTGTGTAGACAGTGTGTAGACAGTGTGTGGACAGTGTGAGACAGTGTGTACAGTGTGTAGACAGTGTGTAGACAGTGTGAAGACAGTGTGTAGACAGTGTGTAGACAGTGTGTAGACAGTGTGTAGACAGTGTGTAGACAGTGTGTAGACAGTGTGTAGACAGTTTTACTGCGCCACATGACTCCATAATGTCCCAAACTGGACAATTATGTTGCCGGCTTTCCTCAAACTCAAACTGAGAGGTCCACACCTGCTTGTCTCCATGGCGACGTCACTGCTTTTTAACGTTTCACAGTGTGTCATAATCCCGCTCCGTGAAGACGAGCAGGTGATGCCACAGATCAGTCAGGACGCATGTTTTCCCAGAGTATTTTTGGAAATGAAAGCGTCTGTGGTTCAATAAAAGCAGGATCGATCCGTTTAAAGCCACACACAAGCAATACCATCTTCACAGGGACAAGCAGGTGGCGCTCCAACTGGAAAAGTTACATAACGACTTTGGACTGAGACACAAAAGTGACTGGCAAGCTCAGTGAAGATGTTTCTGCAGTATCAAGTTGAATTTTCTTTGGGATCAATAAAGTATTTATCGATCTATCTGTTTATGTGTTTGTCTAATCCCGCCATCCATTTATCTGTCTGTTTATCTATGTATCATTCTACCTATCTGTCTATTTATCCATCTCTATATCCATCTATTTATGTATCTGTTTATCCATCTATTTATGTATCTGTTTATCCATCTATTTATCTATCCATCTATCTAGCTATTTATCTACCTATACGTCTGTTTATCCTTTTGTTTATCTCTCTTTCTATCGCTCTATTTCTTCATCTGTTTAGCTATCTATTTATCAGTTTATTTATTTATCTAATGCACCTTTAACCGTAATCAAATCAAAATTGCAACTTGAAAGGTCTCCACAAGAACATCTCGAAAAGCTGCGGTTATTGAAGTGTCCACATGCTCGCGATGCCCTTAGCAAGAGAACAAAAGGTCCCCTCTCCATGGCGTTGTGTTATTTATATTATTATTATTATTATTATTATTATTATTATTATTATTATTATTATTATTATTATTATTATTATTATTATTATTATTATTATTATATACACCTAAAACCTGGTGATCCTGTACTTTGAACCTCCACAAACATTTTACATTTTCCAAAATATTAAAGCTCGGTGGACGTGTTTCTGATGTGTACTTTGAAGTAAACTAAAAACATAAATTGCACATAAGAAACCAACATTGCCGCGCACTCATCCGCACTTTTGCACATCGTGGATCAGACCGTTCCTCACGTGAAGGTTGGTGTTGTGCGCGTTTTGCCCAGGAGCTTGCGGCCGATGCAGAGAGGCAGTGCACGGCGCGGATGGAGCGTGTCGAGCCGCGGGACAGATATTTCACTCCAAGTGTTTCACCTGCTCCTCCTGCTGTGAGTTGCACTGATTTCATTTCACGTGACTTAAAGGGGTCGTGTGTAGCCTGCGCATTTACAAGTGTTTCTCCATCATGTCCAGTGTTTTTGGGATCAAGAATAAATCAAAAACTTTATTTAACTGTGGGACATACCGTAGATAGGTCATAATCTAAATCTTAAATACTTTTCCATCGATTTGAACCTTTAATCTTTACTTTCTCAGGTAAAATGCTGACTGGAGAGCCCTTTTATGCAATATCAGGGAAAATCTACTGCGAAGATGACTTTTTGGTGAGTGCCCTGTTAAACATCTCTGCACAAGGGGTTTTTCTTTGAAGCAATTCTTATCCAAATGATGAAAACGAAGTGTGTCAGTTCAGTGTAAAATGATGACGTCACAGAGGGATTTTAGCACTCAACACAACTTCCTGTAATTTTCTACTTTTCTTTTTCAAACTGTCTTCCCAAGCCGCAACTTAACGGAAGTAAAACTATGATAAATAATAATATTCTACATTTCCTCCCATCTGGATCTTCACATTTCACTCTTTAACAGTCATCAAAAGTCCGCACAAAATACTACAAATATAGTTGATTAGTTTATATACAATACTTTTACGTGAGTATTTTTTGCTCCTGTATCTGTACATTTTCTTCACGGGTTTCCTCCATCAAGTTGTGGCCCACTGCTCATAACAGTTTGAAGGATGGGTCAAACACAGCGCCTAAACTTCACTACGGCAACAGTGAAGTGTACCTCACATTTGTTTGTTTGTTTGTTTGTCCGCAGTACTCAGGAGTCCATCCAAAGCTAGAAATATGTTTCAAGCTGCGGCCACCTCATCAGTGATAATGTAAGCTTTACCATCATGTGTAAACCTCTGGTGAATGTTATGCAATATCGTTTGTGTCTCCCAAAGGTGCTGCAGGCGTGCGGGACGTCCTACCACCCGTCGTGTTTCCGCTGTGTCGTGTGCGGACAGAGTTTAGAGGACCTGCCCTTTTCTGTGGACGCTGACAACAAGAACGTCTACTGTGTCAGCGACTACCACAAGTCAGTTCAACAACGCAGGCTGAAAAAGCATGAAAACAACATCCTTGAGGACATCCAAGGCCTGTTTGCTCTTCAGCATTGTCCCTCTTGAAGATAATGGCATTTTGTTCCGTTTTTTTGGTTGTGCAAGATATGGGACAGTTTGAGTTGAGAAACAGAGCTTCGCCATAGTCTTGCTCCAAAGTTTTGCTCCTAACTTCTTAATTTAGGTATAATTATTGTTCCGTGTACTGTATATATTGCTGATTCGTATCTTAATTTTGATTGCATGCAAATCCTTTGTTACTTTCTGCACTTTGTTTTGTGTCCAGAGCAGCCCCGACAAGTGAGTTTCTCCACCGTGTTATCAATAATGTTCATTTGATCTGATTATGAAACTGCAGCTCTTGACTTGTGGGTTTGTTTTAGTCTGCTGTGTTCAGTATTCAAATGTGGAAGATTTTTGAAGGTTTTGCAAACTTTTAAGATGCAATCTGTGTTTACAGTTGCCACCGTTTGTTAACTTTGAGGAATTTGCTGATGTAGAAACTGGATAAACACTCTAAAAGTGATTTATAATGCTGTGTTTCAGAGTGAAGGCTCCCAGATGTGCTGCCTGCAAAATGCCAATCCTTCCAACAGAGGTGAATTCAACGATTCAATACAAAAAGAAAAATATGGAAGACAAAGTTATAATAAACTACTTTTCCTTTTAATCCAGGGCTCAACAGACTGTATCCGAGTGGTTTGTCTCAACAGAAGTTTCCATGTGGAGTGCTACGGAAGTGAAGTGGACCTCATCTAAAGTCCATAAAATGTTTACTATGTTAATAGCTTTGTAATAAGGAATCGTTTTGTAATTTAATGTGTCTGTCTGCTGTTTGAATACAGCTTTTTCATGCTTTTGAAGAGTTCATTTGCAAAACCAGATAAGTGCCATTACAATTTACTTTGTCCAGCAGCTTCTTTAGTGGAATACAAATATTATTCCATACTTTCTTGAGCAAATCCCCTCAACCATACAGTTATTAATAATGTGTGTAAAAGATTTAACAGATAAGTTGACACAGTTTCACAATGGAGATAAAAGTCTACTGTCCGCTGAGTGCTTTTATATCGTAGCACTTTATTGTAGCACTTAAAGTCTGAGAAAACAGAGAAGCTACATTTAAAGTAGTGGTAAAATACAGAGCCTGTTTGAGTCAGTGTTGTGCTGCCGACACCAACAGAAGCATTAGTATAAGTGGGCTGCAATGATTCATGGGAATAATTGTGCCAAATCGACCACTGAAATAATAATTTAATCATCGTTATGATATGACACTTAGAGAGCTCACCATTGCCAAAAAAGTGTTTTGTCAGCACAAGGACAGCGTTATTACAGTAAATCAATCGTCTGTTCTGGACTTCTCTCTTTCAGCTCATTTTCATTCACAGTATAAATAAAAAGTATTATTAGAAAAAATTGAAAATTAATATAATCTCTGTAAATAAGTTATTCTTTAACTTGAACTGGTTACATTTTATTACACATAAAAACAAATACTAGGCATTATAGTGGTTTAATAATTGTGTTGAATATAAATCTGTAAATGCTGGTAGGTTCAGGGACTGCTAGTGGAAATGAGCAGGTTTGCCAAAGCTGTCACAAATATATTTCTTCTTTTGTGTATGTCAATGTTTTATGAGCATCGCCCCTGATAAATAAACAAATAAACAACTTTAAAAAACGAAGTATTTGTTATTATTCATTCATTGAACTTGACCAGCGCTCAGTGTGTGCGTCAAACAGCGCCCTCTGGTGTCCGTGGCCCGTTGCGGACGCTCCCGGAAGAAACCGCTCTGGGTCGGACGCGGTGCCAGATGAAGTTAAAATGATAGACATGGCGTCGTTGCGCAGCGGAGCTCTCTGCGCCGCGGCGCTGCTCAACTTCGCCTTTGTTTTCATCACCGGCTCAGACTTCATGCGTTTCGTTTCATTTAGAGCGATTTACCACAACATCACCGGCGAAACGACCCTGTGCGAAGGTAAACGGTCTCTATCAGCTCTGACAGCCAACGTTTGTGCATCGAGTTTGCGTCAAAACGAGCTTGTTCGCGCAGTTTGGTTGGACGAGTGCGTTATTTGTCTGGTAAAAGTAACGTTTGGTTGCTTTTTCTGCGCGCGTTCTTCGGTTACTACTTAGTACACGCCTTGCGTAAGTACAGTTGAAGGAGTACGCTTGATATTCACAATCCTTCCACCAGGGGACAGTCAGCCCGGCTAGCTCAGTCGGTAGAGCATGAGACTCTTAATCTCAGGGTCGTGGGTTCGAGCCCCACGTTGGGCGACATCCTTTTTCAGTTCAGCAGCGGAAAAATACATTTTCGAGCAGAAATAGGACGTTTCAGTTTAACATTCTGCGGTGGAATTTGCCGATTTGTTGTACTGGTTTATGGATCATAGCTCTGTAATTACTGGGTCTACCCACATAAAGCTGTGTCAGCACTAATAAACAAAAGGTACATTATTTCTTCACAATAGTCTCAGAAAGTGGTGCCATTTTTCAACTCCAAAGATGTGATTATTGTCATTTTAAAGGACTTTAAGACACAAAAAGAATATTGCTGGTTTGTGGAGCCAAACTCAAACAAATAATGATAAGATACGTTTGTGGATTTCCATTTTGGACATTTCTTTCAAAAACTGTGATTCTTCCATTGATGGTGTAATCCCTCATTCGTCCAGGAGTGTTCCATTGTAGAAATGGTTCAGTTGTAGTCATTTGGACTCTGTTTTAGAAAAAACAAATGTTTCGACTCTCATCCAAGAGTCATTCTCAATCTGTGAAACAAGTCTGAGAACTCCTGTTTATATCCTACTCTGTGAAAGCCCTGCCCACAGGGCGGGACCTCCTGATAATGGCCCATTGAAACTTAGCTGCGATGGGCCATCTACATCATATTGTTACCTGACTTTGGCTCCCTCCTCTTTGAGTACCTGATTAGCATCAGAATGCTAGTTAGTTTAAACACAATAACTCAATAAGCAGAGTTCTCCCAGTAAACCACACGAACCACACAATATAAAAATATGAGCTGCAGTAAATAAAGTGTGTATAATTTGTCATAGAAGTTACTTAATCATTCCTCATCAGCTCAAATCCCGTAAAATCTATGAAATAATAATAATAATTCCCCACTTTTTTGTTTGTTTTGTTATGTTTGACCAGCAGAAAGTGTTGTTGCTAAGTATCTTATAACTTAAACTCATCGCTGAGGCCTGAAGCTGGTTCGTTGTATGAATTTACTTCCCTCAGACTCCGTTCCGTGGTCCGTGGCCCTCCGGGACCCTCGGGTGCTGTGGTCTCTGCTGTGGGATCTGGGTCTGGTGGCTCTGTTCGCGTTGCAGCACAGCATTTTGGCCTGGCCTCCGGTCAAACGTGTCTGTGAGAAGACCCTCGGGGCGCTGAACCGGACCGTCTACTGCTTCGCCACCGCCCTCGTCCTGCAGGTACAAGTCACCTGGAGAACACAGGGGTCTCAGAGTGGTTTTCTCTGGTCACTGCGACGTACACGGACATAACCATTTGTGTTTTATAATAGTAAAACACAAATGAGTTGAACTGTGATTTACTCTGTCCGCATGCTGCACTGTCCACGACACAACTACAGTCAGAGACACTTATTTTACATAACAGCGTCGTAGCCTTTTGGTTTTGCAGTTTGTGCCGTTTGTGTTGGATTGAAGTGTATTTTTAATAGTTATTTATCTTATTTTGGCATTGGAATTTCCCCGGATGTTTTAAGGTTCTCTTTTGTACGTCTTGTGGACATATAAAAACAGTCTTTGCAGTAACTTGTACTTGAGTAAACTCTGTACACATTATGTTCATTTAACGCCTTAGTTTTGCACGTCATACTTTTATAGTACTATTATTATTCATTGTTTTATGTTACATCCATCTTCAAAGCAAGTTCCTAGTTTGTTAATTTAGTTCAATGACAATGGCAATACAACTATGTCTGATTCTGATTTATTCAAAACTTTGCACAATATTTTTAAACTATATTTCTGCTTCGTAATCGATTTACTGCTTTAACTTTTACTCTCACTGGGGAATTGTTGCTTTAATACATTGCCAGTTAAAGAAACATCTCTTTTATTTCCTGTACCCTTCAGGTGTTGATGTGTTGTTGGCAGCCGGTCAGTGGCGCCCCCTGCCTGTGGTCGGTCAGAAGTGCTCCCTGGAGTGTTTGGTTTCCTCTGATCTGTTTCTCTCTGCACTTCGTCTGCTGGGCCTTGATCTGCAGCATCCTCATGATCTACGACTACCCCGAGCTCATGGGACTCAAACAGGTGCATGATTGTTACTCTACCTGTGCTTAAGCATGCCCGGCTAGCTCAGTCGGTAGAGCATGAGACTCTTAATCTCAGGGTCGTGGGTTCGAGCCCCACGTTGGGCGCATACGTTTTTGAGCAAGATCTCCTAAATCTATAAATTGGTAAATGATGTTAGAAAGGGTTCAAAAGGTTGCAGCTTGCGTTCTTCCTGTAACTTCTCTGAGTCTGGTCACCTCTGTCCTTGCCCTGAGCCAAACTTAAACAGAACTGTGCTGATGTATAATTTAGAACAAAATATAACTTTTGTTTTTAGGTTCAGTTTTTAGGACTCTTGGATGAGAGTCGAAACGTTTTGTTTTTCTAAAACAGAGTCCAGATGACTACAACTGAATCTTTTTTTCAATGGAACACGAATGAGGGATTACACCGACATCTCACAAGATGTTTCCATCTCTAATGACAAACTGGCTGTGAAAGGGAAACATTTCATTCAGATTCCAAAAGCTTTGTTATTTTAGGTGTATTTGATTTGTTGCTCGTGAAAACCAGTTTTATTTTGAACAGTCTTCATGTCTTTGGCCAGATTTCAATTACATGAATCGTTAGTTGCTGTTTTCACTCCTACCAGCAGAGGGTGCATGCCCGGCTAGCTCAGTCGGTAGAGCATGAGACTCTTAATCTCAGGGTCGTGGGTTCGAGCCCCACGTTGGGCGCAGACATTTTGAGCAAGACATTAAATTCTGATATCCGAGTCATAAATTAAAGCATTTATAAATTGGTAAATTATGTTTGAAAGGGTCAAAACGGTAATGCAGCTTTTTTTAAATTTGGTGATCATGACATTTATTTTGGACAGAAAGCCCCCACAGTTATTTATTTATTTATTTTTAAGTAGACGGCCCACCAGAGTGAGGGCAGCACAGTCGAGCACGAGACTCTTAATCTCAGGGTTGCGAATTGAGAAAGATCTGAGCATATTATATAAACTATAAAGCGTTACTAATTGGTAATTGATGGTACAAAGTTAATGACGACTCTGATGGTGTCATTAATGGTCAAGATCAAGATTTCATAATCTGGATGACAAAACAAAAGCGTCACACTCAGTCTCAGAGAGATTTCGATTTATTTAATAGTTAGTTGTTGTTTTGGCTCCTACCAGCAGAGGGAGCATGCCCGGCTAGCTCAGTCGGTAGAGCATGAGACTCTTAATCTCAGGGTCGTGGGTTCGAGCCCCACGTTGGGCGCATAGATTTTGATCACATCCTCAATACTTGTTGCTTCCTCTGAAATTTGCAGAAAAGTATGATATATTTGTAAGTATGATGTGACCTGTACAGGTTTAGTTATGTTGTCGGCCTCGTGCCCCCTCGTGTGTCCCACCTGTATCAATCACATTATTTATTTTGTAAAATATAATATATGTTGTTTAAAAATTCTAAATAATAACGAAATAACTAATGACTAAAGTAACATGTTCAATCCTCTGTATGAAGTGAGATTTACTATTGTTGCTTCATAACCACGTATTTATTTGACCAGGTAAGAACTCATTGAGATCGAGACCTCTTTTTCAAGGGTCACCTTGAGCCAAGTGAAGATGTAGCCGCGCACAAAACATAAAAACATTTACACCTTTAAAATAAAAAATGAAAACAGAATCTACATTCAAAAACACAATTTCTGTAGGATTCTCGCTCTTTAGATTTGGTTTATTCTAAGTCAAGGAGAGTATTCCATATATTACATGTATACTAAACCACCAAAGAAAAAACCACCCCTATTCATTACAAACGTATAGCCTCACCATTTCTTGTTCTTTCCAGGTGTATTATAGATGTTTGGGGCTGGCGGACCCTCTCTCTGATAAACTGTGCGGCGCTAAGAGGCTGCTGTCCCACCTGCGTCACCCCGTTTGCCTCGAGCTCCTGCTGATTCTTTGGGTGCTGCCGGCTCTGTCCCTGGACCGGCTCGTCCTGGCGGGGGCGCTGTCCTCGTATCTGCTCCTGGGACACTCTCTGGACAAGCAGGACCTGGCCTACCTCTGTGCCCGCGTCAAGACCAGGACCCTCTCTCAACAGGAGCAAAAAGAGGAGTGAAATCCACGACTGAACCAGTGAGAGAAATATGACTGTTAAACAAGGCGGGGTTAGATGCAGTTATAACTCCTCCCCTTTGGGCAGGTCCAATTAGAGCTCAGGAGCCTTGAGCCCAGAAGTCAATTTTCCATCATTTTGGATAGAATTGTTTTAACAGTTTGCTTTGGGTTAGTGTTAGCAATGTGGTAAATAATTAGCACCCATGATTTAAACTCTGTTTTGACAACTTAACAAACCACTAAGTTATTATAATTTTTTTTAATAGATTTTTAAGTTTTTGGGATTTAAAACAATCACATTTTGGACATTATTTATCACAGAGATGCTTAGCCTCTGCCGTTCCTTTTAACTCTTAATATTTCTAGATCCCTAAGGCAAAAAGTTATGAAAAATGTACCACATGGAACTTCAAAGTGTCACGATTGTTGAGCTCCATAAATACTGGCTAATCATTTTATTATTTTTGGATCGAAGTCGAAATGTCTTAGGTTCTAAAAATGGTATTATTGACACCATTTCTAAAAGGAGCACTGCTGGACAAAAGAGGGATTACATCGATTTACTCTTGAAATGAACAATTGTAAAGTTAGAAGCATGTTATATTGTAGTAAATCAGTAATAATTGGTCATTTAGATTAATATACCACGTGCTGAACAATTGTGAAATAGTTACTCATAAGTGGTCCTAAATGTCTTTTAATTAGGCGTGTGTTACTTCCATAGAATGACTGGGAAATTGCCAATATATAAAGGTCAATGAATGGATTTGAACAAGTGTTAAGTCGTATGATGGTGTACGAGTTTACACTTCAGTTCAGGTTTTAGCCCAGTTTAGTCCAGATTTACACTTGGCTTGGTTCTGTTCTAGTATAGGATTAGTTACAAATGTAGTCTCAGTTCAGTCCCAATTCTGATGTGGTCAATGTGAAAGTGTGAACGCTCAAAAAGGATAAAGCCATTAAAAAAAGAAGCTTAAAATGAGCAGGTCAAAACAATCATATCTTTACTGTATAACATGACAATTGAATGTGTTGTTTTTGGTTAATTCAATGTAAGGCCTGTCTTAATGTTAAATAAACGTAAAGAGTCATGTTTTGCGTTTTATTGTAAAAGATCATACAATAGAAAATGGAGAACCACATGTCGTCTTGTTATGGACATTTATATTCCTCAGTGAATAAATGGACAATGTCAGAATCAGCCTTTTTTTTCACTTTTTTTTTTCCTTTTCCTCTTTTTTATACATTCAAAACTTTTGTGCGAGAGATTTTCAGCTGATGAAAGTCTCAAATGTCAAAAATATACAGCTGTGAGTGCGTGATAGTAAAAAGCTACTATACAATGGAGAGCGAGTGACTCCAGACATGAGCCAAAAAATGAAAACTAAATATATTTGATAAAAAAAAACAAAAAAAACATGATTAAAATATTAGGAGTAAAAAAACAAATCAAAGTGACAATGGTAAATACATTTCCTTTTTCCAGCGGCAGAATAAAATTGACCCATTCACAAAACTTTTTGGTTTGGCGTCTCGTTTCAGTCTCGAAATAGAAATCCAAACCGTTCAAGGGATCTAGATTAGATTGGTTGCTATGACGGCTGTGCAATTAAAAACGTACATATAATCTTGAATTCAATTATCAATAGGAAAATACAAATTGCCTTCTGTTCAGAGCTGTAAGTGCACTTGTAACTGCCACTTAAAACCTGGAGCAAAGGCACTTTTAAGCATTATTATTACTACAATATAATAATCGTGATTATAATTTTTGCAATAATCGAGCAGCCCAAGCATCTGGTTTAGAATCGTGTGAATAATGGTGTTCTACACTTCTAATGCACCGCTTTTTCGTACACTTTTCCCAAAAATGTAATTAGTTGCAAATTTTTTGGGAGCAAAGGCAACTCATGACCATAAAACACAACTAAATTCAGTAATAATTTGAAAACTAAATGTCAAATTATGGAATTAGTTTTTATCTGCCCGTTTATCTCCAAATCTGCTTGGATAATAATGGCAAATACATCTTAAAATACGGCAAATCTATTCGTAACTGTCGTATTTTAAAATATTTCTCTTGTACAGTTGTGTTACGGTCGCAAGTTGATTGATTGTTAGTCTGAGCAGTAATATTTTAGTTTATCAATTTATTTTCAGTTAAATAAATTGCCACACATCGTTTTGGGTTTCTCTTTTAAAACAAATGGATTTTAACTTTACAAAAAGAACTTAAACAGAAAAAGGCATCTATGTTGAAAGTTAGCATTTGTCATTGGCTTGATAAATCTGGGAAATTGTGTAAATGATTTGAATATTTTTCGTCAAACGATTTAATGAAAGAAAAATTCAAACTAATGAAAAGTTTGAATTAAAAAAAAAAAAAAAAAAAAAAAAAAACCACAACTATTAATGAAACACTGTAAAAACTTTGTGAAAATGTAGTGTCAAATTGTCCTTTATGACTCAAGTTGATGAATCCTTGGTGCACCTTGACTGAAAAAAAAAAAACGTTTTCCTGGGTAAAATCACAACGTGAAGTTTTTTTGTTCATAGAAATATTTACAAAAAGACAGCATTAACATCATTAGCGACGTTAGCATCTTTAGCGTCAGTCCGAGTCCTCCTCTTCGGGTACGTAGGGTTTGTCGTCGGGATCGTCTGGGTTACTGCTGAACTTGGGGTGCAGTTCCCTCATGGACAGGATGCGCACCAGCATAGACTCCATGGTGGCGTCGTCCAGCGGCGCGGAGGAGAACCACAGCGGGCTGTTGGGGACGCAGCAGCGCTCCGGGTGAAGGTAGAACAGGTTTGTGCGCTGCTTCACCGACTCAGAACTGAACGGAAAATAAACCAAAAATGTTATTAAGTTATTCATCAGCAAAGAAAACAGAAGGAACACTGAAGGATAAAAAAACACAAACACTTGAAGAAAATGTTGTTAGAGGTGGCAGATATAGTGACAACCCTGATCTCAATTGGAGTATCCAGATGGCAATGTTCTTTGAAGGTATTAGTCAGTAGCGTGCAGTGAATTATGGATGGGCAAGCAGACTTGGGGTGTTCAATATTTAGTGGATAACACTTGAGCGAAAAGTGAGAAACAAAACACCTAAACTATTGTTCAGAACTACTTTCCAAGACTGCTGGACGCATGGAATAGTCTCACATTACCGGTCACTTCATTACACAAACTAGCGCTCCATGTTATTAAAAAACTGCCTGTATTTCTGACTAACATCTGATCATTAGAAACGTCACTTCACAATCTGCAAACATCGAAGATTCCCGCACAGGTTTATTCAGCGTGGTTTGAGGCCGTGTTGTCCTCAGAGCACACGCACAGACCTCTAAAACAAGCTGCCGTCAACTCTGGTTCTAAAAGCTCATGTTGGAGAGCAAAGCATGAATGGGCCTCGGAACACGGTCGGAGAATGAAATGGGGTGGGAGAAGAAGAACCAAGCTTCCCGCGCAGTACTGCGTTCCGGGTTAAATCCCAATTTTGATGTGGCGTGTGAAAGTGTGAACGCAGCCCAAGTCTGCATCAGGACGAAAGTGTGAACACGGCTGGCCCAAGCGACATTTTCCCAAATCAGTTAATAATACCTTTCACTGAACCGTTTCAGCACAGATCGACAGAGACTACTAGAAACGTGAGTATCATCGGTTAATACTGACTGTCTCTAAACGTAACTCGTGTCTCTACGTCGTCAGGGCTCACCATTTTGAGAGGTAGAATTCATAAAGCCGGACAGGACATCGAAGAGGATTCTCCGAATTTTCAGGCATCTCTAGAACCTCCTCTGTTGGATCCTCCACCCGTCGCTTCTTTGCTGCTGGAGCATCTGGATCTGACAAGAAAGATTGAACCAACAATTTAATAATGATTTATTATCTGATAAAATAAAACTGCAACTAATGGGTTTTGGAAAGACTGAAAAAGGCTAATTGAACTGAAAGCAGGACTAATGTAGTGCCATTTTAGTAGTTTAGAGTCACAATACTCACATTCACCATTAACTATTTTGATACAGAGGAAAAGACTCGATACAGATTTTGATACAATGAAAAACAATTATACAAAAGTTTGAATACAAATCAAAATGAAAGACATTTTAACTGTTTGACTTGTTTTAGTATCAGTAGTTTGACAACGCTATTACCAAAATCACAGAAGTGTTGTACGAGCTTTTTGTATTTTATTTACAAGCGTATTAAGTCTACAACATGGTCATAAAGGTTGTCCAAAAATACGTTAATCCTTATGTGTAAAGACTGTTGACCTTTCAGTTTGTAAGCGCTATAAACAAATGCTAGCTTGCCTCCGACATGTTAACGTAAGCACGCCGTTGTAATAAAAATGATTTGAAGTCTGGCAATAATTTATGGACTTAAAAACAGCACATCGTTTTACTCGCAGTTTAGAGCCCTGAAGGAGTTTTTGTGAGCCTCAGAGGAAGAGGACTTACAGACTGAATGAAGCTAAATACTCCAGGTATGCATGAGGGAACTATGTTAGAACATGGTAAAAAAAAAACATTCTGTAACACTTTATTTGTCCTCTCGTACCTGCTGGCAGAGGCACGGGCACCAGCACCGGCGGATAGAACCGGAGGAAGGTGGTCTTGTTGTTGCTGGGGTCGGTTTTGGTGCAGCGCATGACGTGGGCGAACGAGAGCTGCCGGTGCTGCTCCACCGTCCTGAAGTTAAAGTGTTTACAGCAGAAGAAAAGCAGCGTGTTCAGCAGAACGATTGGAGAGTAAGCCCCCAACTGTTTGCACTCCCACAGGAACGACTCCTCCACGCGGGAATGAACGTATCCTGAAGGGGCACAGGAAGAACAAACGCGTGTTTAACAAGACGTGCAGGGAAACGAGGGGGAAATTAATGTCCAGAGATTATAGTGGGTCTCAGGTTGTCAAAAAAGTACCAGAACTATAAAAAGCGATAGACCGATACTAAATAATGATTGTATTGAAAGTTATCAATATTACAAAAAACATAAATCAGGACAACTTTGGGATTTTGCCGAAATAATTTGATAATCATCTTAACCTTTGTCAGAGCGAGTGTTAGACCAGATGATAATTGGTAATATGAAAAAAATAATAATAATAATTAATAATAAATAAACGCACGCATAACCATCATTTTTAAGTTTCACAGATACATGAACAAATGAATTCCTGTACCTCAAGTAAAATGCGGGTCTTTAGTATTAAACTACACCATAACATAATAGATAATTCAGGGATGGGAGTAAATTTACCCACAATTCTTAGTTAAATCTTTAAATCCAACTCGTTTGTCGTTCAAGTAGAAGTCAACAATATATCTAAGTTTAGATAATACCGTGATACCCAAAATATTACAGTATACGTTGTTTGTATTTAAAAATACAACAAAAGAGCAGATTAAAGATACAAATTAATGTTGTAAACTTTCAAATGACAGGTTTATGGGGTCGATCCCAAACAAAAATTATGAGCCACAAATTTGAAACCTCAAAAACAGCAATCTGAAATTCCAATTCTACAACGTGAGCGAGCCCAAAACACCGGTACAATTAAGACAAAAACACTACATTCCGAAACATTTTGACTGCACAATAAAACAGGTTTGTGAATGTTGCCAAACTCACCGCTGGATGTGACGATGGGCTTGAAGTTTCCCAACATCTTTGTGAAATCTGTGGAAAAGCGGCTGTAGAATCGATCCATGAAGATGTTCTCCACACGGCCATTGTCGAACAGATGCTACAACAGACAATAACTTAAACTATGACGTTCCAGGTTTGGCTACGTGAATGTTGTAAGACCTTTTTAAATGCCACATAAGTCAAATTTAACACCACAAATCTGATACATTTTTTAAAGCTGTAGAATGTAATTTACATTAAGAAAAAGGTGTCATTTGGAAACACTAGGAATTAAGATGTGTTGGATACAAACTATATAAAAGACATTAATTAAAATAAAGTTATGGGACATTTTATATGGACTTTAAAGCAATACTAGTACCAAGACATCGTACATAAGCGAGTCAATTTAAATAATAAAAAACCTAAACTAAACATATTCTGACAGAAATATAACCATACTACAAAAAATACAAGCAGCAAGGCATTTTACGACAATCATATTTGAAATAGGGAATTTGTTTTGGCACCATCGATGCTTTGAAGAGCCAGTTCCCTGTTTTCAAAAAGGTGTGTAGGTGGAGTGCCAAAAAAAAAAAAAGAAGCTACATAATACGCCTTCAAGTGCGCCGTTACCTTCTGAATGCCGAGGCAGAGGTAGTAGAGACTGTCCGAGGAGTAGAGCTCGCCGTTTGGACGCTTGATTTCGGCGATGAAGAAGCAGAGGCACAAACTGAGCTCTGCTGTGGTGCACTGGAGCACGTCCTCCTTCAGCTCAAACGGACGCGCTGCAGAAACACGCGCCAATAATACAAGAAGTTTAATAGTTAAAACATTTGAATTATCATGAGACTGTTCCATGGCCAAATGATTGTTCAAATGATGCTGCAAACAAATGATCGTCACCCACACAAGTTATTTACGGTTTGAATTTCTTTTTTGTTGGTGTATTCTTTTGTCTTGTTTACTCATAGTTTAAACCCGAGCAGGTCAGAATTGTATGATCAACTTCGCCCTTTAACCGTGCAATGACAGATTTGTTGACCTGGTTTATGGTTAATATTGGTCATTACTGTGAATCAAAACACGGGCGCAAAGTTCCAACATCTAACACAAAATTTAAATTAATTAATAAATAACAGCCTCAGAAAGTGGTGCCATTTTTCAACTCGTGATTGTCAGCTATAAAAAAGGACTTTAAACACTACGATTAATATTACAGGTTTGTGGACCCAATCCCTAACAAATAATAAAAGGTTAAATCTGTGCATTTCTATTTTGGATATAGTAAGTTACACAGGCCATTTCCCACCTTCTGAAATGATATCAAATTCTACAACGTGACCGCGACCTAATGACCCAAATGACCAAGAGTGCTTTTTAACTGCACATTTTGAACACACTTTTTATCATAACTTAAATAACTAACATTGTGATGAGACTCAGACCTAACGTTATTGTTCCAAACCTTATTAAACACGGTGTCTCAGTCAAACCTGCGTCGAAAGCAACAGTTTGAATGATTCACTTCATTGATTCGCTTTTGTTCAGTTTGTGGCTTATTGTGCCTAATGTTTCAATATGTGGGATAAAACTGCCTTAATAAATGGGTTGGGCAGGCAAACGTTACCTCTCCCATTACATATTAGAGCTCAGACAAAGTGTGAGTGTTTATCCGTACAGCCGATGCGTAGTTTCGGCAGCTGCGTGTGATTTCGTCTCCATTGGATCCAGTGTTTCCAGGCGTCGAGTCCGTATTCGCTCTTCAGTGTCTGGGCTGTGACAGGGGGGATTCTGGGGACCTCCGGCTCTGGAGATTTGGTGGCGCGCTTTGGTTTACGACCCTTAAAAGCACAGAAATCTTGTTATACCCAAATTTATACATACTACACAATTCTGAATAAACCGCAACAGATTCTTACCCGTTTTTTCTCTCTGGCTTTTCGGGGAAGTCGCGCAGGAGGCGACGGGGGTCGAGTCGCTGCAACTGCTCTCAGATGGGACAATGCCTCCAATGATTCTGTAAATAAAACATTCAGATTAAATGGGAGTTCAGCAGTTAGTACAAGATGTCCAAGTTTGTAATGGGAAACTCCTGTGAGTTGTGTTATCCTCTGAAATAAAAGTGGCAAAATGTAGTATTTTAATCTTGCCTGTTGAAGACGAATAGAGAATCTACGTTGCAAAAATTTGCTACTTGTTGCATTGTAGAAAAAGATTCAGTTGTAGTCATCTGGACTCTGTTTTAGAAAAAACTAAACATTTCAACTCTCATCCAAGAATCATTCTCAATTGTGAAACAAGTTTGAGAACTCAGGTTTAACTCAGGTTTCACAATTGAGAATGACTCTTGGATGAGAGTTGAAATGTTTTTTCTAAAACAGAGTCCAGATGACTACAACTGAATATTTTTGCCTGGACAAATGAGGGATTACACCGACATACTTGTTGCATGTATAAACTTCTACTCTGAAAATGCTCTGTTTAAGGTGTGCATGTGACTGAAATCTGCACTCCTCTTTTAAAATGAATCTGATACTAATACATTTTTAATTGTTAGTATGTAAGTACAGTAAAAAAAATTTGCTCGACACATAAACGCCGCGTTCAATTCCAAAGTCAATTTGGAAGTAGATGAACAATGACAATGGGATTAATAACAATATTAAATCATTGTCCATAGTTCATATAAACTAAGACTGCAACAATTACTCGACTAATCACGATTAGTAAAAAATAGACGACTATAAAAAAATAATTGTAGTCGTATTTTGATAGTTAGCTTAATTATACAGACTCTAAACACCTATTCTTAACCATAGGGCCAGGGCCCAAAGTAGGGCCGCGAGCCCCTCCTTGAAAGCCACACAATTACTACAATACAACACATTTAATATGTTACATTCTACACAAAAAGCCCAGGTCAAAAAGGGTCAAGAATCCCTGCTCTGAAAACACATGCCAAAATGCCTTCCTATAAACAAAGACAGTGGCATTTTTAAATAAAACCATTTTAAAGACATGAGATTTGGAAATATTCCCCATCTAGAAATCTTTATCAATCAAATAAATGTTTGGATTGTGACTAAAGTATTTAAAAAGTCCCGGATGCTAATAAAGGGACTCAGGGAGGAGGGAGCCAAAGTCAGTGAACAATAGGCCTATCCCAGTTGGTTTGGATGGCCCATTATCAGGAGGTCCCGCCCTGTGGCTGCCCACACACTGCTTACACAGAGTAGGATATAAACCTGAGTTGTCAGACTTGTTTC
Source organism: Chaenogobius annularis (assembly GCA_015082035.1). NCBI lineage: Eukaryota > Metazoa > Chordata > Actinopteri > Gobiiformes > Gobiidae > Chaenogobius > Chaenogobius annularis. Next base: position 1,460,740 of record BJKM01000082.1, read on the forward strand.
ACTGATTGAGAATGACTCTTGGATGAGAGTCGAAACGTTTTGTTTTTTCTAAAACAGTCCAGGTGACTACAACTGAATCTTTTTCTACGTTTGACTAGATGACAAATCCAAAATGAATTGCGGACCAGTCTACTAATATAATCGTTAGTTTCAGCCATAATATACCCGTGTAAAATATTGAACGATCTATTTACCGATGGTCTGGTCGGCCTCCAGGTCCATGGGCGGAGGGCTGTAGGTGCGGTTGTCGTTGAACTGGACGTTGGGCGTTCCCACTGGGATGTCTATGAGTGGAGTGAGCTTTTCACTGGGGAAAGGTCGACCAGGCGTCCTCTGACCAACATCAGTGTCCTCCCAGTTATTCAGGAAAGACGTCAAGTCATCAGCGTCTAGATCATCGCTGTATGTGCTGGTGCGGTCTGGAGAAAGATAAAGGACATTTTTGTCAACTGTCTGATCTTACGTTTTTAAATTATATATATGAATAATTGTGAGAAAACCGGGCAAGGTATATCAAGTAAAAATTCAAAAAACACTCAAACAAAAGTACGGTAAGGATAACATCTTAATTCTCTCACAATGGTAAAGACATTCTGGCACTCGAGTAACCACCTCAAAAAGTTTTAAAAGGTGAGACAAGTGGTGGGACAGACAATTTATGTTTACAGAAAGTACTATTACAATGTATAATGTTGTGTTTCATCAACCATAATGCAGACTGGAATATCAGCAACTCATAACATTTTAGAACTCAAAAACCCTGAACAACCAAAAATGTTGATGTTTATTTTTTGAGAGGAATATTAAAGACAATTTGGTCGAGGGACTAAACGACTCTACAGGACAAACAAGAGGGACAAGTTCCTCTAGCCCAGACTCTGACTCAAATCCACTCTTCTTCTGATAATAAGAGATTACATTACTTCTAAACAGTGCCTTTAATGGCCACACCTGCCTTGGCAAACAATGACAGCGACATGGCTGCCAATCTGCACAAACAGCCCACGACCATGCAGTCAGAGACAAAGAAAACAACAAATTCCCTGAGCACTCTCATTACCATCGTGTGCAGACGCTTCAGTTCTGCTCGTCTGTTTCTCCGGAGGTTTCTCTTTTGGTTTTTCCTCGGTGTCCTCGGCGACCATCTCCCGCCATCAGGATCAGCTCGGCCTCAAACGGGTCGGACGGGATCTTCTCTTTGATCTCTTGAATGGTCTCCACAATTTTCTCTGCGTTGTCCATTGCCACAGGAAGAAACATTGGCACGGGCAACTGTGACACCACAGTGATAAAAGTTTAACAACAAATAGAAAAAAGTAATGCTTTTTAAAAAGGACACATATCATGCATTTGTAAATGGGCTTTAAACATGCTCGAGTGCATCATGTTTCAGATTTTAAAATAATGTGTATTGTGTGAAAAGTACACTTTCTATCAGTCAGGTGTTAATACTCCATTTACTGGCTAGCTTGACCAACATGCTAATACAAGCATGCAGTTGTAATGAACGGGATTTGAGGCAGAAATGCTCAGAACGAGTTTGTGATGAGTTATGGACTTAAAAACAGCTCCGAAGACCTAAGGAGTTCTACATTTGATGTCACAAATCGGGGGAAAGTTGAAACTGGATGTTTTTGAGAGACTTCGAGCCGGAGCAGTGAAGACAACCTTGTAAATAGGACACGGAAGAGTGAAAGAAGTGACGGCCTGGTAAAAAGCCCGAAAGTGTCTTTTCAGCATGTGTGTTCGCAAATGCATCCAAACATAATTAAGTATCCAAAATGTAATTGCAATCACTCCACTTTTAACAAGTTTGAGTCCTTGGCTTTTATTTGTCCAATAATTATATTCCTTCACCGTATTATGTTTTATCTTTGTGAAAAGATTTCTTTTTGGTCAACTTTGTTTATAATTGTGCCCCCCATAAACAGGACATGGATTTATAAATAGCCACCATCCGCAATGCATTTTTGAAGTGTATGTATATTTACAAATTGAATGCAATTGAGATACAAAATTGATACTTCTTCCAGTCTAGCAGGAACACGAGATCTTAAAATGTAGTCGTTTAATGTGCATTTAACTGGATGAGGCGGAGCAGAGCTGTACGCACAGGGAAAGGCAGGCCCAAAGGATGAGGCGTGCACTGGCTGTACATGTTCATTGGGACCGGGATGTAAACGGGGACAGGCACAGGCAGGATCAGGATGTCCGGTGTGGTTTTATCTGCAACAAAAACAAATACCATATCAAACATCCAGTTAGAATGAATATTGTGTAACGCTTTAATATAAGGTTCATTGGAAAACATTTATAAAAGGCATTAATAAGCACTGGTTATTTGTTTGTGAGCACTTAAGTCAATTCCAAGCATTGGTTGATGGCTAATACCATATATGTTAATAAGCTGTTAACATAATATTGTGTGCGTGTATAAACCCTGTATAAAAAATGTAAGAACTAATTAAACAATTTTCAAACACCAAGTGATAAATGCGAGTAAATGTATTGTAGGAGCATATAAACAAATAACTAGTGTTTATAAATGCTTTAAGATAGATTACTAAAGGAGCCTCATTTTAAAGCATTATTTAATATTGTTGAATGATTTTGGAATAAATATGCAATTTTTTTGTAACAAACAGATGGGGTAAAGATATAGAGATGAAATGGTCACAAGCTTGTTCAAGCATATGGAAAAAGCTCTTGTGACCACACTGAGACAGTCAAATATGATATATGGATGAGAGACCACTGGAACACCAGGTGCCACAGTGGGGCGCTAGAGGAAATGTTTTGTCCTTAGACACGTCACCCACAATGCCTAGTATGGATCAGGTGTGTGTGAATGCCTGGGGGTGATCGGAGGGGCTGATGGCCCAGATTGGAAGCCTCGCAATTAAAAAATAAACAATGTTTCAGAAAATGTAAACAGGTCTGAACTATACGCAGGGTTAGCAGCAGCTTCTATAACAAGACCACACTGAAACAAGATATTTTGTCGTTTGCAAAGGACAATACCACATCTGTAAATAAATACAGCCCTCACAATTTTCTCACGCACAATGATTAAACCGGCAGCGCTAAATGATGCCGATTAAAACAAAACACAAAGTTAAACATTTTCAAATCAGACCGGTCCTTTACCCGTTTGTATTTCGCAGTCCGTTGTCTGTGTTTTACAGGAGATGCCTTTATTTTGCACGAGCGGTTTGCAGAGGAGCGCTTTGTTCTTTAGGATTTTGGGAGGAGCAGGGGCCGGAGTCTGAGGAGAATATAATAAATCACAATTCATTTACAATGTTGAGTTCGTATACAAAAAATAAATAAAAATTTAGGTGTTTTAAATACATTATCACCCAAATAAAAAAAAGATGTAAATCTGACTGAAGGCTTCTAGATAGAGAATATTTTTGACGTAGTTTATCAAATCAAAATGTCAAATAATAATCTAGTCGTCTTTGTTATCTGGACTGTACAGACTCTAAAACTTTTATTTTTTAAATAACAAATACGATGATCCAAATATGATTAATGTTTTTTTTATACTCCATTAGTCAGTATAAATTGTTGCAGCCCTACTTGGCAATTTAATTAAAAGGACAATAACAATAGGGCCATTTGCTTATTGCAGTATAACAAGCTTCTTCCTTACCGTTTTCGTGTTTGTCGACCTAGTTGTGATTGTGCCTGCAAAGATACGAAATACAAAGTTGAAGATGAATTATAAAACATGGTGTGACATTATTCGGAGGCAGTTCATACTTCTATTTTCTGATGACGACGCTGGACTTGAATGCATGGGTTCTGTCGACGTTTCTTTACTTGATGCAGCACTAGCGAGCGACACGACGTTTGCAATGACCGGAGTAGCCTCTGGAAGAAGAAACTAATGATGAAAAATACAAGGCAGTGATGAATTAATAAATGGTAATAGAGGTGTTACTGGTTTCATACGTTTGAGTTTTAGCGATCCCTGGTCCTGTGTGGTCTTGATGCAGAATTTCAGCAGACAGGTGAGGTCGCAGAAATGTTTGGCGTTGCCCAAAAGAGACAAACTCTGCTTCAGCTTTCCTTTACGAGCACAAAAGTCACATTTTGCCACCTGTAAGAGAAAAAAGGGACTGTTACTCGTTATCAGAAAATCTCATGAGGGATGGAAAGGACTGGGGAAAACCGAACCCAATTTGAAAAAATATATATATATAAAAAAATACATTTAAAAAAGAGAGTCTGGACTAACTGGTCAGACATGCCGGACTAAATGCATGGGACTATTTGGATGTTTTTATGTAAATTGTATGTTCCCTCTGTGTCATGTCCTTTGTTTTGAAATGAAATGAAATAACTACGGCTAAATCCCAAAAGTCTAATAACATTGACACAAAACTGAATGAAATGTGAACTGCGAATAGATCTGTCAATATAATGACTGGACTGACTTGAACAAGTGAGGCCAATAATAATAAGTAATACATATATTTCAGCTGCACAGGGTCGAATAAGTAACTTCTATGACTCATAGATACTAACTTAAATATCTAAGCGTTTTATTCTGCCATTTATCTATTGCAACTAATGTTTTTACTGTTTCGTACAGTAAGAAATGTTTACTGAGATTGTACACATTTAGGCCGAAACATTCTCAAATAAAAAAATTGACATTAAGTGCGATGCTTAATTTGACTACATCTGCTCCAGTATTAGCACCTCAAGAGACTTTTCGGTGTGCGTTACTTTTTCTCGGATAAGTCTCACTGCGAACTCAAAAATCAGAAGAACAAGTTTCCAGATGTCAACAGGACTTGTCGATTTTAGAACGACTAAATCCAAGTTGAGACTGGATGAACATCTACAGAAGAGATTATCATAAATCCTAACCACAAACACTTACACTTATTGATTGAATTATCATCTTTTTATTTGTAATTATTCCGGTCACATAAATGTAAAAACTAAAACAATATAATCATGACAGTTTTAGAAGCAAATAGAAGTTATTTCAATTAAATTCACACTGAAAAAGCTCTCAAAAGTTCATGATTACTGAGCAATGACCCAATAACAATAATAGTAATAATAATAATTGTCTAATACATTAATTTGACAGTCAATTTTGATATTGTGACGTCCTTACTTTGATTTTTAGATAGAATGGCAAGTGTTGACCAGATGATCGTGGTTAATACCTGCTTCATAATGAATACTCGTAACACTTGAACCTCAAACCCCCAACTCGTTTATTCACTTAAATGATATTTGGTTGTCGTCTTGACTCACGTGGCAGAAGAGCATGGTGTACTTGGAGCGGCAGTCGTCGGAGCAGAACTCCTCCACCGTGGTGCCGTAGTGAGCGGACAGAACCTTCTTGGAGACGCAGTGACAGAAGCTGCACGAGTGGCAGTGTTTGCCCCAACTCTTGGTCAAATCGTGTCGGTACAGCAACTTACAACCTGCCAATAGAAAGACGTAACGTAATGCTAGAACGTTCGGGAATGGGTCACAGTATGGGACAGTACTGCCTCACAAAAGTTACAGAGTGAACCTTTAAGAAAATAGAGACCATAAATGACAATATAGAAAAAAAAAAACTGCAAAACTCTGATCTAATGTACAACATTGTTAAAAAACGTATAGAAACTGAACAGAAATAAATAGAACGAAAACTGTACTTGTATGACGCGTTATAGATAAAAGTGATTCATCCAAACGTTTGCGGGTCAAAACTTATAGCACGGTTTAAACAATATGGTAAAATAGCTTCTTAGTGTAACATTTAAATTCCAAACTTTGATCTAGTTTATTACCAGTTAAGAGATTTTGTACCGCGTTGGTAACATTTTCATTTTGCATAAATTTGTAAGAAAATGGGAAGAAACCATTTTATTATTAAACAATTTTGTATAGAAATCAGATGCAAATACCATAAGCTTTTTTCACTGACCATAAACAAGTATAAAATTTAACATGGATATTGTGTGATGTCAAATTCCGTTATCATTACAGAGCTTTAGATAAATCTCACCGTCGCTGCAGAAGTGACAGTTTCTGGACATGATGCGCTTGACTTCTCTGGTGACTTTTTCGACTTTGCAGTAGTCACAAACGTTGAACAAAAAGTTGCTTGTTTTGAAATTCAGAAGGCAGTTCTGGTTACAAAAGAAGACCATCTTGTCCTGGGAGATGCAAAAAAAAAAAGAAAAAAAAAGTGGTAAATATAAAATAGACAATAGACGAATAAAGCAATATCCAGAAATCATAACAGACATGAACAATAGACTTGGGTTTAAAAAAAGCTAATGTGCAAATTTGGTATGAAGTTTTGACGTGTTCCCGGTCTGCAATGTCTATCAAAAGTGGCCCAGAGTAGTAAACTAGAGACTAAGAGAAAAAAAGAGAACAGCAATTTCCTGTGAGCTCCATCTTAACACCACACTCAAGAATCTATAAACATCCAATTAACAATTAATATTTCAGGGCCGAACGGCTTTAGAAAAATATGCAGAAGCGCATGAACTAACACAAGTCTCTCATGCATGTTGGTCTAAACAGGGTAGCAGTTATTGCATACTACTCTTATACTCTATACTATATTATATTATACTATATACACTCATACTAGCTCTGATAAAGCTCAAAATCATTCTAAAACTGTTCGGGAAAGGACATTTTATACCTTTTTGGGATTCTTTTAGCGTTGATACTTGTTCAAATGGAGTATCTAGTTTCAGTACTAGTTTTTGAGAACTTTGACAACCCTAATTACGATATATCTTGCAGCCCTATTGAGCACTGTGAATAATGTACCTCTATTTGTAGGACTTCTGGTTTCATGGTGACTTTGGAGTCACACAGGTGACAGCAGAGGTGTTTGGGCAGCTGGGGGGCAGAGATGGTCGAGGTGGGCTGAGGAGCGATGGTGACCTGCGAAGCAGATCCTGCCCCCGGCAACTTGGTGAAAACATTTGTAAGATTTGGCTGCTTCTTGAATTTTTCCTGTTGACAGACATAAAATATGAATGAAAACGGTGGTAAAACAAGGTCTTAAAAAGGTTTTATTTTGACTTTGATTACGTAGTTTAAATCTCAAAACCCATTTGATTTAGCAGCGGTCACAGAAGCTGAATTTAATCATTTAAGTTTTTCCACATATTTCCAGTTTGGACCACAACAAAGAACTGGATTCTTGGTTGTAGTTCAACTATTGCACAAAAAGTGACTAGATTAACACAAATGTGCAGAAACATCACTTTAAGATTACACTGAATGTTTTATTTTTCTTTCTTACAAAAAGAAAGAAACTATATTTAAGAAAGTAAGTCTTTTAAATCTTCAAAACAACTTATATGATATATATGGATATGATACATTGTCCACTTCCAAGTAGGAATGTAAAGATCGATTTATCTATAATCTTGTAAAAAAAAAAAAAAAAAACAATAATTAAGTTTACTTCAACTTCTAGTCCAAAACATACAACTAAAACAATTTATATGGCTGTGACAACATTAACTTTATTTTTAATTCCGAAAGTTCAAGTTCATAAAGCTGGTTGAGCAATAATAGCATGTTAGATAACCAGAGTTAAAGAAAATTAAAGATTCCACTGTTTGGTCATGCTCTCAGTACTCATGAATAATGGAGTATGGTTTACAGTTCTTCGCACCTGAAATGACAGGACGCAGGGCAGAGAGCAGAAGTTCCTGATCGAGGTGTCGGACATGGCCAAATGATACGAGGGCACCGTGATCCTCGTGCAAGTGTCACAGCTCAAACGCACACCTGCAGAAAGAAACGGACCGGTGAGCAGCCACATAAGTCAACTTTTGAGTTAGTTTATATACGTCGTGTGTAATCCCTCAGTCGTCCAGGAGTGTTCCATTGTAGAAAAAGATTCAGTTGTAGTCATCTACAACTGAATCTTTTTCTACAATTAGTTTTTATACCTTGAGATAATGCGTCAAACTAACCGTTTTGACAGTAACTAATATCTTTGTGTGCATTATCTCGATTGCAATTCTCCAGTGATATTTTGAGAACGCATCATAAATGGTTTCAAATGTGCCTGTGCATGTCTTGTTTGAGGTTCAAGTCAGGCACAAAACGTCTACCACAATTGGCAGAAATACTTTATACCTTTATTTAAAAGATACATCCATCTTTCACCAAAATGTGGAAGTCTGGCAAGACTTAACCGGAGTTGTAAAGTCTGCTTCTTTATAGCAACTTTTTAAGTCGTGGGTTTCGTTTTTGGGCTTAAAATAAGATGACCTCTTTTTGTCCTACAATGAGGAAATTTAAGTGTTGCAACACACTAGGCACAGAGGCATAATAATAAAAAAAAAATTTAAACTTAGAAATAATAATAATAATAATAATAATAATAATCTTATTTACAGGGCTTTTAGAGCTCAATGATAATGATAGAAATAAGTTATTAAAAAAGCAACTAGTTCAAAGTTGCGCATATTTAACATCAACAATGGCTTTTGTTTGTTTGTAATTCTGTGACTGGGGTCACTTGTTTTGCGCTCTGAAAATGTGGCAACCCTGCCCTTCACCCTCCGTGCCTCAAACGTAAATATAAAGTTGAGTAAATGTTGTGTGACTAGAAGAGTGCTTTGAGTGTCCAGTGGAGATCAAAAAAACACTTTAAACGTGATCATTTTACCTGACGTGCTGACGGTCTGGACCTTGTAGGCCATGATGCAGCTGGAGCTACAGAAGAGGTTCACAGAGTTGTCCGGGTTTATGTGGTCCACCATCTCAGACATCGTCCGGTGAGAGTGGCACATCGTACACAACGAGCTCGACAGGTTTTTCTGCCAAAGAACGGCAAGAATCGGTTGCAAGTTGCATTACGGAGCATCACGACTAGTTTAAAGTTTTAAATGGTACACTTTGGAAGTTTGCTGGTAAAGGGTCCGCCACCTGCTTGTCTCCATGGAGACGGATAAGCCATACTACGTAATTTAGCAGCGGAAACAATAAATTCTCCATGGAGACAAATCTCACATAGTGCAGTGTCAATTTACTGCAGTTACCCGATTTATAGAGGTCTTGCTACGAAAAACCTATATTCAAATCTGTTTCAGAACAAAATAAAATATGAAAGTGTTATTTTCTCAAAATAGGACTGTTGGCCTCTGCCCTCAATCTTCATTTTGAAGGTTGGTACGTTGAGAATACTGAAACTACTTAATGGTAAATATCATTAATGACTCATATATGTTAATTATTCAACCGTCTACAGCTCAAATATTCATGTAATAAAAATGTATAGTTCATACTAGTGCACAGAAATGGGAACACAAATATTAAGCCCCAGAATATGTTTTATCTATTATCACAGACCTACAGATAATTCAACATATTTTGCATGTGATTGTCTTTTTAAATTTTCACTTGTTCACTAATCTGAATAAGTGAACAAGTGAAAACTTAAAAACTCAAAATGTGCTTTGGTGGTTTGTCAGGTAAAGTGAAATTTGCCTTTTTAAAATACCGTTCTGTATTTGGTGAGGCAGTCCTGGTTGCACAAGGTCTTGTTGCCGTCGCTGAGAATGAGCAGAAGTGGTTTGCTGCTGAAGAAGGAGCCACACTGGACACAACCGGCCATCGTCAGTTTGTTTGTCGTCCGGAACTTTTGAAAACAGTCGTCGCTGCAGAGTTTATGCATGATGCCACACAGCGTCACCTCGTGTTTACTCTGAAAACAAACAAAAGTGCCACTTAGCATTCAGCTATTTCATGTATTTAAACCATATAACTACATACAAAACAATTATTCAATACCAAACTGGGTTCAAATTTGTCTTTTATAAGTTGCTTTGAAACAAACTAGATTATTGGTCCCCTTTGATCCGTTTGAAAACTTGAATCTCAGCTTTAGCACTGCAGTCTTGTACTTACAATGGCGAATCGGCTGCATATGCTACAGAGCGTCTCTGCTGAGGTCGAGGTCGAGGGCTGTGTCTTGGGATTTTTTTTGAATGCGAAGAGGCAGTTCTGGCAGCAGAAATGTTTAACCTCCCCCAAAGCGTCAGGACAAATGATGACATCCTGAGGCCGATTTATCACACTGGAAAAACAAGTAAATAATTGTTTTTTAATGTACAATTAGTTTATTTGGTTGAGTCATAATAGTGCTGTAAACACGCCAGATTGAATCCATGGGTTTATTTCCATCTATTGTCCCACACTGGTCTTCACAAAGACCCATTTGTGACACACATTCTGTGACACACTGAAGGCAAGGTTGGTCAAGTGTCTTGCCAAACAACACAAGGACAGGCGGGATTTGAACAACTGACAGAAAAGAGTTGCAACATCATATAATAACAAATATACATTAATGAAGGATTATGAGCAATTAGCCATATACAAATGCAACACTGTCCTGCTACATTTATCCAATTTAGCCATAAATCTGCATAAGGTTATTTCGCAGCCCCATTGCACAGAAGACATTGAGCTGAACTAACTTGCGACACTGGTGGCAGAGGCGGTCGGTTTTCTTCAGGTTGGCGGTGAGGCAGCTGGTGGAGCAGTACACAGAAGGGCAGCCTTTTCTCTGAAATGCCGTCTGACCCTTTACTAAAGCCTTTTTACATCTGGAACACGACATGTGCCCTGCAGCGGGCTGGACAGGCTTCTCAGGGGGAACAGAGAAGACTGCGCCGATCTGTAGGTCATTCTGTTTGCACACAAAAGCATTAGGTCAGTTAAAACACTACTAGACTGATTCATTTTTAAAACACTCCTAAGCAGACAGCCTGTTCTTGAGAAATGAGAATTTACTGCGGTGGGAACAGGACAACATAGAACAAACAGACCTTTTCTGGATCCTCTTCATCTTTTACAGTGGCGGTGGAGGTCAGTGCAAGGTCGTACTCTTCATCCAGAGGCTCATCCTTGACCTGAATCACAGCTGGAGAGGAACTTTCAGACTCAAAAGACTGAGCCATTTTTTCCTAAATTGAACCATGAAAAATAATTGAAATAATAAATAATTGAAAAATAACATTAAGAAACATTTTTATAAACAATGCAATTCAATGTCAGGCTTCTTAAAACTTGTACTCTCAAGAGCATCTACTAGCCTTGAAACAATGAATTGTCTTGAAGTTTAACACCATGCGACAGAAAATAGCACAATAACTTTAAGAACATTTTATATCACAGACACAATAATCCCGAAGCAGGATAATCCCAATCAATCAGTAAACCGCGTCTAAATGAACCATATCCAAATAAAATGAGTTTCTATCAATAAATGACCCAATGAAAGACTTTAGTAGTACAGTTGTGGTAGTTTTTATCCATACTTTGTAGAATATATATTAAGTATGCAGCCCTCTACAGCTCAAATGTTAAAAAGGGAAGGTGTATAGCCTGGGCTCTTACTGGTTAAACAACACAGCTAATGTTATTCTAAAATGTGCTCTAAACCACAGATTAAAGACGGATTACTTACTTTTGAGCCATTGACTAAAGTGGCAGGTGACGAGCTCCCTAAAAATATATAAAATGGTGTTAAAGAGTCACTTCTGCACATTTGTCATTCAAATGAATGACAGATTCAATATAATGAAAATGTTTTACCTGTGTTGGACAAAACTGGTGACTGGCTAACATTTGTATCCATTGTATTTTCTTCCTCTTTAATATGTGCCTCTTGTTCCTCTTGGTCGACTGTCCCGATGTCCATGAGCTCATCCAGGGCGTAGGACGAAGTAGCTGCTAAATTTCCACTGAAGGATTCCTCTGGTGGTTTGGACTCATCAGTCTCTGAAGTTAAACTATTCTCCTCCAGAAAAGTTGAACTTTGGTCCTCTAACTTTATGTCCTCAGGTTTTACGTCTTCGCTCTCATCACTGACCTCCCGAGATTTTGCCATATCTTCTTCAGCCTCCATTTGGTCCACACTGGTCTGCTCCGTTACCTGTAGAAAACAAACTGTATGAGATTATCAATTTTTACTCGCCACTATTTTTCCTTTCAACACAACTTATGACTGTTCCTCTCTTGCTCCCCTTCTGTCCCCAGGACATTTACAGTGGTGTGAAAAAGTTTTTCCCCCCTTCCTGATTTCTTATCTATTTGTATGCCACACTTAAATGTTTTACTAATTTAAATATTAGTAAAAGACAACGCAAGTAAACACAAAATGAGGTTTTTCAATTAAGGTTTTTATTTTTAAAGGGATAACAAAATCCAAACCTACACTGCCCCAAGTAAAAAAGTAATTGGCCCCTAAATATAATAACTGGTTGGGCCACCCTTAGCAGCAACAACTGTAATCAAGCGTTTGTGATAAGGAATTTTGTCCCACTCATCTTTGCAGAATTTGTAATTCAGCCACATTAGGGGGCTTTCGAGCCTTTTTAAGGTCATGCTACAGCATCTCTATAGGATTCAGGTCAGGACTTTAATTAGGCCACTCCAAAGTCATCATTTTGTTTTTCTTCAACCATTCAGCGGTGGACTTGCTGGCGTGTTTTGGATCATTGTCCCACTGCAGAATCCAAGTTCACTTCAGACATTCAACTTCAGGATTTTTTGGTCGACAGCAGAATGCATTTATCACCAGTCTTCCAGGTCCTGAGGCAACTATACAGCCTCAGACCATCACACTATTACCACCATATTTTACTGTTGGTATGAGGTTCTTTTTCTGAAATGCAGTGTTACTTTTAGACCAGACATAAATGGGACACACACCTTCCGAAAAGTTCACCTATTGTCTCGTCAGAGTATTTTCCCAAAAGTCTTGGGGGTCATCAAGATGTTTTCTGGCTAAATTGAGAAAACCCTTAATGTTCATTTTGCTCAGCAGTGGTTTTTGTCTTGGATGTACACTTATTTTTTTTTATTTATTTTTTTTAAACCATTAACCATAAATTGTTGTGTATTAAAAGCCAAAAATAATAAACGCACACTATACTGGTACTAAATGCAATGCAAGTGCTCTAAAGATTTGTATTTATTTTTTTTTAAATAAGAGTTTCCTGCTTATTGGGGCATTTTTTACAGATGAGTGGCATCATGGATTTTGGTACCATAGTCTTTTGAACTAAATTGCCTCATTCCATCCATGCCCCTGATGTTAAGATTATTCAGAGAACAGTCCTATAATTCAATTAAAACAGCTGTTTTTTGGGCCTGGAACAGAGTTAAAAAAAGGACGATCGTGTTCATATTAGAGGTGCGCCAACTTATTTTGGTGGGGGTCCACCATCTACTGGTGTCTTTGGAGATGTTTGAAAGTATGGCACCAAACTAATTTATTTGCAGAGCAAGTGTGGCAGTTAGTCTCTTATTTGAATTTGTTTGAAGATCTGAATTTAGAAAAAGGGCACATATTATGCTAAATTGACTTTGAGCTTTTAACAATGTTCTACATTGTACCCTCATCAAAAAATATACCTGGTGTAGCGTTTTGCGCTAGTTTGAGGAATCCTGGTTAAAAAATCCTCAGCCCTCAGACAGAATTAGAAACGCTCGTCTGCAGAGCCGCAATAACCGACATTAGGACTGCAGCTATCGATTATTTTAGTAATCTATTGATTATTTTCTTCGATTAATTTGTTGGTACACGCCGTAAACCATTTAAAAGCATATTAAATTTTTTTAATAAACTTAACAGTTCATAGTAATAAACAAATACGGAGTTTCTGCTTAAAATGATACATTTTATTCTTCATTTCATATAAGTATTAATAAGTATAGTAAGTATAGTAAAACTTTGCTAGTGAGACCAGTGATCCCTGATGTTTTAAACTGTAACTCATTGGTTCCGTGTGCCGTTCACTTTAGCCTCTGTGTCCTCGCCCCGTCATCGTGGACTTTGTTTCATATCGCGGTCCTCTGTGCTGTTTCCGTGGATGCATTGGGTGTTTCAAACAGGAGAGCGGCGTATTTTAAAAATTCGAGTGCGAGTGGGAAGCAGAGTTTTGTTTGTTCAGTGCGGAACAAGCTCTGTGTGAAAGGAAAGCACCACAAGTCGCTCCATGCGCCACAGATTCACGTGTTTTTAATTAAATATGTATATTAAAACAAATCATCGAGGCATTAAAATAATGGTCTAAGCTTTTTTTTAATCGAATTACTCGAGTAATCGTTGCAGCCCTAACCGACATAGCTCTGATGTTAGTCTTAGAAACGTATCTGCTGTTTTTAAGTCCATAAATCGTCTCCAGACTCGCTCCGTACTTTTCTGTTGTCTTATCATGATCGGTACAACTGCGTACCAAGACCAGGAAGTCACTGGCTTTGTATTATTTGAAATATGTATCTTAAACTGTTGAGTGGTGGCGCCGTCTACTGGCTGCAAAGGGAAATTACACAGTTTGCAGTGTTGGAATCACCAAAGCAAGTTCCTGTTAGTGAATTTTTTTCATTGACAATGGCAATAAGCCTTTTCTGATTCTGAAATGGGCAGAAATCCCTATGTGGTTTGTTATAAGTAGTTTTGTTTTTTAGTTCCAAAACATGAGATGCCAAACTAGAATAAAAACAATTGAAAAAAAAGTACTTGAGAGCAAGTTTAAAGGCCAATAAAATAGAAAAAGCATAATATTTGCCCTTTAAAAAGGTTGATGAACATGCAAAATAATAAGAAATCAGAAAGGGGGCAAACACTTTCCCACACCAGTTATACCAGTATACAAAGTGCCACTGGTTTAAAACACCATAACTACACAGTAGGCCAAGTTAGAGGCCAATAAATATCAGACGACTAGAATAATCAGATAACACAAGAATTAGAAAAATGTTTGGGTGCGTTTACATGCACAAAAAGTGACACAGGTTAATTAGTAATAATTGTATTTGGTCAACAATGTATAACACATTTTAACATTTTTGCTTTGCTGCATTAGCTTGCCTTTCTTTGCATACTTGTCTTTGAGAAACCCTGCACAGACGTTAAGAAGAAGAAATATCGGATGTGACGTTTACATTAAATGTCAATAAACTGCTAACTCTAGAAATTAGACAATTATCAAATGTTTGTAATGCGTGTAAACATAGCCAGTGATGCTATTGTTCAATACACGTGTGGAGACTGCAGGCACTGCAACAACTTTCTCATACCAAATGCAATATACTTTTACAAATGTTTAAAATTTGTCAAAAGCAAATGGAAAAGCATACAAACGCCAAGAGAGCAAACGTTACAGATACAGAACATGGCTGCAAGATTAGCTTTATAGGCGTTTAAGGCGTAATCACAAAGAATCCAGATGTAAATGTTTGGTAATGCAATGTTGCATGACACAAATAAACAAATGCAAAGCTAATATTCACAGTTGTTGCCGATGATGAAACAAAAACATCACAAGGTTTAGGATGTTAGCATTACCTTCAAGCTGTTCTCTTCGGTGAGTTCAGACATGCTGTGTTGTTAGCTTCACCTGTAAACACTAGCCGCTGGATGCTAGGCTAACATTAGCCCACACGTTAGCTCTAAACACAGCACCCGCTAAGCCAACTACGATAACAAATGTAACCATGGAACTACACTGAAGCTGTGGCTGCACTGAAAATCACATCTGCACATGAATACGTGTTTATAACCTTGGTGTGAAGAGTGAGTCCACAGCTGGATCAGCGTGCAGGGTTGTTTTTTTTTACATGGCTTTACCGCGCAGGACCAGGGCGGATGTGGCGTATGTGGACCAGGTCTGGACCATAGACTTTTTTTTAAAAAAATCCACAGAGTGTAACAAAAACGTATATCATAATAGCAGTGCACGATTCAGGGACCAAAAGCATAGAAAAAAAAATAATGAATTGATTCATAATAATTATATATTTAGTTATAGCCATTATACCCAACTACAAAGCAACAATTACGACATTATCCATGTTCTATACGTTTCCTACCTCTACCAGTACATTTTGATTTTATGTATGTCGTTTTATCATTGTTCATTGTTTTATGTTGCACCGAATCACCAAAGCAAAGTTTCTATGTTTGTGAATTTTGTTCATTGCAATAAACCTTTTCTGGTTAACATTTTGACATTTTACCTACAAATTCTATCTCAAAACACGTACATTTATGGTTTTAACGGCCTTTGGATCCGAGACTTGTCCTCAGCTCCACGGACCCTGCTACAATGACGTGAAATTCACTCGAACCTTCTACTTTAGGGAAAAAGTAAAATCTTCCTCCTGTGCGCCTCACTGTGGCCATATTGACAGGTACAACAAAAATATGATCATCTGATTTCTGGAGTTATCAGATTACTGAAATTACATGTAAACAGTTACAGTTTTAATATATAAAGTATAAAAACATTTGCAGGTGCAAGTGGAAATATGCAAGAAAAAAAAAAAAAAAGCAAACCAAACGCAACAAGAAAGCACATTAAGAAGATAAAAATAAATAAATAATAATAATAATACTTTGTCTTCCAAATACATTTTCTTATCATAAAGAAACATGATTAAGAATGTAAAACGTAACAAATGCGATTTCATTTCTAAATTTACATTCCCTGCACTGAACATGGGACGGAGCAGCGGTCTCTGGTCACATGACCTGCCCCGAAACGTCACGCTGAACCAGCTACGGCCAGTCGCCATTTTTATGAAGGGGAAAACTACAAACTACATTTAAAAAATATTGGTCAACTTCACTTTACTCGTCAAATTCTCCAGAAGTAATGCCACACATGAGCCCAAACTGCACACAACAATAGAATAAAAAACACCAGGAAACTAGGAAGCTAAAGCGGACTCACCTGGCCGTCATACAGGTTCAATGGTCGGATTATTTATTTCTCTCTAACACACTTGTTGGATGTGTGATGTCTATCCACACTGTAAGGATCCAGATTGTGTTGACGTTAGCACCTGTAGCTAATGTGTCGGCGTTTAATCCACCGGCCGTTATAGTTACGCAAACCAAACCGTGTGGACGCTGTCAGTGTTTAAAACTTACTGCTAAGAATTAACTACAGTATAGCGAAGTTACTGTGACTTGCTTAGGGGAAAACACACACTAGTCCTAGACTTTGGAGGCTAACAATCCCGTTTCTCGCCTTTGTGGCTCTTTGGTCACGCATTTGTAAACAGAACGCACCGTTATAGTTCCATGCAAACACGGAGCGTTTGTACAGTCTTTGCACATCCAGTCATGGCTGTCTATATTTGCCTCTGGTGTTTGCCAAGCCGAGCAAAGCGGCTTTTGTCTTGATGCTTTTGGTTTAAAAAGTTTAGATAGGGGGGCTGTGTCAGTGTGAGCGGATTAAAAAGAGACGCTCCGGGGCAGTTTCTTCAGAAATATGGTCACGTGTATGGATGTCGTTATGATCGCAACATTAAGGTAAAGAACAACGCTTTACGGCACTCAAGGCTCAAACTAAACCTCAAATAGAAGAAATGCTAACAACGCGAGTGGATTAAACGGTTGTCGTCATGTTTCTGCGTGTCAGCGGTCCGCCATGTCCGGAATAAAGTCGGTAAAAACAAGTTGAATGCATATCCCGTTCTCATGCTCACAACAACAACAACAAAAACTTACGTCCCTGTGTAACGAATCTGGTCCGAATATATGGATTGTTCTCGCCACTCCTGCATAGAGGCCAGATTTGTGCTAATAGTTGTCCTAAACGCAGATTGACACACCTGAGCTGTGGATCTCTGCAGCTCCTCCAGAGGTGCCATGGGCCTCTTGGCTGCATCTCTGGTCCGTGCTCTCCTTGTTCGGCCTGTAAGTTTTGGTGGACGGCCATGTCTCGGTAGATTTGTAGTTGTTCCATGCTCTTTCCATTTCCGGACGATGGATTGAATAGTGCTCCGGGAGATGTCCAAAGCGTGGGAAATCTTTGTATAACCGAATCCTGCTTTAAACTTCTCCACAACTTCATCCCTGACCTGTCTGGTGTGTTCCTTGGACTTCATGATGCTGTTCACTCCCCAAACTTCTGTGGCCTTCACAGAACAGATGTATTTATACTGAGATTAGATTACACACAGATGGACTCTATTTAATCATTAAGTCAACATTCAATCTTTCAGCAATCGTCAGGCAGCTTCTGACATCTGGTTGCACTCAGGTGGAAAAGAGGCTGAATACTTTTGCACGCTGCATTTTAAAACATTTTTTGGTAAAACATCTGGAAATCATGACTTATTTTCCCTCCACATCACAATTGTGTGTTGCTCTTTCACAAAAAATGTCAATCAAATTTGTGGTTGTATAAATTTGTGTTGCCGCTGTATCGAACAGCTTTTTGTTGAAGTTGAAACATTCCTCTTAACGTGCAACAACAGGCTAGTTGCTGGTGCTCTCTGTGTTCGCGCTGCATAAAATTGACCTCTGAATGATTTTCATAGACTGGTGGAGCTCATTCAGATGTAATCTTTGGGCAAAACCTCCGTATTGGCGGAAGGTTCCGAAACACTCGACTTTGAAGTGTTATTACTATTCCTCAAAAAATAAAGTTTAACCACATACTTCTCTGGAACTCTAAACAGCTGTACATGTGAGTAAAGAGCTCAGAGCATTTGGACTTGTCTGTTCAAACGACCTTCAAACTTTAGTTTTTGCCTGCAGTGTCTAAACCAGGCAAACATTGGGGTGCACAGGAACAGATTATAATGTAACAGAGAGAAAAACATTACAGAGCTGCTGTGGTATTTCCACTACTCTATTTTTGTTCTGTCTTCACACCTAAACAGCCTTTCTCCTTTAGCTGGGTTTTCAGGCATTGACTGCAAAAGTATTCATACCGCTGGAACTTTTCCACATTTTGTCATGTCACGACAACAAACTTAAATAAATAGTATTGGCATGTTCTGTGAAAGAGCAACAAAGTGGCACACAATTGTGAGGTGAAAGACAAATTATCCTCGATGTCCAGATTGAAATAAAAACAAAACTGAAAAGCGGCTGCGTCGCTGATCAGGGCTCTCCTTGTTCAGTTTGTTGTTGTTCCATTCGCTTTCCATTCCAGGATGACTGATTGAACACTGCTCCGTGCAATGTTATAAGTTTGGGAAATCTTTTTCTAACTTAACCCTGCTTTAGTCTTCTCCACAACTTCATCCCTGACCTGTCTGGTGTGTTCCTAAGACCTCATGATGCTGTTTGCTCCCCAACCTTCTCTTGACAAACTTCTGTGGCTTTCACAGAACAGCTGTATTTATACTGAGATTAGACTACACACAGATGGACTTTATTGAATCATTAAATTGTGGCCCAAGGGCCACTGTGTTTACACAAAGTGTGTATGGTTTCCTGTTCCTGCTCAAAGTAGTCCAAATACTCCAGTATTATAAATGAAAATATCCTTTATATGCCATCATTAAAGACACAGTCCAACGACAGTACCTCCACACTAAACCCTGGCCATTCTCCCCCTGCATCATACATTATGCATTGTATACTTTGAATAAATATAAATAATAAAAAAAAAAATTGGAGTGGAAAAGCAAAAAAACACCACATCTGTGAGCAACCCTTAGCCTTATAATTTCCATTTATTAAATTAATTGATACAATCGGCTTCTAACTATGTCTATAGAAATAACTTCTGAAACTTAGATATTTCCACTAAATGCAGGCATAACATTATGGTCATAACTCCTGGTGATACGAACCTCAGGCCAATTCACACTTCATAAGAAGCACCCAGAGCTGTAAGAACAATGTTGTTCTTACTGTTCTGCAGCTTGTTCTCGTCACATCGGCCGAGCAGAACTTTGTTCTTGTAGAGCTGTCAGACAACTGTGCTACGATTGGTTCGATTTTGAAAGTGGGCATGGCTAGTTGTCAATGCAGTTATTTTTGTGGGAAATCAAATTTAAAATTTCAGCCATTTTGATAAACTTATAACAGTTATTAAAACTGTGTTGTCGCTGAACTGCAATCTCCATAGCAACAGCTGAGTTCACAGAACATCTGATGAAGTATGAAGTGTCTGAGCCCATGAGAACTTTGCTCTTGTTCTTGCAGCTCTAGCTTCTGGTCTGAAGTTGATCTGTTTTTAGGTAATGGACCGTTTTCTGTTCAATACAAACATATTAGGCGACTACTTGTATAAAATTATGGTTGATTGAAGTTATGTAAAAATATATTTATTTTATTACTGATAACAGGTTTAAAGGTTTTACGTGAAAAGCCAAAACACTGAATTATTAAATAACACTGTAGAGATGTCTAAAGCGTTGTCATTTAATTACAGGGCCTCGTTTCCTCGTGTGGAGCTGAAGACGTGGTCAAAAGAACAGATTACCAGCGTTTGATCATGCACAGAGGAGCTACAGGCAGTCACATCTTTATCAGTCAGACCCAAGGCAGCTGTGGCTCCAGTTCTTCTTGTTGCAGTGCAGAGCTACAGTCTGTGGCGCCCCCTGTTGGAGCTTGAGAGAACTCATCTTATGGTCCAGCTCATCCATGAAGCCCTCGTCCACAGACTCGCTGTCCTCTGCCTCTGCCTCAGAGGGCAGAAACACGTGGATGTGGGGTCTGGAGTGTCCGGAGTGTCCGGAGGCAGCGGCTGGAGCGGGACGAGGGCTGCACATGGGGAGGCAGGTTTTACCCACCACAGACAGAGGCTCACACAGGGGGGAAACCTGCGAGTACAGAGGTGAAGAGGTGAAGGTCCAATTCATTTTACCATGAATCATGATGAGGTTACGTTCACGATTTCCAATTTTAGTGTAACAATTATTGTGAGAATAAACATTGCGATTTAACAATTATTCGCGATTATTAACGTCACGACCAAAACGACAATAAAATCCTAAATGTTCTTTCCTTCTTGTTTCCTTAACACATTCCCGCTCCTCCATATGTGAAGTGTAGAAAAATATTCAGTTGTAGTCATCTGGACTCTGTTTTAGAAATAACGAAACGTTTCAACTCTCATCCAAGCGTCATTCTCAATCAGTGAAACAAGTCTGAGAACTCCTGTTTATATCCTACTCTGTGAAAGCCCTGCCCACAGGGCGGGAACCTCCTGATAATGGCCCATAGAAACTTAACTGGAATGGGCCTATTGTTCTATTGTTCCCTGGCGTTTGGCTCCCTCTCATTGAGTACCTGTTTAGCATCCGAATGCCTCGGGCGTCTCCATGGTTTCAGCAGACCATTATAAACAACTGGAAGGTTGAATCTTAAACCATTATGATTTAATGAAGGATTCTCTTTTTTAACAAAGATTGCCTCCTTAACTCCTCTTTCAAACCATCCATGATCTTCTCTGCTCAGAATCTCCGGTCACTGTCTTCAATAGAGTGGTTTGTGGCTTTAAGATGAAGATGTACAGCGCTCTGGGGTCCTGAACTTGCGTGTCTTCTGTTGCTGATAAAGCCTCTTGTGAAGGTGGCTGTTTAGTCTCCCCTATGTACCGCTCTTTACAACTTTCTTCACTGCATTGGATAGAATACACTACATTGCTCTGTTTTTGTGTAGGCATGGAACAATGGAACACTCCTGGACGAATGAGGGATTACACCGACATGCTTTATGAAACTTTCTGAATGATCAATTTGATATAAACAAGATTTTTTTTTTTTTTTTCAAAAAAGCACTTTACATTTAAGTCTACTTTTTGAGCAGAAAGGACTTCACTTTGCTTCTTAAAAAGTCACATTTCTTTTAATTGAACTAAAAACAACTTAATTTAGTTTGAAATTGTCACTTTTCTTTTTTATTACAATTGTATTTATTTTATTATTTATTCAGTTCTAGGGGTTTTCGCATTCTTATTGTGAGCGGTGTCACCCCTCCTCAGATCTGACCTATAATGTGGCCTAGTTTAATGTCTACCTGTTGAAAATTTTAGGCAAAACGGTAACATCTCCATGGCGACAAGCAGGTACAGAGTGCATCTTCAAATTAAAATGCAAACATAGTATAATATTTTAGTCAACATGAAGCAAGTCGGCCTAATCCCTCATTATTCAGCATGAAGCAAGGTTTTTAAATTTAAATGTTCCTTCTTTTGTCACCAATAATAGCAAAAAACTGAATATTTCTTCCAACAGTAATCACTCGACTTCAACGTTTCAGTTTTAAGCACATCTCTACTCTGACAATGTTCAAATCCTGGCTAAAACGGCTTTGTTTAGCTGTGCGTATGACTGAAAGGAATGTATCTGCAAGTACATTTTATAATAGTTAGTCGTGTTTTGTGATTTTAATGCGTCTTTTCTTGTTCTGTACAAACTGTGCTGTACAAATAAACTTGCCGTGCCTAAATGTGATGTTGTGGCGTCTTTTACCTGCGAGGCCCATCTCTGAGCTCGGAGGTGAGTGCGTGCGAGTGTCTCCTCTTGGCCCTGGGCTTAAGACTGGGCTGGATGGACTGGGAGAAGTGCAGGTAGAGGGGTCTGGAGCTGCCCGGTGGGTTCTGGGGCAGAGGCGGGGCGGGTTCGGTGAGAGCGAAACGGTTTGATGAAGGAGGAGGAGGATGAGGAGGAGACGGGGGCGCGTTTATGGAGCAGGCTGGGACCACGGACGCTGGACAGACCCCCGGTTAAAAGCCCGTCTTGAGGGAACAGAGAGGGCTCGCTGAGGCTGTGGAGAGAATACAAAAAAGGTACTACATTGTAAATTACAGACTAGGGTTGTTAAAAATAAATACCCAGATACTAAAGATACTAATTTGAATGGGTATCATTAATAAAACTACATAAATTGTACATAATTGGATATTTTCTAAATTAGTATAAGACCACGTGATGTTAAATAAATGGCACATTATTTTGTATAAAAAAGGAGTGTTTAAGTATCACTGTAGTCGACCAATCAGGATTGGCTGCGGGTATTGAGCCTTTCCTGTAAAATCATCGTGATTAATCGAATTGTCACAACACTAAAACCAGTGCAAAGTAACAATCTACTGCACAATGCAATAGCATAGAGTTAACTACTATACAACTTGAACAATAAAGTGCACCAAACCCAAATTATGATGCCTTGTATTTACAAAATTAATGAATACAGCTTGTATTTTAGCAATTTATATTATTTTTGTTTATGGTCCTTAAAAAAAAAAAAAAAAAAGTTCAGTTAACAGAGAATTGGGAAGGGAAATGTTCTCGTTTGTTCCTCTAAAATAAAACACAAAGTACAAATAACTAAAAAAGTGCACATCGAGTCCCAAGTCGTAGTCCATTTGATCAAGTCAAGTCTCAAGTAGAAGTGGGAGATGTATTGGAAAATGGTTAATATTGCAATTGTTGTTTTGAAAAGATGCAAAATTATTAAAACTATGACCTTAAAAAAAGGAGCAGAAACGTGTGGTGTAATCTTCCAAACAAGAGTATAAAGTGATATGTCCCTCCTTTGCCCTTTTGTGGTTAATTTTATGGTCCATTCCTATTTTGTGCAATATTTGAACTTTAACCAAGTCATTTACAGACACATTTTACCACATTCCTGATGCTGTGATGTGAAATTATCGTCTGAATATTGTTATCCAGATCAGGTTTGTGGATGAATGCTCTACCATTATAACTTTAGTGAATAATTGTCACAGGGCCATACACACATGAATACCTGTAACTCCCTTCATAGTGGTCACAACGGAGCTCTATAATGTGGTCATGATTGACAGTGTTATTGTTGATAACTCGTGATGGTTATTTAACACTGTGCAGCCTGGGTGAGAGGAGTCCATAAAATAGTGATGTGTGTGAGCGAGGGAGGTGTTCTCTCTGGTTTCAGCCTGAGTTCAGCCAATGTGCCACCACCGTCGGCTCCATCTGCACTGTAGGGATCAGGTTCAGACCTGAGATTTGCTCTGGGCCTTGGTGTTCACATCAAACTATGACTTCAACAGGAAACTCACACTGTAATTCCAGACAGTGAAGGGACAACCACTCTTACTGAAATGAAGCGATGAGTGACCAACAACCACATAAAAACAACGAGCCACTTAATCAATGTGTTAGCTTATTCACTTATAGGTCTATATATTGATAACAACTAATTGGTCACATCAAGGTTCAGTTGTTTGTGTATTAGGATCTCCACCAGCCATTGCCTTGACTAAAAGGCTACTCTTCCGGGGATCCGTTCTTTAGTGGCACTTGGGCTGCCTGTAATGGGCAAGGCAGACCCAATAACAGAAGTTCTATAGAGTCATGAGTTATAACTGCATGATTTATGTCTGTTTGGGGAACACAAATAGGATTGACACACTCAAACTAAAGGAGAGCACACTGGCATTGATGGTTAAAGGTGCTCTATGCAAATTTCCTGGTAGAGGGTACACCACCGTATTGTCTGTAGGGAGTTATTGAAGTTATATCAATTTCTGCTCCTACTCATTTTAGTTTTATGCAGCAGGTGACTGGAACCACTCACAACAGACTCACAAATCAGTCCATTTCTAACTCAAAACTCAGTCCGTTTTAACACTTTATTATTATTATATATTCATTTTTTTTTTTTTAAACTACAAATGTTTGATTGATAATTGAATGAATGGTTGTTTTTGTGTTGCTTTGCCTGGTTGTCGTTGTGAATGAGAATGGGTTCTCAATTGACCTACCTGATAAAGCACTGAATAAATACATAAATAAAAAAATAAATACAAATTTCCTCAAATATATTCCTCATTAGGCATTAACTTATCTATATGGAGACAAGCCGGCCAAGTTACAAGCGATTTGTGAAGAGGCTACTCCACACACTTCAAGATTGTGTTTATGTTGCAATTGAATAAATGCCAGAAAGAGGAGTATAAAGCCATACCGCGGAGCAAAAACAACATTTTCATATTTTCTATATTTTCATTTCAAATAAGCAGGTTGTGCACCCTCCACCTAAAAGTGACATAGCCTCACGCACGGTGCACCTCCTAAAGACGTGGCAACCACAACAATACCACGACCACAGCTCATAATGCACTTCACAATTTTCATATTGACCATGTTACCCATTTCCGTCTCACCTGAGCCGGGCCATGCCGCTTCTCCTCGCGGGCCTTTGGCGGTGAGCGCTGGCAGTCGCACCCGGGCCCCGACAGCGGTGGGCGGCGGTGGTCCTGGAAGACCTCCACTGTTCAGCAAGTAAGTGTGGACCGAAGCACTGCTGCCGTATCTCTGCCTCTGAAGCCACGGTCCTCCTCCTGTGTCCAACCTCAAACCGAGCACCGCGGGCTGGGGGCCCCGTGCCACTGGAGACGCTCATTTTAGGCTTCCAAAATGTGCGCAAAAGGCTGAAGAGCGCGGCTTTCTGTCCAGCTAAAGTTTAAATCTACCCCTTCTGGTTTGGGACTGCATGTCGAGTGAAGGAAACCGGTTCCCCACACTGGACCCGGATCATGTCCGGATCTGTTTTTGTGTACCGAGGGGTTGAACCAACAACTCGAGACGGGATTATCGACCCAAGCCTTCCCGTGTGGGCGCAGCGGACGGCATCAATGATGCATGTCCATAAAAGATGCATGGGACCAGCGCTAGTTTAGGAGGACACACTTGACAATATCTATCCCCTTTCCCTCAGAGACAGCTCGTCTTACACACGCGGTCAGCAGGTACGACATAGATGGAGATATGGACAATCCAATGGGCGCAAAGTAGAGCGAGTTTGACAGCCTTTTCTCCAATCAACCTGAGTTTTGTAGTGCTTACAGCTCTTTTGACCTGCATCCAGTCATGTTTTTGTTTATATTGTTTTGTTTTTTGTTTTTTTAAGTCACAGGGAACAAATGTGTAGCCAATTGTCAAAACGTCTGGCATATCTGTCCTATTTATTACACCATTTATTGTTCAATATGTACATTTTCAAGTTAATTCTTAACTTTTTTTGTTCCCATAAATGTCCATTGTTATTTGGTGATTGATCCATTCCGTGTCATCATTTACATTTTTTAACAGCCCTTTTTCCCCCCTGCTGCCAAAAGTATATTTCAAAAGGTATCCAACTATTGTTCCCATTGCAGTTTTATGTCCTAGTTACATAGTTTTAAAGTCAAGTGGGATGTTAATATTTATTCATAAGGGCTTATTACTTTGCATTTCAGTCCACAGCAGTATATAGGCTAATTAGTTGAATAAATAGGTTAAATTGTGGCTCCTCTCCATGTGGTGAATGTAGTCTTCTCTATGTGACAAATGAAGACATAAGTAGTGCTGAATAATGAATGGCAGGACAGAGTGTCTTCTAAAACGTGGTGCACAATGTTTAAGCAACTTGCTGTTAACGCGGTACTAAAAATCAGTTTTTGCCATTCATTGGATTGCAATAAGAATGATTAAAATTGACTTTTTTGGTCTCTTCCCTGTAAGATGTAACTTAATAATAAACTGTATACACTGGGTTAAACTTACATGTTTTTCTTTTGACTTTAATAAAAATGCATCGTTTATAAAATAAAAGTTTTGAAACGCCCTCCAAAGTTTGAATGTACTGAATGGACAATGTAATAGGTTATTGAAGCAATTATGCCAGTTTACCCAACAAGCCCTGTTCTGACCCCAATTTTGACGATTGGATAAATTGTAAACACTTAAACACAGGGCGTTACCCATAAATGTTAGAAATAATACAGCAATATTGAGCTCTGTATATGTCTCTTCTTATAGAATGTTGTATTTGTCAGTAGATCCATAGTAATGAGAATTTATATTTGTGTTTATCGAACTTCAAAAATATGCAGTTAATTATAACAAAAAAGGTGAAACTACTTTAGATTTAGTTTAATTTTCGTCTTAACATCGGATCTTTAAAAAGGAGTTACATAGTGCACCTTAAATGTTTTTCCATTTCCTGATTACACAAATGTCATTTAATTTCCCCTGGGTGTTTGCTGTGGTCCAGGTGCAGTCCAGGTGAGCACTTGACTGACCCACATCGTCGTCTCCGTCCTCTGGCCTAACTCCAGAGTTCACAGCCAGCGCGGAGCAAACGACCCGCTCCGGCAGTGGAAACATTGCACCTTTAGCCCGTAGTTGTAACTGCACTGGTCCAATGAGCCAGGCACATGAGACAGAAGAGAACGCAGTGATCAAGCTTGCATCAAAAACACATTTAACAATACAAATAGAACTTTTCTAAGTTTGCCACTATTCTTCCCAAGCCTTTACAGCATGTTGATATCAATCCAAATTATGTTTTGTCAAATTATTCTCTGTAACACTATATAATTCATTCAAGTATAATATTCAAGTTTATAATCAAAACCAAATGTGAAATTTGTATTTTTTAAAATTATATTTTATTTATGATTCTAGTTGTTTTTCTTCATCAAAACTTAAAGCAGTGCCTTCTGTCCTCCGTGCCTGCTTGTGTCCTCTGCTGGTCATCTTGAGGTACTGCATCATCGGACCTGCAAAAACGAATGCATATTATTTAAACAGTTTTGCATACAAAAGGAAATGAGAAATGTAGTACTCTTATTCTATCCATTCCCCCCATACAATTATTTAATACTAATAATAATTGAATACATCTAGATTAACAGCATGTTTCCCGACACACAAGGACACTTTATAAAGGGTTAAAACACAAATACATTTGAGAGAGGAGGTACATGTTACGAAGATGGAAATCGGCAGACCGAGTGATGTTATCGTTGTGTGACTGAAACGCTCAATTATCTTGTTTAGACCCAATTAAGTTTCGCCTCAATTTAGCATGTTATTCCCATTCAGTCATTTCTAGAGCAGGCATGTCCAAACTACGGCCCGGGGGCCAAATGCAGCCCTCAAGACAAATTTTTGTTGGCTCTCCGGCTTGCTAAGTAAGTCCAAACAACAAAAAGTAGTACTTTTTAATGTAAAATTGGAAAAATTCCAGCATTTGGATGTTATACCAAGTCTTATTAAAAAGGTGTGGAGGCTCATCAAACCAATGTCAAATGCAACATTTCAAACGATTCACTGTCAGGTTGTCTGTGGCCCTCTGCTCCGTTTAAGTTTCAAAATGCGTCCCTCAATGAAAAAAAGTTTGGACACCCCTGAACTAGAGGTTTATCATTTAAAAAGGCAGAATTGTGTCTGACAGTTTGAGAATCAAGAGAATATTTTTCATGAACAGCTAGATGCCAGTAAGATGAGCAGGCAAGGAATATGGAAAATAAATGTCAATGTGTGTTACTGTGTGAAAAACAAGTCTTACATTAAAGGCGTCTTCATATCCCCAGTGATTATCGACCGCCATCATCCAGGTCCAAGGCTTCAGTTCCCTTTTTGGCTACAGAAAGAAAAATCATCATTATTAATGCAAGATTATAAATTCAGCCCAGATAATTGACACATCATCTTTCTTACCGCACTCAAAGTAAACGTACTGTGGGTCGTCAGCCTCCTTCAATCAATCGAGACTCCTGAAACAAGAAACCCACAATGAGGACGGCGCAGTGGAGCAGGTTTCAGTCTTCAGAATCGCACGTTTGATCTGTTTGTGTCATTTTTATGTGTGGCAGTTTACTGTGCACCATTAGATTTGTGTTTGAACAAAAGTATGTAACTTTATGTTAAAATGGTAGGAGAGAAATGCATCATTCTGTTGCAGACCTCGAGCAAAAGCACAACGCCGGGGCTCTGCAGACGATCTGCCGCAGGCCTTCAATCCACAGTAAAAACCTGTCCATACACCACCACAGGAGCAGTACATTCAGGGTCGTTCTGGCACCACACTCAGATGGAGGGATCTGATCAGCAGATTGAATGGATCACAGTGCAGACAATAAACTTCTCCACCACAGAGGTATAGGCCTCTTCAAGTCATCATGAACAAACACTTCATAAAAGCAACAAAAGTCACAACCCATGGAATATGCTCAAACTGCACGTCACACGTGCTTGACATGTCAGAGAAAAACGTTGAGTACAACTAAAAAGTAATTTCCAATTGAACTGACCTATTGCCAAGCACCATCCTGTAAATGTTATGCAAAGGCCTGTCACGATAAAAACGTATAAGCATTATGTATTACTACAGAAAGTCTCACCAAAACAAACCTGTCACTGACAACTATTAAGCAAGATAAAAATGTACATCATTAAAAGATATGAGCTTCAATGCATGAAACGAGAATCAGCCATAGATGTTACTTCAACAGCTCAAATCAATCAAGTGTATTACCAAAAGAAATAAAATATACATACAATAAATATTGAGCTCAAAAATGTTTTCTTCCATCGTTCATATATTGAACAAGTCGATATAGTAATTATTGTGACAGGCCAAGTTATGAAGCTTTTCTGAGCTATTTGATGTTATATTCAGAGCTTTTCCAAACAAAACTTAAGTGTGCTGGATGTTGAAGCCATGGTTTCTCACTATAATTACCACACGTGACACACTCGTTTGCAAGAACAAAAAGGCAGTGCTAAGAAAGCTTATAACTGTAAAGTCATCTATATTTTTATTCAGATTCATTTTCAGCAATGAGATTCTCTACAGGTGCTTTTGGAAGCTAGTTCGTAAAATGTTGGCAAATGCTGCAATATCTTTTTCAAATTCAACAAGCATGCCAACAGAATATTTGAAACTAAATGACATGCTCTGTAATCGTGACGTCAGCCCTGTCACACGCGTCAATCTCAATCCATGAAGCACTGCATTTTGATTTAAAACATTTAAATGTACTGTATATATTTTATTGGGTAGTCATCATCTTGGGGCAACCAGTTAAGAACCATTCAAGTATTTCACAAGAACAGCAGCAGCTCTGTGGTTCAGACTTTTGGGAGAAATGGGAAAGAGAGTTGCCACTAGGAGACACTGTTCATGCAGCACATTACAGCTGTCGCTCTAAACGCAGTCACTTTGGGGAACGTGCAAGGCATTCAGCTTGGTCAATGTAAAAAAATAATGTACAATGCATATACAGATGTGTTGCACTGTATATAGTGTCATCAGGGGAGGACAAAAGGAGTTTGTCCCATACCACAGGCATTTGGGGGCCCAGAATTGGACCCTCTTCCTATCAAATTATATTATGTGGCTTCTTACCCAACGCCCTAAAGTTTCTGTTGATGGGTTTGAGTGTCACTTAAAACATTCAAGTTTCCCAAGTGTGCTTCTAGATCCTGGAGATTATATGGGCTGTCTGTCACAAATTCATACTGAGTGATCAATGATAAACTGATAAATCAAAAGTGATTATTTTCTAATAAAAAGGCTGAAGGCGTAGGCAGTTATTCAGACAGAGCGTATTACTATATTCAAGGCACCGGTGCTGACAGTCAAGAAATGCAACAGTATCAAGGCGAAAACTTGAGAACCTTTGGAACAAACTACAGTAGAAAACAGTGTATATTCTAGTACAACATGGCAGACCATCGGCTGCAACTGCTTCATTCAAACAGGATTCAGTGGAAACAATTACAGCACTAAATGTCAACACACGGGCAAAACTGTTTATTGCAGTTGAACAAAAGTTTAGCACATGGAGTTCTGTACTGACAAGATCGCCACTGCCTATATTCAGGCACACAGAAAAGACCACAAAATGTCCACCACTAGAGGGCACATGGACACATCTGCACCGTGATTCCATTCTTCTGAAGTGTGATGCCAGGCGCCTGGGTTGCCTCAGACATTTTTCTTTGTCATTTTCCATCGTGTGTTGAGTGTAGACTTACCTCGGGCAGCGGCTCAGTGAAATACCTCTGGGGTAAACATGTCCAGGCTTTATTGTGACTTCTACTGCAGACACGGGGCAGCTACAGCTCCACACACACAGCACACTGACACAACACAACACTCGCTCACAGTAAAGTGCTCAGGGCTGGGGTAGTCAAGAGTGTATGGTCTTGTTTCACAAAGGAAGTTCAATAAACCCAGATTTTGAGAGTAAACAAAGTTGGAAGTTTTCCGTTTTACTAAACAGGTTTGGAGCAGAGTTAAGAGGGGCTTGTTCCCCTTAAGATTATCTAACGACTTTATCAATGTATCCCAGAAAAGGTGATTGATCATGAAACCAGAGGAGGCTTCAAGCTTTGAGGGACAGGAACTTGGGACAGAGGAATAAAGTTAAAAGAATTGTCTAGGGTCAAATATCGTTTAATAAATGTATGCAATTTTAGTATCCTTCATTAATGTTTGCATTGCTCAGAATATTTTAAAAGGCATAACTTGATAACGATCATGGATGTAAGTAGGGCTGAGTCGTATTTGATCAGTTTTATTAAACATCCTTGCTTTCGAGGCAAAAGAAATTTGGAATATCGCAATAGAATTCCATGAACATTACAATTGTGACTTTCAGCTATTTGAGCCGAAAGTGTTGACAGACTGTGGATGCTATGTACATTTATTGTTAATACCAGAGGGTTTATGTTGATTTATTGTATTTACTTATATTTAATATTTTCTTCTGCTGGTCGGTTATATGTCTAATGAAGAGATTTTTTCCTTGGGGATAAATACAAATAAGATTCTATAAGATAGTCAGGCCATAAGGCCTTGCCCTAATTGGAAGTAATTTGTGCAAACAAAAAAATAATAAAACAAATCTAATCATTAACCTCTTGTCAAGTGCACACATCTGTGAAAGAGAAGGCAAACTGACCAATCAGAGCAGACTGGTTGAATTCAAAGTTAGAATAATACCTCCAGTCCATGTTACTTTCAGAGACACTGTTGCCACAGCAACAGTCTCAATTGAACTCTCTTTGTGAAACCGGCTGAAGTTATCTTCCGAGTCAGGTTTGTTCAAACCATCTTTGTGAAACTTCAGACTTAGACTTCAGACTCTGGGTCAGAGCTTTCAGAAAACCTGCTTTGTGAAACGAGCCCTCCGTCTTTGACAGGCTCTCCTGTTTTTATAATTATGACTTAGTTTGGTAGTATAGAACCTGTTGTAAATATTTATCCTAGTTTTATTTCCATTAAGTTGCAGTTTTGACAAGAAATTTCGAAAAGTTTAAAATTGCAGGAAGTAGAGCTGAGTTCTAAAACTGAATCCCTCTGTGATAATCAATATGCGACGTGCCATTGAAAACACAGTTTACACTTAACAGATACACTTTTCTGACAGTTTAATCATTCAACAACATACCGTAAAACGTGTTATATGGTTTGTCATATCAAACTATTGAGTAATTTATATGGATCTTGGCTCTAGTTTACAGTATGGTTGCTAGGTAACAGTTGTGTGTGTGTTGCTGCTGTTGTCCACAGGAAGCACAATTATAAACTTTACAAAAATGGTCAAACGGGGACAAATAGGCTAAGTGTTGAGTTAAATCTGAAATGTGTAGTCCAACTACTAAAATATGTAGATAAACATAAGGATTAATAGAGCCAAAAAGTATGAAACTGCAATTTGTCATTTATAGGCAATGACTGTAGTGATACCAACTAAATATCACACCCATCACTATTATTGAAGGGCGAGGAATCACTGGCTCCATAAAACTATTACTATGAACAGGAACAGCGCTGGTTAGAGCCAAACAACATGGTTCACGTTTAGAGCTATGAAACAGTGCCTTAAGATTTAAAATTGATTGTTTTAATGCAGGAGATAAGAATAATGTTGATCAAGAGTCAAATTGGTTCACATTGCTTTATGTCTGTGTGTGTGTGTGTGCATTTACAGGGAATATCAACATTAAAATGGCACAGTTCACAGAAGCCAACACAGACTAAATTAAAATGACATGATGAAGTCTGACATGACCTGTCCGACAGTTGTGGGTGTTGTCAGACAGAATTACAAATGCTGTATTTAACATTATGTTAAGACGTAACTAATGATAGATAAGGTATAGCCTGAGTAGTTAGAGACACTAAAATACAAAACTAAAGAAAAACTAGTTCATGAACATGGAGCTCAATTATTTAACTCACTTGGTGCTTCTTCAGAAAGTTAAAATCATATTAATGCACAACTTATAGGGCCCTTTAAAATGTGCAACGGGTAAGGCCCACTTTGACAACTGTGGTCACTGCAAACTTTGTCTTACAGCACACATAAGTCATAACTTCAAATGCACCAATTTGGTGAAAAATTGGTGGGAATACTTTGGCAATGTGTGACTGTTATTTCTATATTATTTTAAGCAAAACAATATTACCTATGATACCTACAAAGTAATGCCAAACAGGCATTGGGCTTGATTAGCAACAGCTAAATATAAATAATGTTGGCCTAAAAAGGCCAAATATCCGGCTATAAGCATAAATGTTTACCACTGACAGATTATGTTGATTAGAGAGTTCCTCCATCGCGTTTAAGATGTTCAAACCTGTTAAAGAAAAACAAAAGTACACACAACCAACACACAAACATTACAACAGAAGCTCGATACTTCACTTCAGTGGTCTTAAATACTTACTAATGGGCTTCACCAAATGTATGTTAATTACAGTGTTCAGGTGAAAACTAAAACTTGGCATGAATTTGTATATGTAATGCATAAACTGCACTTACTTTCCTACATTTTTTATTCAGTTCCTCCAGTAATGGGAATTATGACAGTAAATAGAAAGCGCATAGAGTGCTTTGAAGGTGGAAAAGCACAATATAAATAGCAATACTAATAGTAATTATACAATAATAATTGTACTAATCCTTAATTGTTATGGCATAAACGAGCATCTGTTTTAGAATGAAATTCTTTGTATTAATTACAGAGACCATCAATGAAACACATCCTTGATGTAATTTAAAAAACAAAGTTTGAAGACACTTTGTGTGGGTTCTCAGCTAATCTGGCGAGCCTATTGATTTCTAGTGAGTTCATAAACTCTTGAGAATCCATCTAACCAGTCTCACCAGTTTGTTTTGCGATGCCACCAGTGTGATGGACCAATCACAGCGCATTGTGGTCGGACGGAAGTCAAACACGGCAACGCCATTTTAGAAGATTTATGACTAGTTCTTGCACATAGAAGCACTTTGAGCATTTCAGGATGG
This sequence comes from Chaenogobius annularis, assembly GCA_015082035.1. NCBI lineage: Eukaryota > Metazoa > Chordata > Actinopteri > Gobiiformes > Gobiidae > Chaenogobius > Chaenogobius annularis. Next base: position 1,494,585 of record BJKM01000082.1, read on the forward strand.
AGGAGAAGTCTGTGCGTTTTTCTCTGACTGGGTGTAACAACCCTTTGATTTTCTCTGCTTGTTCTGCCGTTGTGACGCTTCGAACAATCAACGTCAAATATAATATCAAATATCGTCATGACGTTCCATCAATTCCAGACGGCTTTCGGCGAGAGACTTTCCAGACTGATATAGTGTAAAACTCAATTCAGAGAGCTACACATATCAATCTGGCATGAGCCAGGTTAGTTCTCAGAAGACCCACCCCCAAATTCATTTTAGTTCATGAGTTTCTACTCAGACACTTGGCAACAAGTTTAGTGTTCAAATAAGGCACAGAAATTTTAAGAATTTACTAATGCAATGGGCAAAAATCATATTAGGAGTTAATTAACACTAGAATGGATAACATCAGTAAGAGGAGCGAAGTATTTTGGTTAAGATATACTTTGTCCCCATCGGATAATTTGTTCCCCCCCTTCTCACTGTGCCAGCCACAGCACCAGGGGTCCTCTCCAGGTTTTTTTTAATTAATTAATTAAATAAATAAATAAATAAATATAGTATACGACTTTCCACGTAAAGTTTGTGATCCATAAAAAGACAATACGCAATCCGGTTGCAAAACTCATGCATGTATGGCCTTTCAGATATGAGGCAGAGATTTTCCTCGAAGTTTGAGTGGGTTTGTGTTTTGACTATACGCAACATTTTCAGTTGGAATTCCACATTAAGTTTTATAAAGTAGATCCAAGATCTTGAATTCTGCTTGGCCAGAATTTTACCTCCAGTGCCAGTTTTACATTGATGGGGGGAAACCAGAGTGCCCAGAGGAAACCCACAGACACAGGGAGATTATGCAAACTCTGCACATAAAGACCCAGTGTTAAACCCAGGACCTTCTTGCTGTGAGGAGAAAGCGCCAACTACGCAGGCACCTAGTCTGTTATTGGTATGAGAGTGTAAAAAAAATAAAAAAGCTTTACATTTAAGCAACTGCTAAAATGTCATACGGTATGGGATCGATGGCTGATTCTGGGCCCTGGACCAGTTAAGTGCCACAAAATATTCAGCTCACCTTTATTATGGGTATGACCGCTTGTATCAACAAGTGAGCAACTTAAAAATGACAACCCTCTTCATCCTCATATTTGTTGCCATAGCCAACCATCGTTTACCAGACAGCAGTTAGCATATGGGTGATCTTCTAACTACCCACCATTTTAACTATTTTAATTAAGACTGATACAACTTTATACTTAGCATTTGCAGTGTATTTAGCATTTTATCTGCACCATTCCCTTTTCTGGACCAGCAGTAACTGTCGAGTCAAAGCCAGTTTTTGGCTGAGAGCGGAAAACAGGAGAACCAGGAAACGATGATCCACGGCTGGATTGTAATGCCAAAGGGGAGCCACATTGCTCATCGGTGGTGTAGTAGTGGTTCAAGCTAGGCTTTTTTCACACGCGTTTGTTACCACCTCAGCGTCATGGGTTTGCGTTCTGGCCTTAACAGTTTATAGAATGTCTTTCCCCACTTCACGCTATAGCCTTGTCAATTTAAGTCTTCAGGCCAGAAAATATTAAAAAAGAAGCCAAAACTATAGGCATACTACGGTAGATCCAATCGCTGTGGGTTGGGTCAAAGTGGCAACTGTTGGAAATGCGGCTTTAAAAGATATTTTGCCCAAATATTTCACATTAACAATTTTGTATGCAATAACAACGGGCTTGACAGTAGATCACACCTGTTAAAAGAAAGTGGTACAAATATGCAACATAAACCAAACACAATCTACATTTGCTCCCCGGAGTCTCAGCTGTTAAAAACCAATCTAAAGTAAGAATCCATGCAACACAGGAGACAAATCCAGTATTTATATTAGAGCAATGAACAAAACCTATTTAAGGTTCAGCATTAAAACATGGAATTGACAAAGGCATACTATGAGGACATGTCTTTATAAATATACTAAACGCATGAGGAATTTATTATTTTTTAAATTAAAAAAAATAAGAATTAAAAAACAACAACATTGATTCATTTATTATGCCAAAAGGCAGTGCGCTTCAGTCCTGCACAAACTAAAAAAGTGCATATTCTATAACTGTACTCCCCTGAATTTGAAAGCAGCAGAAGTCACGACTGTACGTTACTTTGAGATGGGACTTGACCTGTATAGAAACTGGATTTCTGAGCTAATAAATGCCGTAATTTTAGGCAAATTGTCCCATGCAGAAGACAAAAAAAAAAAAAAAAAAGAGCTACCACTTCATGAGGAAAAGAGGCAGTGTCTTTGAGGCTCATGGCGCTGCTGGACCCACCAATTTCTCTGGTCGATTGAGTTCAAACATGAATAAATGCTCAGTGTTTTATGTTGCACCTTAAGGCCGAGACAAGTTCCTACGTTTTTGAATTTTGTTCATTGACAATGGCAATAAACTCTGATTCTGAAATATTGCAGGTTGGAGTGTCAGCCTATCCATTATTAACGTTGTGATTGTGTGAATAAAACACCAGTTAAATCATTTACTTAATTCTCCAAAAGAGTTATGAAACAGCCAACTTTAGCGCAGAAATTGAGTAAATGTCTTGTTTCTAAAATTATATTTTTTTCCCTTTTAGTTCTTATTATACTTGACCAGTTACTGTCCAGTGTCCCCCCCCAAAAACCCTCCATAGTATGCCTTTAATATTAAATCAGAATACAACAAGGATCGTCCACTTACTGTATGCTTTGACCTACCACATGTGTCTTTGCTCAAGAGCAATGAGAAAACAGGTCCTTTGGTGCCATAGTAGTGATTGATGTAGACATCAGGGTTCTGCTGTGGCAGCTTGTGGTTTTCCCTTTGTTTGGACAATGGTGTAATGTTACAGCCAAGGACTTATCATTCAATTTAAAAAAAAAAAAAAAAAAAAAAAAAAACAAAAACGGAATTTGAGTCTAATTTTAGTCAAGTCCAAATCAAGCCTCCAGGCTCTTACAGGGCAAGTCAAGAGTCCAATCCCGAGCTATTAAAAGACTGAGTCTTGTCATTCTTCCCTAAAAAACTGTCACAGGTTAAGCCCATTTAAAGGCTTAGTGAACTGGGTTTTCTCAAGAATAATCAGTGCTTAAAACAATCTTTGAAATTACCATTTAAAGCGCTTATGGATATGAATCTAGCCACGTCAAGAGTCGCCAAGTTCAGTCACTGCCCATTGAAAAACAAGAGCCAAGTGACAAAAACAGGACACAAGCTCTTTATTACATAAGCATTGCTTATACATACGTAGAGCTTTTGAGTGAACAAATATAAAAATAGCACCGCATGTGCAAAAAAACAATTGCATGACCAGCATTAAAATGGCTGTGCGACATGGAACATTCAAGCCATTTCTCAATGTATTAATGAACAACCGATTTCTGCTGTATGTCGCCGTTGGTTGTGTGATGGATAAAAATGTTAGGCCACTGCCTGAAAGGTTAAAATGCAGCTCGTCACAAAAAAGGACAGCAAAAAAAAAAAAAGGTTCTGGTGTAAGTTCTTCTACAGAAGCCTTAGAGGGTCAACACAGACCGCTGAAGACGTTGGATCTTTAATCTTTCCAAAAGACAAATTAAAAATGGTTCTGGTTCCTTTTCTGAGCAAATACAACAAAAAACACTCCCCTTTCAGGTTAAAGCTTATGTAATTATCCAGTGGCATAATATATAGGTGCCAAAAGCTATTGAATGTCCTTTTTTTTCTCTCCATATATAGAACCATTAGCCTGTGATAACTGGGTCATTTGTTAATTGTAAAAAACCATTTACTGCCAGCAACCCAAATTTAAGTGGAATTTTTATTTTGTATGCAAATTTGTAAGGGCATATTTTACAGACAAAATTTATCAAAAAACAAAATTTTGAATCATCAATGATATACTTATAGCTTAACAATGAAAAGTCATTCAATACAGTGTGTGTCGCACTTCAAAGTCTGCATTCTATATGTGTAGAGCACTTTTCATAAATAGTCGGACTATAAGTCGCTACTTTTTTAACCTCTGTGGCCTATACAAACGGATGCTAGGGGCGCTCTATGTAGGAAGTTCCCTCGGACGCACTCGCAAGTACAAGGCAGAGAAAAGCCAGACGTACATGAAGACCGCAGGTAAAATCAGCTACACACAGAAATCAAGGACAGAAGGGAGCAGTCAAGAATGTGCTCCACATGTGTTCCAGCTTTCAAATTCGCTGCATGTTTATATTACCAATCACTCTATAATTTCTGTACCGAGTCTCTCACAAACACAAGATACACCACATGGAGCCGGCGGACATGCGATATTACAGGCTCGTCAGTTTTCTTTTTATATATATATTATATATATATAAATAAAACCCACCCCCGCAATGGAATGAGACCCACGGGTCACCCTCGAGACAGCACCCGCCAACCCATGGGTCAAAAAACAACCTGTGCACCACTACTGTGTACCATCTTTCTGTGTAATTATCTCATTTTACACCTGGACCACCAATTTATGTGTGAAAAAAGTGTGTTCTTTGTAAATTCTGCTGGTGCGGCTTATATTCAGGAGCACTCTATAGTCCGACTTTCACGGTAGTGTCTAAATTGTAATGTTAACGTCATAGAAATGGGACAATGTGGACTGTGCCAGCACAGGACGATCAGGATTTTTAACTCCAGAGGAATTTTCTCATCTAATTTATTGATGATCCCTCCAGACATGGGAATAAACTCAAATGCAATCTTAGCTTGAACACAAACTCTGAAAACTGACCACAGCCACACTGTACAAACCACATGGAAATACTCCTGTAACAGGTGCGGCTGTACAATGATAACTGAACATTTCTAACCAATAGTTTTTTTGTTTTTTTTTTAAGTAATCAGTTTCTCAAGATTTCCTTCATAGAACCAATGTCCTTTATTATATTACATGCGTTGACTCCAAATGCAATGGCACAAACACAGCCATAGAAAGTTGAAACATCACGACGACTCACAGAGCACAATACATTTAGGGAAATTATACATGGGTCTTGGAGAACTACCGGTCACACGATGGTGACCTCTTTAACTACTGACATTACAAAATAAAAAAAACCAAAACTGACCTTTCATAAAATGAGTAAATAGTCAGGCTAAAATGCTGCATCACTTGAACTTAAATACAAAAAACATGTTTCAGTAGATTCTATACAAAGAATGCTGCTGGGAGCAAAGGTGGTTTAAAATCGGGGTTTCTTAGCGGGACCATCAAACTCTTCGCGGACCCTGCCGTAGCCAGGGTTACCAGGACCCATTCCCCGCGGGCCGCCCTGTGCAAAGCGCTCGCTACGCTGTGGGGCGAAAAGCGAGAGGGGCAAGTACAGTTCATGTCCGTGAGGGTTTTAGCATCGGCGAAGACGATTAGATTTATTCATAATAATCAGCAGGAGACACGTCCAAGGAAACGTTCCAAAATGAAGGTCCAGAGGTGCCACAGGTAACATACGGGAAGAAAAGAGGGTAATGCTATCGTTAGTCAGTGCCTCACCAGGAAGCAGCATCTCCACTTCATGCTACAAGCAAATGTTGCTATATAGATGCCGCAAGGTGTTCTTATTTAACGTTGCAAAAATTGAACACAGTAGGACCTTAAATAATAGGTATAGTGGCCTCTAAAGGAAACCACAAACAGTATACGAGATTAAAATCCTACTGGCCTTTATGTATATTATATTAAAAAAGAGAGGCTACAGTGCAAGTGTAGACTTATCTCTGCAAACTTTACAATAATGTTGTGTATCAGTCAATTATTGCCACAAACAGGGCAAATTCAAGTTAAACTGTAACTTTATGGCGTGTTTAAATTTAAACGGTGCAAAACAGACTCAACAGGATCCTGTGGGCAAGTATTCATGTACCATCAAACACAAATTACATTGCTAAAATCCCTTAATTGTAGATTTAAGTAACAATTTAAAAAAGTTGTCCAAGATATGACCCACCCTGTAGCAAGAGTTTGCTGCAAAGACACATGTTAAAACACAAGAGCATGAAGCACCTGAAACGGTAAATATGGAAGGACCCGATACCACCATCCCCAGCCATCTTCAAGATCCTTAACGGTGCTCTTATGGAAAATTTATTTATGAACAGTTATTACACCAGTTAAGAAGCCCATTGAAATTGAAACCTTTTACAAGGGTGACCTGGGGATACTCTGCTACTGAGAGTTTAAGGCTACGCTCAGAAATCTTAGGTAGTGAGAGTCAATATTTTGCAATAGTGTTAAAGTCTGAATAGCCACATTTATAAATCAGAGGCCATTCTGATTTCTACAAGAGAGGATGCCTCAATGGGAGTTTATAGTGTCCAATGACCATTAATTTAGATGGAATTCAAAATACACACTTCTCCAGTTCTTTACAAGTTTGAGCACCGGAGGGCTCACGGACCAAAGTAGGACCGTGCAATCTGATGAGTTTATTTTGTGATGCATGTGAAACAAAGAAGCTCATTGGTTACTTATGATTCAGAACAAAATCAAACTTCTCTCACAGCAGATTAACAATGTTTTGTGCTTCGCTAATTGATTCCGCATAAATCTAATGCTTTTAGGTTCCTGTGATATAATTTTTCTCCCCGTCTTTTATTCCTCATAAGCTGCCATATTAGTTTTGATATGTATCAATCACTCACTCCCGTCTGAACTCGGAAATGCACGACACGAACTAACAAATGCATACTATGAATGTCACAACATCTACATTTAGTGTTATGATTAGGGATGCATCAATCCAGTTTTTTCACAGGTCAAAATGTAGGTGTCACATGTCAGTATTTACAGGACGGAAGTTGGTAAAAGGGCTACTAGATTGAAGAAATCTAGAAACATAATTTTATGGTTCATCACAATTACTGACACCATGAACAAATTGTCTGACCAGCTTTATGATATCAAAATGAGGAATTATTGAGGAAATTAAAAAAAGTAAAGTTTAACAGTATGAACTGCCATAATCCTGCAATTTACATTCAGGTTAACCTTTTTGGAGATCGGACTTTAAGAGCACAATCTGAATCATTACAATAATCAATTAATCTTGATATCCCTATATCTAAAGAATACACTGTGCAATTTTTGGGCCGATTGACACAAATTTTAGTCACACGACCGTTTGAAAATTGTTCCTGGACTTCAGCTTGGTTTGTGTGTATGTAGTGCAGTGTACAGGGGTTTATGAGCTCCCATCACCTGCTCGCAATGATCGCACGGATTTCAAGCATGTTTGATATTTTTCCTGAGTCCGAGTGAAAACGGCAGCGCCGACACTGAAATACAGCTGCAGGCGGCAGTAAACAGTGCTTTAAGCACCTCTGACCCGCTTCTGACCCAATCACCGCACATACAAACGCGAGAGAAGGTTTGGGGGAAAAAACACCTTTGACTTTAAACAAAGCAGTGCTTCAGTCAACAGTGCCAATGGTTTGCAAACAGGCTTTGATGATGTTTGGGGAGTTTAAAACGTGCTGTATCAGATTCAATCAGCGTGAGCGTGGAAGGAATGACTTAAAATCTTACAAAACCGCAGTGTATGCCCATCTTAATACATGGGCTGAATTTAAGCACGCAATCCCAATCATTCTGTAATCAGCAAAAAGGAGATATAATAAGAGGGTCTTAGAGAGAGTCACTGAATTAAACTGGAATCACTGTGCTAGCATAACGTTTTGTGTTTTTCTGCATGATTCCTTTCTTTTGTTGCTCCACTGCAGACTAACGAGTCACAAATGATTCCGTCTGATCTGAACAATTTGAGCCGAGAAAATAAGATTTTAATCCACATTTGAGCCTGTGACAACTCGCCACTTTCATAAAAGCACCGTTAAGGCTGAAGGACGTATTTACGATACAAGAGTCATCAACATCTATCATTTACTCAGTAAAATATATATATATTTTTTTTTATAAAACATGTGTTATCTTGAGAAGGCAGACCTGAAGAATTACACCATCACAAAAGGGATAAACAACCATTGTTTGAATGAAATTAATGACTTTAGATGAGCGATAAGTAACTGCCACAAACCTCAAAGTTAAAATATCATCTGCAGACACCCAAACTGCATGGAATGAATGTTTGTGAACATCAAGAAATAGCCCTATAAACACTTTATTTTTTAAATTGAAGACAGACAAAGTTGGCTAAGAGAACACAGCTGAGATGCCAGCTGAGAGTATGTGCAATAATAGCTTTTGTCAAACATGTTGACAAGATCAAACGTTTTATCAGAATCAAACTTTCAATTCAGTCATGAATTCTTCGATATGACAGGTCATAATTAAGTAATTAAGTAATTACATAAGTTACTGAGGGATGAAAATGATATCATTACCTTTATTGACAATTTAAAACAATATATACTTACTTTATTGACAATTTAAAACAAAATATACCTTCCCGATTCAAAATGGGGCCAATAAACCAGAAGCTGAAACCCATGAATTGATTATCTGCAATTCCAAACCCGGCATTATCAATATCTGTATTGGTGCCTGATATTCTGCACCAGGACTCTGAAAAAAACTGCGTCATGCAAGAAATGACAAGATCCGATCAGCTCAGTGTGTTCTTTATAATGGGCCGAGGCATTCCCTTCAGTCAGTCTCGATTAAAAAAAAATGAGTAAAAGCCATAGGCATCAACCTGCACTAATGGGGAGGTACAAAAATGTATGATTCCATGGTAATATTTGCCAGTCCGGACAAAAAGTTATAGTTCTATAGACACTTAAAATACAAAATGTTCTTGTAACAAAATGTGCCAGAAATGTAACACTAGAAGGTTCTGTAAGCACAAAGGTAGTCGAAAACACATGCCTCCTAAAGGTGCCTGTCTTGCTCACCTCAGACAGGGCTTGCAACTGCAGCCTACTACACCAGATACAATAGTGAGTAGCAATACGCTGTGAGACACAATGTAGAGCCAAGAGTCTTAGTACAGGCTGATGCTCATTGGCTTCATTTAAAAAAGTATAAGAACATGACTTTGGGGGTTTCTTGCCAGACACACTAAACCAATATGCCACTTTCGGACCAGTTCTGAGAGAAAACAAAAAACAAAAAAATAACCCAAATGGCACAGTAACGCTAAATCCATCATGCACGGCCCGCTGGGCCTTTATCAGCTTGTTTGTGCAGAGTATAAACTACAAACTACAAATCTTCCCAAAAAGGGGATACATTACCATGTCGCTGCTCATCAGGCTGGGGGAGGTGCCAATTCCCTGCTGTCCTTCAAAGCCTATCCCTCCCATGCTGAACTTCTGGTTTGGTGTGCCAAAGGGCATGTCTGCACAGAAGAGAACCATGTTAAGACTACCACAACCTTATTCTACTGGAAAGCCAACATTAAATAAGAACAATTCAAATTCTAGATATTGCCTTGATTATTCCCATAGTCTGAAAACACCTGCACAAAATAAAAATGGTATAACAAGACAATAATTAAAGGGTATGTGCCAATGCTACTAAAGGGACAGGGTAGCATTCAAAGAAAAACTTCAAGCATGTTCAAGGTAAGGCAAAGTTTTTTCCAGCACTGTTTTTTCCCCATTTCAGGAGAGTAACAAACTTTCAAATGTATATTTCAACTGTTGTTTCTGATATTAACATAATTTCTTGCATGTCAAGACATTTTACACACAGGGAAACAATTTGGATAATAAGTAGGGGAAAATGCATGTACTGCTTAGATTTAGCATTTCATTAAGTGTGTTTTATTAGTCAGATTTAAACTTCAACCTAAGAAATATTTGGCTTAGGGGCCCTTGTCACTGCAGTGCCACTATTGATTAGGCCATACGAAACCCGATATTTGATAGACATCCTGATACATGGTAATTCCTAAATTTCTTTTTTTAAAAGTTGACTAAAATTATGTTTTGATTACGCAGAACAACAAAATACATAGAAAAGTGATGTCGACAATGCCCTTGCTATCAGGATACAACTGTCCTATGTTTAAGTCACATTTTGAGCTCCTCGGATTTAGCCTCAATTATAGAGGCCGAGAACATCTACAGCCACAACAAACAGGCTAGAAAAAAGTGAATATTATACACAGATTGAATGTGCCCCAGTTGGCGTAAGAGTAATTTAATTTATTTTATGTAATATTATGTGGCTGTGCCACATTAAGTCCCTAAACTTGCTCTAGGTCTCCAAATTCATACACTTGGATTTACTTTACCACAAATTCAAGACTTATAGCGATCAACTATCCAAATGCGTTCAAGCACTTTCCCAACCATGAAAACAATGTGGTAAACTCCAGCATTTTCAAGGATTTCAAGCACCCGTACGAACACTGTACTATTATAATCCATACAATAAAGTTTTGGGAAATTATGCATAAAATAGTTTTGATAATACAAAGCGCTCACCTGAATTCAACCGCATGTCTCTCTCCCGCTGTAATAAAAAGAGCAAACATTATAGATAATTCTTGAGAACATCACTGTGTGAAGTCTTCGTTAAAAACTCACGTCCATGAAGTTTCCCATCCTGTAGTTCTCTTCACGCTGGCGACGCAACTGCTCCTCCATCTCCCTCTTACGAAGCATCTCTTCTTCACGTCTGCGGCGCTCTTCCTCCTGCCTGTTAAAACAATACTATTTAGACAAGCAGCTCATACACGAGTACAGCACATAAAAACAACGAATAGAATTGAGTAAAAAGTACCTGAGCTGCATTTCTTTTCGCTTTTGCATTTCCTGGGTGTGCATCTCCTCCATGCGCCTCAGTTCTTCCTGTCTCCTCAGTAAATCTGTGAAAAAGCAACATTAAAACGTTCAATATCAAATGACTTCAGTAGGTGAAAACGGCACAAAAGGTCACCACTATACATACCTTGTCGGAGCAGATTGGCCTGGTGCTCATGGTAGGCGTCCTCCATCTCGCTCTCAAGTTTCTCACGAGCTTCGCGCATGTTCTTCTCGACCTGCTGCCTCTGCTGCTTCTCCATCTCATCCAGAGACTTCCAGCGCTTGGAGTATTCAAATTCGAACGAGCCAGGATGGGCAAAGCGGGGCGGCTGATCCCTCTCCCTAAAAAGTAATACATATAGAACATATAAGCGTATACATGTTGGGTATCCCACTTTGCTATGCAATTGAGCGAGAGCTGTCTAGCCTGATGTCACTATTGTTACCACTACCAGCCCTCATCTATCTGAGGGGACAAAAACAATGAGCGCAAACAGTAAAGCTCAAAAAGACTTACCCTTGGTATCTGGGATTCTTCTGTGCTAGTTTCTCTGGGAGGCCATCTTCATCATCAACCTGCTCCAGTGGCTCAACAACAACAGGACGTGGAGATCTAGAAAAACAGTACATTCAGAGATGAATATGATGTAAAATTGCACACTTAACATAAATTAATATCAGAATACATACGAGGTTAACAGGAAGACACCCTCATTGCATCTGTCGAGAGCCTTTCTGGCTGCAGGCTTGGATGCAAACTCAACAATCCCTTTTCCTGTGGAGCGCCCGCGGTCATCAACAATTACAATGGCCCTCTCGACCAAACCGAACTGCATAAAGGCTTCCTCCAGGAGCTCGTTGGAGACAAAAGGTGATAGGTTCTTCACAGAGAGAGCAGCAGAGTGAGTGGCAAACCTCACGCGCAGAGGTCTTCCCTTCATAGGTATGTCATCCAGCTCTGCCTTAGCAATTTCTGCAAGCGCTCTAGACTCCTTCAACAAAACAAAAAAACACTTTTTAAAGAATTTTTTGGCCTAACCCAAACAAAAAAAACCACACACCATAAAGCAGGACCTTACCAGTCGGATAAAACCAAAACCTTTGGCTTTGTTGACGAAGACTTCACTGGGCTCTCCGTATTTGGCGAACATTTTCTTGAATTCGTCATCTGAAATGTCATTGGGCAAGTTACCAACGAACAAACGGCATCTCTGTGTGTACGTCTTCTCGCCTGGTTTCAGCAGCATGGAGAGTTTAAACTCCATCTGAAATAACAAAAAGGAAATACAGTTTTTAATAAATACACGTTCGGGGTTGGCTATGTTGACATAAAAGTATGTCTCAATATCTGTTAAAACTATCATCATAAAAACAATGCAAACAATGGAATCAGGAATGTGCCCTAGTCCATAAAAGCAATAAGACATTAACATGTGTAAATGATTTTACATTAAGTTCGTTGTAAACTATAAAATGTACCCCTTAGTAACAAACAAGTTCACAGAAGTTAAAAATGCACAATTGATAAGAAACATCATCATATTTCTACGTCCTTGGTTTTATTGTTGAAAAATGGCTGCACAACCTCCTTGAATCATACGTGTACACCCTGAAATCTAAATGTTAATGACAATACGGGCTTACTAAAACATTCCAGAATAAATCTAAATCAAACATTTATATGAATCAGTATACCATGACTAAAATTAACAAATAAAAACAAAAAGGCAGAAATGTCGATTTAAACCCGCGCTTGGGATATTACACTAGATGTTCTGTAAAATTTCGATTTTACACATGTCCAACATAACCATTGCCATCATTCATCGTTCGTTTTTCATACATTTCCCATCGCTACAGACGAGTCTTTGTTGGGTCGTCGCCCATCCCCCACGGACAATACTGACCTACATTTAACGGCAGCACAGAGTATGGCTGTGTAACAGATAATCTGTATCATCGTAAACCATGAATACACAGTCAAAAGATAAATTTTGAGAACTTGAAATTCGGAACATAAACCGAAACTGGTGAGGTTTTGGGAATCGCTTCACAAAATGGTGGATAAGTGGATCATTATGTAATGGTAGCCTGATGTGTTCACCATCAAACACACGCAGCGAGTCTGCCAACTAGTTCAACGGAGCACCGCCCGCCCGGAATGTAACATAGTAGAATTCAAACATGCCTCAATGCTAAAGGCTAACTCTAAGGCCTTGGGGGCGAAACGACATACCTTGGTTTTTTCCATGTCCGAATCCTGGTCGGTCTCCATCAGTCTTGGTTCATCCGTTTCCCTGGGCTTTGTCACGGGTGGTCTTTGTTGAAATCCCGACCGCTGGTTGTACTGATGGCCACCTCTTTGACCCGGTCTCTGGCCCTGCATGTGCGGGCCTGGTCTCGGGCCTGTCTGATTTGGCTGAGACCTTGGAGGTCCCATGCCATGTCTCGGGCCTTGCTGCTGCTGGGGGGGTGTAGCCTGGTTCTGTATATGCTGATGAGGAGCCTTGGGGGGCTGCTGTGGAGCAGGTCTCGGGGGCTGCTGCTGCTGGGGTTTTGGGGCCTGTTGTGGCGCTTGTTGTGGGGGTTTAGGAGCTTGCTGTACCTGTGGCTTAGGTGGCTGGGGTGTCGGAGGTTTGGGAGCTTGCTGTGGAGCTGATTTGGGTGACTGTTGAGGGGGTTTCTGGTTCTGCTGCTGCTGCGGAGGCTTCGGAATTTGAGGTGGTCCAGTCTTGGGACTCTGTTGAGGAGCGGGCTTCGGCTGCTGCCCGTTCACATTACCCGGAGAGGACTTGATCTGCTGATCCTGGGGCTTGGCCTGGCTGGGTGTAGGCGAAGTAACTGTTGGCTTGGGTGGCGGCGATGGTATCTTAGGAGTAGAGGGCAGAGCCGGGGTTGTCTGCTTTGGTTCTGGGTTATCTTCTTTTATGGGAGGCTTCATTGTGAGAGCGGGTCCGGGAGTTGGAGTTTGTGGTTTCGTCGGGGTAATCGGCTTGTTAAAGGTGTTCCGTCGGTTTTGGTTTTGGTTCTGAAAAGGATGGTTCCTGAAATGTTGATTTCCTGCAAAGCCTCCTCCACGCATCGGGCCTCCGGGCCCGCTGCCCCTTCGTGGGGGAAAATTGTTCATCCCCATTCCGCCGCGATTGTGGAAAAATCGAGACATTATTTGTTTATATCTATTTAATCTTGATTAAAAATAGATAAAATATCCAAATTTCCACGTCTTAACCTCGCCAAAGGTGTCCCTAAAATGGCGTCTAACAACAACCGTGTTCGAGCTAAGTGAATAGCTTCTTCTTCCTCCAGAGAGAGAGAGAGCGAGACTGAGGCGCAACGGCTGTTCTCATTGGTCACTAACCGGCGATGGGTGGGACTCGAGCAGTATGCCTCCCCCTTCATTGGTTCAGTGAATGAAGAAGTCGCAGCTGGGCCGTTCATTGGCCATTTGATAAACACGCCCCTTGCCTCATCAGCGTCATAAAGACTATGCTCATAGTTCAAGTACTTTACAAGTACTGCAATCGATTTTAAAACTGCGGTTTTCCACTTGCTCGCTCCTTTATTTTTAAAGTATAGCGTAAAACACATACGTTGAATACGTAAGACTACAGTAGGTGGCGGTAAACGCACCTTTCCAGTTGGCTGCCAACCATTAAAAGTAACATCTAAAAACTGACTGAACCATATAAGATCATATAGCTCATATTACGTAGGGCAAAGCTTTATTTGTGGGGAAATTCTGGCGTTAGATACAGAGGTGGCAAACAACAGCAACAATGTCATGTTTATGGCGATTTATTTTGCAATGCAGGTGTTTCAAAAACAACATACTGAGGCCTCACCACTTGGGCCACAAGTTAAATGCTCATTTGTAAAAACACACAAAAGAATGAGATGACAACACAGTGGAAAACAACATTGACATAATAATATTAAAAAGTTAAACCATAGTCAAAACCCAAGAGAAAACACACAGTACAGTGTGACAACTGACATGGGGCAAGAAATTATAAAGGAATCCAAAACAGAGACATTCATTACTTTGTGAACAATCAAAACGTATACTTCTTTATTTTTTCAGCAACTAAACCAGTTAGAGAAAAGGTACACATTATAATCAAGGAAAGGAAAATCAATATTCACAAGAAAAAGAAAACAAACACCTGAAATGTTTTTTTTAAGCACACAATTTATCCAGAGATACACTTGCATGTCCAAGGATTACCAGTAGTTCAAGATTACTTTGTTTGTAAAATTATACCCTTCAGTTATGAGACAGCTCTGTGCACAAGCTCTCCCAGTGTATAGCCTTTTAAAATGTTTATTTTTTACATTTGTGGTTGGTTATTAGTGCGGCGTCTGACCCCGTGTAGTAATGTTAAATGATCATAAGAGGGAGCTGAGATGAAGTTTTATTAATGGGTTTGATTTGAAACTGGTTTGGTTCAGAGAGAGACAGTGCAAGAGTTTAAAATCAGACAGACCATGCACAATTAAAAACGTGAATTTGTTTAGTTCAGAGCAACAATTGGGGGAGACAGAGACAAGGCGGGGATGATATGCCGCCTGCAATAACATCTTAAAAGTGATTAGTTCATGCATTACATTACAATAGGCCATTCGTTTACACTTCCATGCTAAACCAATGGAGATACGAGAGTTAACATTACACACAGACAAAGATACAAGCAGAAAGATTTGTTGGGTAAGATGAATTCTAACCTTTTTTTAATGCATGTAATACGTACCCAAATCGAAGACAAAACTAGCAGATCTAATGCGTAGAGAAGACTAGATCAAAATGAGAAATGTACCAGAAAATGATTATCTACCGGTAATAACTTAAAATGGATGCACCAAGTATATCCAACATGTATAATAAAACCGGTTTAACAATTACAGAGGAGGTTTAGGTTTAAAACAACACATTGTGTTAAATGTGTGTGGATTAAATAGAAATACTTGTATTACAAATTGGTCATAGCGTTCACATATAAAGGAGGAATGTATTGGATGTGTTAATTACAGTAAGTAAATTAGCAAAAGCTGAGAAATGCACAATACTACAAAGTAAGTTCAGGGTGTTAAGGAACAAGCTATTTGAAAACAAACAAAGGGAATGTTTTGTGAGTTGATGCATCTCCCTCTGAAGACTATGGAAAGCGTCAAAAAGGAAATCTTTACATTGCGTTTGTGTGATTTTGCTGTGTGAGTAAAAGAAAGAGTGCTCATGGCTGTTTCCCGTTTCCCATGTGTTGGTGGAAGGTCTAAGGTGAGAGGTCAGTGTCTCAGGGGTCACAGTAAGGGCACGCAGAGGTCAGATCCGAGGCAAGTGCTTCTCAATAAATTCCTTTATGACCTCCATCTCCTGCAAGAATAAAACGGGTGTGAACAAACAAAACTACAAGTAAATAGGAATATTAACAATAAAGCTGAGGATTTTGTAGTCATATGGCAAGTAATTCCCAGTTTGTATAGTATGATTTTAGTTGTAGATTTTAAGATGCCAACTACTCAGATTATTTCATTCATTTTATTTTATTTATACAGGGAAAACCCAATGAGAATTTTCTCTTTTTCATGGGTACCCTGTTAAAACACAACACAAAATAAACAACTAACACAGGATACTAAAACACAAATAAAACATTCAATAAAATTAACCAATACATAAAAACACATTCATACATACAATACGAGATCAAATGAAATAAAACAAGGGCATCCGCACTGCGGGTAGTCCTTGACCAGTGCTTTAATTTAAAAAGATTAACATTCACAGCAGTCATGAGTGTGTGATAAATGTATTTACTCGTAGCGATTCAGAAGTTAAAAAAAGGTTATTTTGTTTACTTTTTAAATGTTTGTCAAGTGGCTGTCTATTGTTGCTTTCCGACCACAAACACGGCGGTTTTATTTCATAATGTTCGATTTATTAAGCATAAGCGCAGAAGAAGGCAGGCACATCCAAAAACGTCTTAAAGTTGAAGAAATCTCAACTCAATGTTAAAACTTGAATATAAAGGATGCGCACAGCAGTTAGATCTTATTTTGGCCCCCAAAAAAATACAAATTTGGGATCTCAAATTACTGTGCAGATAGAAATTTTCATGTTTTGATACATGAAATTGAGCACAGCAGTCTAACGTGTATGAAATTCAGAAGAGGACAGACCATGGGAATGAAAGAAAATAAAGAGGTTAATGCGTATTTTTCCTTCATACTTCATACTATCTTTCCAACCCTCTATGGCCCTGCCCTGGTGACACTAGAGTCAGAGACAGACCTGGGGACAGGAGCTGTGCGAGAGGCCGGGGAAGCCTTTGAAGGTGACCAGCTGAGGGTTGACTACGGTTTTGATCAGTTCTGACGTCAAACAGCCGAACTCTATGGGGACCATGGGGTCGCACTTTCCATGGCACTGGAGGATCGGGATGTTCCTGGTGCCACTGGACGCCTGGAATGAAAGATCAACACGTTTTGACATGTACAATGTAATAACAGTACTATTGTTTATGTGCAAGTTATTTAACATTGTTTGACACACTGTTGGTTTACTTGACATATAATTAATTACGTATAAATTAATTTTGCGTCGATAAACCTATATTACCGCAGGGAAAGTCCGGTGAAGCGGCAGCCAGCAGCTCAGAGCCACAACTCCAGCCACCTGATGCTGACTGGTCAAAGCTGTGTACAAGGACAATGCTCCACCCTGAAGTTAAATAAAGAGTAGAATAAAAAGTTGAATTTAAGAAAAATAAACCTGTTGTTGCTTAATGCATGACTGTACCTGAGAGAAACCTCCGAGTATAATGCGATGAGGAGGGATGCCATTTCGAGCCTCATGTTCAATTATGGCCTTGACTAAAAAGCAACAGAAAGCAATCAGTGAATATAAAAATGTCACGTTTTATATAGAGTTTTTCTACTGCCAACGGGGAGACAAAGCTCTTTACATCAAGGAATCACTAACCCATTCATATGAACACATTTATACACCAGCGTATGCAATGTAACTTTTCATCTGCCTTGTCAATGGCACCCTCTAATGGGCACTTAACATTACTGCGATCATTATTTACCGATTTATCAATGTTAAAGTCTGTATGACAGGTTACACATTTCACTAAAGCGTAGTGAACACAATTAAATTTCAGATTTTACTAAAGCTTTGCCTATTCATCCCCAGTTTGACATTTGTAAAGTTTATAATTATATTTCCTGGTTGGACATGAGAGGCAAATATGACAGGGTAGAGGAATTTCTCCTGTTACCTAGCAACTATACTATAAACAAGAGACAAAATCCATATAAATTACACAACTTTATTTTGTTGAATGATCGTTTGAAGTACCAGAAATGTGTGTCAGTTAAGTGTAAATTGTTTGTGTATTTTCATTGGCACGTCGCATATTGATGAGCGGCGTTAGAATCCTCTGACGTCTACTTCCTGTCATTTTAAACTTCTATCCCACCAAACTAAATCATAATACTAAATCATAAAGAAAAACAGGAACACCTATCATATGGACTTTAAATTATATATAAACCATAAAAGTCATTTTATTTCTTAATGCCTGACATGCAACTTCATTTTTATGTTATTTATAATGTTTGTCAACTCACTGTTCTCAGCTGCCTTTTTGATTCCTGCTTCGTCCTCTGCTGAGTCGGGACTGAGGCCTTTGAGGTCAAACCTGGCCAAAAACAAGTTTTAATCAGTGGAGATCAGGGAACAGGTGGAAAGGTTTTGTTCACATTCTGGGACTCAAGGACGCCAAAAGTACAATGTTGACAGTATTACTACTGATTGTAGATTCAAAAATACACACAATCAAACCTGAAAAATGTGTTATTATACAACAATGCTGTGTTGTAAAACTTTAAATTCAATCAATTGCGTCACCATTGAGCAGTCACTGCTTTGCCTGTAATGTTCCACAGTATGATATTAAACATAGATTACATGCATTTATTCAATTACGAGTGTTTTTATTGATCCCAAAATACCTAGAAAAACATGCATTCTTACTGTGAGTGGACTCGCCTCTCCACAGATCTGGCCTCTAACTTGGCCTGGTGGCATCACCTGCTTGTCTCCCCAGAGATAAATAAGTTTAATGGCATACTGTGGAAAACTTCAGGCAAACCTGGACCAAAGCCACTATATTCTACTGTGGCTTTAAAACATAAATAACAATCGTGATTTCAGTTATAACCAAATGGACGCAGTAGGCTAAGCTAACCGTTTCTCAGAGCAAATGCTGACTTTTATTAAAATGAGTAAAGTAAAGACTGTCTGGTTGTTTTGATGCGGAGATTATTTCAGTTTACTTTAGTTTTATTTTTAAAATTAGAGTCATCACTGAAACACAAACGCGCCCCTTTATAAATGCAGAAGTGTATTTTAGTAACGTTTTTACCTGTTGTGTATTACCTCATAGTATTTATTAACTTTAGACTGCCTGAGTGAAAACACGTAATCAGCCACAACAGATTCATTCACATAAAAATATCCTGTAAATGTTTTTCTACACTAACTTTATCTTTATGGGCGTGGCTCCCGGTGAAATGTTTTGTATATAGATTTTCCTGAGGCTTTCTATGACACAATTCATAAAATTCCCGAGCTCTGTACAACCCATAGAAATAATAGAAGAGATCCAAAATGCATAACCATTGCTTCGTCATGGAAACGGAATTCAGAACGGAGAAATTTGAATTCTGCGGTTTCCTGGGAGACAATAGAATCCTGTGTTGTACCAAATAAGGCACAGTGTCTTTCATTCTCTGTACTTTAAAGGCAAGACTAAACCAGGACTAAGGCAAGACTAAACCAGGACTAAGGCGAGACTAAACCAGGACTAAGGCGAGACTAAACCAGGACTAAGGCAAGACTAAACTAGGACTAAGGCAAGACTAAACCAGGACTAAGGTGAGACTAAACCAGGACTAAGGCAAGACTAAACCAGGACTAAGGCAAGACTAACTAGGACTAAGGCGAGACTAAACCAGGACTAAGGCGAGACTAAACCAGGACTAAGGCGAGACGAAACCAGGACTAAAGGCAAGACTAAATCGGGACTAAGGCAAGACCCAAAAAAGGACAAAGGCAAGACTAAACCAAAACCTAAACTAGGACTAAACCAGGTCTATACTAGGACTAAACCAGGTTTTACACAGGACTATACTGGGTAAAACCTATGAATAAACCAGGACTACAATGACAAATGAATAAACAAAGTTAGTGTATTCTAGAAATTGCGTATTTACCATGCCGGCATCAAGGCGCCCATGTTCAGACTGACAGGGATTGCAGGCCTAAAACAAAGAAATAAACGCAGATCAAAGAGGAATATTCATCACATAATCTTTAATTAAACTATGAACAACAGATAGTTTTCAAATTGGAGACTTACGCATGGGGACAGATGAACTTGACATGAGGCAACCGAATACTGGTCAAAACGTCTGCCCAGCCTTTTCTAGAGGGACGGAAAAAAGATGACATTTCAATACTCTTTTCACAAAAATACTAAAATACACAAGGGACTATAAAATAAGAACACTAACCCATTATCTCCCAAACCGTGAAGGAAGATCACCTGCAAAAAAAGACAAAGCATAAGTATTTCTTGGTCTTCATGATATTCAGCAGTGTTTCCCATTACCAAGGGAGACCCCAATAGTCTAATTTCACTCCTCATAGTGCAAAACAGACTAAACAAACAACTGGTGTGACAAATAATACGTTTGGTTTGTTGTATTATCTTAAAATGAATAAAAATAAACCATTTAAAGATTGAATAGAGGCAATAAAATAGAAATGGGTTTGGCTTTGCCACCACAGTCTCAGCAGAATCTATGGGGAACACTGTACAATAAAAAGTATAAAACGATAAAGCATGAAGCAGCAATAGAATAAAAGGACTGCGTGAAGCCTTTGAGATAAGAGAACGTCTTGTCTTAATCATTAAAATGACTAATACTACTTTCTCTGCGAGTGAATTCGGACAGCAATGGTTTGAATGAAATACTCATACTTTCAAATAATCATTATTATGGTATTTGCCTTAATCGAGGAGCACAAACACAAGGGAAAATTAACTAAATATATACATGTAATGCCTTTTGAGCTTTTAAATATATTCTAAATTGTGTTTTGTGTCTGGCATTCGACATTACAATAAATCTTTGTATAATACACGACATAATACATAAAAAAATGAGAATATTGTAAAAACTGAGCACTTTTACAAGTATAAAACGACTAAGAAGGAAGATTTAATACGCAATTGTGGCCCTGTCCTTGTTATTTCCTTTAGATTTTAGTCATGTTCAGTATTTACTTCACAATACTTTTATGTCTTCTATATATAATCTATCGAGGGAAGTACAACTGCAATGTTCAGCTGAAGTATCTGGGCCTCTTATTTCATACAGCTGTTCATAAATCCCTCTGAAATTGACCTAAATCCGTCTTTCCCCTGAACCTCGCTCAGCCTCGTGAGTGGAATTACAGTATTACAGATATATCTCCCACTTACACCACACTGACTCTTTGTTCTATCCAGACGTCAGAATGGCTCAATATCTAGCGTGCGCATATTTTTCTACTTTGCGCTTGTGTGGAACTGGGACGGGAGATATTGACAAAAACAAGTATGTCGATTGTTTTTTGGAGAATCCAGAAATGTGTTAAAAACGTGTCTTGAAACGTAATAGTCGAGGTTTAATGGTCAGACAAATGTGAGATGTCTGTAAAATTAAATCGCAAAAATTACAAAATATCACCATGTACTTTTATTTGAAAGTTTACAACATATCTT
The DNA here is from genome assembly GCA_015082035.1 of Chaenogobius annularis. Classification (NCBI taxonomy): domain Eukaryota; kingdom Metazoa; phylum Chordata; class Actinopteri; order Gobiiformes; family Gobiidae; genus Chaenogobius; species Chaenogobius annularis. The sequence continues at coordinate 1,516,144 of BJKM01000082.1, forward strand.
TTTAAAATATTTTTAGTTTCAAAACAGCTCTGTCTGTGGCATTTTTTACTATTACAAAAACAATATTATACACATTTTGATACAGTATATTTTAACTTGTTGTATAGTGTCAAATATCTGCGCTATTATTTTTGTTTATTTTTATAATTTTTTTTTTTTTAACAATATGTATGATTTAGAAGAGTCAACTGTGATTATCTTGCATCAGTTTGAGGGTTTATTGCATTATCGTATCGTAGCTTTGTAGCACTTCAAACACTGTTATTGCGACTGGGCCCAGTGTGAGGTCAGGATTAGGGGGGGGGGGTCATATTCACTGTGGGGGTAAATCCGGGTCTGGACTCACAGCGGCGGTCTCCTTCTCCGTCCCGGACACCGTCGCAGCCTCGTCGAGCAGCGGGACCGACATGTTGTTGCCACACATACACTAATGAAAAGATGCTGAAAGAGAGAGAGAACGGGTCAGCTGACATTGGACTGGAAACGTTAGAAAAAAAATAACAAAATCTATAAATACCCAACATAATCATTAGTTTTATTAGTAGTCAAATAATCGTTAACTGGTCCATACACGGGTTCCAAAACATGCCGTGAGCAGAGAAAATAAGTTTTATGACTCAAATTGAAACACAATTACATGAAAATGACGTGGAAAATGTGTAAATTCAGTGTATTTGATGAAAACACTCTTAAGTCCATAAATGTGCTCTACCAGGATCTTCAAAACGGCTTCACTTCAGCTTCATCTGGGTCAAATTGAGTAAACATGTTTTCATCATGTGACTTTTTGCGAAAGAATAATCTAATACTAATCGATCATGAGTTGCAGCCATATTGATATGAGATACACCTGTTAACTACTGCAATATTGATATTTTTGCCATTTTTCCATACTTTCTGACACAATCATTTCAGTTATAGTAAAATGTAAACCAATGTACATGCATTAATTTACTAGTCGCAACAAAAACTTAACAGCAACAAAACCAAGAGTAATCAGAGCTAATTTAGGCCGAAACATGAACAAAATAAACCACATACAGTAAAAACACATGTTTGGGGCTGAATAATGGCACAACTTTACTTTTTCTTGTACGTCTGTGAAATGTTGTGTTATTTCTTTGTAATACGATGATAAAATTTGGGTTCTAGAGGGTCGAATGACTAACTTCCATTCCATGACTCATTATAGACACTAATTAACTACTCGAGTGATTCATTCTGCTGTTCAGTTTTGTTGAAGCTCGTGTTTTTTGATGCCATCGTAGATTTAGAGACGGGTTTGCGGGGATTCTCACGCGTTACAGTCATCGTGTCCGTGGCATAAAGCAGTTTCAACATTAAGAGCGATATTTTCTGCATAAAAAAAAAGAAAAAGAAGTCATCCTGGACGTCACACGAACCCAACGCGACAGGAGATAAGCTCGCGACGCAGGGAGCCGTAAAAGCAGAGACTCATTAACGGCCTCGAGAGTCCTAATGCATTGTGGGAGGCAGGCGGCGTGACGAGACGGGATGAGGAGAGAAGGGCGAAAGGTTAATTTGTGAACTGCGGGGGGATTATGGTCTGGTGTTATAATGCCACGCTCGAAAGGTCAACTCCAAAGCACAACAAACACAAGAGCCTGAAGTTGTGTAGTTAAAAAGAAACTTGATGAAGACTAGGGATGTCACGATTTCAAATGCTAGTGTGACCATTATTGTGAGAATAAACGTCGCAATTGAATGATTATTCGAGATTATTAACATGACGACCAAAACGACAATAAAATCCTAGATGGTCTTTCCTTGTCGTTTTCCTAACACAGTAGCACTCCTCAATATCTGACCAGCTTTATGAAATCAAACTAAGTGATCAATTTGACAAGCAAACGATTTAAGTTTACTTTTTTGAGGAAAGGACTTCATTTTGCTTCTAAAATTGTCACATTTCTTTTAACTGAACTAAAAAACACTAAATTTAGTTTGAAATTGGATTTTTCTTCTAAAAATGTCTTTTTTTTAGTCTTTACGATTGTATTGTGACCTAAAAATTCCCGATTATTGATTGACCTAATAATCTTGACATCTCTATTAAAAGACAAAAAATTATTACATTTATAGAAAAATTACGATTTTCAAAACTAAATTACCGTAGGTATTTTTAGCTCAATAATATCACAAATGTTTATGGGGTTTACATGAAGGTAAGCGATATTGACAAAAAGAAATAACCTGATAACAATTTTATGTCAGTCCAAAAGAAATGATAAAATAAGTCTTTAAAAAATACTTGATGCTGTAATTATCAAACAAAAGTTAAATTACTGTTAAATGACTTACAAAAAGCGCAAAAATATCACCATAGACCCTTATTACAACATAACTTTTTCTTATTTTTAAATCAGCTCTTTTTGTAGCATTCTGTACAATATTCAAATTTTGCATATCTTCAAAACAGCATAAACAATATTATCAAATTCTGACATTGCTCAGCTCTAGATTTACATCCAACAACAAAACAACTTTTCTCACCCATTTCAGGTCAAAGAATTAAACAGCAAAATCAAGCCTTAACGTAATAACATCATTTGAATTTTGTATTTTGAGAAAAGTCTTCATCTAATGTCAAAGTGAGCGCAATGGAACGCCAGGAGAAAAAGGTAAAACACGACCCTGCCTTTTAGGGCTATAGTCCACTTGAGAAAGTCTTGGTCGACTAAACAAAAGACATGCTCTGCTGATCATGACACTGACAAAAGCGCTCCAAACTCTTCAGTAGCTGTATGATCTGACCATGTATTTGACTCAAACTGCACTCATAAAGAACAACATCACAGTTCATTCATTCAAAAACAACCAGTCATACAGAAAGATAGCGTATTATGTAAAAAGAAAGATTTAACTCATGATTCAAAATAAACGAATAAGTCGACTAAGACACTATCGACCAATTAATCAATGAAACGACTAAATACTCCAGCCCTTGCAACAGAAATACAACTGGGACCATTTGCAGCTGACAAAATGGAAGATTACTTTAAATAACAGTTAGCACAACATGCAAACAAAAGCTAGTAATGCTAATGTCGTGGTACACAAATCTACACATTCAAATCCTTGTGATTAAATCTTGTATCTCCAATCTGCTGAAGTCTTCACTTTTCATTTTGACCCAGTTTTGCAAAACAAGTGACAACTATTCATCAAAAGTAGGCCACAAGGAAACCTGCAAAAACATCTTCAGCAGAACCTCACGTTTTCAAATCTTCACCATAAAAATAATAATTCGGCAAAAAGCGCAAAGAGGCAGGTGAGCGTTTGTTGCAAAGCGCCACAATCAATCATGACATCGTGAAGCCTCCATTTCTGCAAAAATGACACGTTGCAGCGTCTGAGGCAGCATCTCATCTGCATTCATTATCGGCAGGCACCAATTTAGTCAAAAGAAAATCCTTTCAGACTCATGTAAAGATGAAACGTCTTCTCTGAGCAAAAAAAAAGATAGAAACAAGACTGAAAAAACTGGAGCAAACAGTAAAGATAGTAGTGTTTATGTAGGACACCTGTGTTTTTTTTTTAATTTATTGTGAATTTGTGATCAATCTTTGTACTTCTGCATTAAAGTGACACGGTGGCTCTGTTCTGTCAATTTCTCACAACATCATGAACCAATTGCACAGAATATCAAATTGCTACAGTGCGACAGCCAAAATGGAAAAGAGACTGTTATTAAACACTAAATCCTGATAATTTGTGAAAATGGACAGTAATGGGCACTAAAACCTGCTGTGGGATTTACAGAAAGCAGGAGCAGCATTTTCAGCGCAAGACAGTCTACACTATCACAATAAATTTAATCATATTTGTGGAGTCGTAATTGATGTTAAAGTAGATCCACTGCATAAAACATAAATAGACTGCAATACTAAACACTAATGTGCATCGTGTGGAAGATTACACTCCAAATTTGACTTTAAACACGTTTTATTCTCGATAATATACTTGTTTTTCACCCCTAAAAACCAACAAAAGGCAATCACGCGTGTATGATGAGGTTGTATTTCATTCTGAATGGTTTAGTGTCGAATAATTATTTGCTTCTGGTTTTAATTAGGGATGTCAAGAAGGTTAATCAATAATCGTGATTATTCATATCGCAGTATAAATCGTAAGAATTAAAAACTAATACAAAACGTGACTATTTTAGAAGCAAAATAAGTCTTTTCACATCAATGCGCTCAAAAACGTGAACTTTAATATGGCGCTTTTAATGTGGCTGTTCGACACTATTGCTTTTAGACAAAACTATTTCAGTGTCATTAAAACGAAAATGTACGATTTACAAGTTCAAATGTGTCAAAAGAACAAAAAGACTAATCAAGGCCTTAAAATGGAAAAAAACATGAATAATTTTCCTTCTCTGTCCGATGCAGGACCTGGATGTCACTGCAATATATTGAGTTTGTATTGATACTGATTAATCCTTTAGCGATTCATCTAATATTGTGCAGCCCTGGTACTTGCTGGTTTATAACTGAACAACCTGCACAACCAGCCCAAAGCCCTTGTGGTTTTCAGAGCTGGATGGAGAACAATGCTACTGGAGGAGGCCTGTGGTTATAAATAAATACTGGCACATCGGGTACAAGTACATGTGTCGTTCTGGTTCGAAACTATCAAAAAGCTAAATGCGCTCGCACTTGTCCTGGTTTGTGCGGTTTGGTCCAGATGTAGCCACTGTTTGGTCCTGGTCTAGTCCTGGTTTAGTCTCCCTTTACACGTGGCATGTGTAAAAAACAAAACAAAAAAACAACGTAATATGTATCAGCGTTACGTGATTGTCTGCAAATAGAGTTCCAATGAGTTCATCAATTTCAATTTTGAAGAGAAGAGTTTGTTTTAAAAGGTAGAAAAGCCAGAAAAGTCACATGGTGTGCCTTTAAAATCAGTCCGCTTGCAAATCTTTGTTTGAATTTTCCTCAGAAGACTGATTTATGGGAATTACTGCAACAGAGTTTAAGGGCACTCAACTTGGTCTTTAACTCCTTTCAGTGGCGGCACTTTTGCGTGACCAGTTTGAACAGCGGTGGAATTGATTTAGAACAAAGAAATGACAGAGAAACGCCAAAAAAACTGCTAAATAAATTACATCACGGGAATCTCCACTGTGTGACTTGAATTACAGTCGAGTCCAATGTAGAAACAGAGCAGAGTACAAGAATCATGGGCAAAGGCAAAGTGACATTCCAGTAACTTTACAGAACAACTAGTTAGTCGAGATACTTAAATATTAAAGAGTTACAACAAAGACGACTAGCAAAAGCAACTACAACAAGTTAAATAGTTCAATAAGTAGCAAATTAATCTATATTTTAACGGCATTTCACAGCAAACAAAATCAATGGCACCTGCAGCATTTTAAAAAACCCATAAATGCAGATTAATTGGATTTTTGTTCAATTACTTATAAGTGCATGGATAATTCTGAAGTGTTAAAGCTTTTGTTTGACCTTTTCCCACAATGCGTCTGGGATTTGTCCAATTACAGATCCGGATTTGGGACAGAATTTGAACAGACAGTGGGCTAAACCAGTGATTCCGCAACAACTCTACAACATGTTTGTTTACCATAAAACATTAATTTGTATTTATAGACACTTTAAATGCTCTGTAATCCAAATGTTCAAAATACCGGATTAGAGGCAAAAGTCAATCAATATAACGTTCTTTATCCTCAAAAGGGCAATTCAAGCACACAGAGCAGGAAAACACAATAATATTAGAAAGGTTCTTGAATTTCCATGTGTGTTTTCTATCACACGGGATGGAAAAATATTGTTTTTTATCCCCAAAACTGTATATGATCTTCACAAAAACAAAAATGTGCGGTGAAGGATATGATAAAACTTTAGAGGCAATGATAAACTCCAGTGAGGTTTACGTCAAAAGGCTCAGTGTGTGTAATAATATCATATGAAATATTACAACAACAAAAAAATACATTTCTCATGTTTGGACCCTCCTCTGATCACATATTATCTTCTCTCTTGCCAAAAGCACATTGATTTGGACCTTTATCGCACAGCCTTCCCTTTAAAAAAAATAAAAAATAACAGTCAGGACCCTCAGGAATAAACATCCACTCACGAAACCGCAAAGCCACAATTCATATATTTTTCATCTTAATCATAAGATCTCACCCTGCCCTGGGAACATTTTCATTTTATAAGTACTAAAAGTTTAACTCTTTTAATACAAATATGAAAGCTATCACATGTGCTGTAAAAATGGGTATTTCCACAAAAGTGAAGCCAGGATGTAATGGGGAAAGTTCAAGTTCGTCTACAATTTCAAAGTTGCAGCATTTCTTTTTGGTTTTTGTGCAACATCAGACTGCAATAAAAAACTCACACAGCAATTAAAATAAACAACAGTATAGATTAATTTGTTTGTCCGGTTTTTTTTGGTCTAAATCTCCATCTACTTCTGCCCTTATCAAAAATACAAGACAGAACTTTGTCAGGGGAAAATGTGTTAAACTGGCAAACAAGGCGTGAATATGCGACAATGACAGACATCAGGCATCTTCTTCGTACAATAGGCTAATACTGTCTTTCTCTGGGGTTTAACCTTGCTGCTATCAGTGTCTTTCCGACGGATGTTAAAGAACGAGCAAAGACAACAACACGTTCCGGTCTGTTATTATCAAGAGACCGGGCTTTGAGCGGGCACACAGAGAAAGCAAGTGAATGTAATTACAGTAGGCGGCTAGCGCAGAGGGGCAACAAACAGCGAGGACAATGAATGGTTCAAATGCAGCTAGCGGCGCTTTACGTCCACAACAGCGAGCGAAATGCACAGGTTCCGAGCTCAACGACGCCTCATCCGATCACACGGACACCGTTTCTGATAAACACACTGCTTTTGAGTGTTATTTGAACGTGAATGTGCACTATAAACGAGCTAGAATCGATGCTGCTACGAGCGAACGTTCACGCTGCCGTGTCTCCTCTTTCACGCCTCTATTTCAACGCTATTTCACGTGATGTTGCAGCTAAACGTCTGCACTTGTAAACACAGGAGCGAGGTTCGTTTTGGGGGTCGTGTGAGAGGGTAAAAGTCACACCCTAGTGCCTGGCCCGTAAGCCGCTGCTGCAGTACTCACCTCACCGCTCGCTGTCCCAGTTTACGGTGGTGCGGCGAAACTTCCGGTGTACGTATGGGCACACGCACGGGGCGGAGCCAACACGCGCGCGAGCGCAAAGTTCAGCGTTATCGTTCGCAACAATTTTTAAATCGCAGGGAATATAAAAGTGGTCGATGATAAGAAAAGATAAATTGCGTGAATAAAAAAATACAAATTAGGTGAAGAGTTGGTATTTATCCAAATCAGTCTAATGATGTCTACACTTCAAAAAAGGCCCTCTGAATTGTTCTTACTCCTTTTTGTAAACAATCTAATAAAAGGGAACTATCAAGCTCCTTGAAATGCGAAACATAAAGGGAAAGTTATATAAATCCACTTATTTTCAGTAGAAAAAAACATCATTGGAAGAATCAGGATCAGTTTTACTACCTAATATTCACTCAATATTAACAAGCCTTTAAAAATAAATACTTTGAAAGTTTAATTTTAAGTTATATTAGGTTCAGCTCTCAAATGGGAATTGTCCGGATCCAACAAATGCTCAGTCTTCTGTCTACCACATCAGTTTTACTCTTTATATTTACTCCATTGCTTGTGAACTATAATTAGAGTAAATCAGACAGCCAAAACTACAGTCTGTTTCACAAAACCTCCGCTATGTGTTTATACTCCAAAGTGTATACGGTTTCAGTTTTAGTTGGAGGACGTTCTTATTCAGGAAAAAGATAGAATACCTAGTTCCTTAAATGTTATTTGCTATTGCAATAGTGATGATTTTCCATCATTCTGAAACACATTAAAAGGTTGATTTCACATGAAATCATAACATTCACATCATCCCATTAAAAAAAAAAAAAAATCAGGTTTGGTATAATTTGACTAACTCACATTGCATATGTTTTGACTTGTTAAATATCTGTTCAATGTTTTCTCTGTCCGCACAAATGAACTGCCGGTAATATGAATCCTAACATCTAACATTTTAGCTTCAGAAAGTGGTCACACAGGCATGATGGTCGTTTGATGTAACCTGAAAATTTTTGAGATTTTCAGTTTAGAATTGTTTTTGTTTTTGTTCAAAAACAGCAAATCCCAAAAAGCAAATATGTTGCAAGATTATACGGAAAACACAAATGTTTAGCTGTGGCTACCGCTGAAAGAAAACTTTCACAATTCAAACAAGGACCAGGGAATGAGCAAGTGTGTAAGAGTTCAATGTAGTGTTCAACTCCAAAAACCAGCAATTATATTAAGACAAAAGTTATATTCAAAAGATGTACATATAGACAAGCTTAGAAATTGCATAACTTTAATTGAAGCTGCTGTTTTGTTACTTTTTTTTGTCTGTACCGAAATCATACATGCAGTGGTGACAAATCACAGCGTTTATGAATTCTTTAGAAAGTACTTTGTTTTTCATGTTTTCAGCTAAACTTAAGCAACACCTTGTCATATTGTCAGTCCAAAAGAAACATTCAATCCGACTCTTCACAATCCAGAGCATCACTTCACGTCTTTCTAGAGCTGCACAATAGCAGGCAAAATTAATAATCACAATACATTAACGATCAATACATAATACTTTGCAAATGTAAGCTTTTGTAAGTGTAAGTGTTTCCGTTTGTAAGCTTTTCGTAAGCGTTTGACCCATTTTGACGAGTAAATATATACATTTACATCAATTAATTAATCACTGTGTCAAAAGTGTAAATTCATTCACGTATTCATCATTTATTCATATTATTTGCTGAAAAAATAACAACTTTGATTTGTACAGCGCTGTTTAAGACACTCCAGGCGCTTGTTAAGGCAATACTCTACATAGTCACTGAATATAATGCTTTAATGTAATGTTTTCCTCATACTGTGCAGCCCTAACACTCTTAAATGAGTTTTCAGGTCTTCTCCGGTGTCGTAAAGCTTCAGGAAATGAAGTTGGTTTGAGGGATGATCGTGTCCACCTTGTGATCTGCCGGATTCGCCGCTGCCTCGTAGTTACAGATGGTGACCTCATGTCTGTGGGCCTAAAAACGCAAAATGATCTCGTCTCATTGAACTGTCACGATGCAGGCAGAAATATAGAAGAGCGAGTGAGAAAATACAGAAACATTTTGAGCAATCCACTGGCATTCGAGCTAAGAATTTAGTAATGCACGTAAAGTAAATCAACCAAATTATTTTCTTTCCATTTCATTGACCTGACGCACAACACAAGGCAGAACTGTTGAGGGCGTGAAAAGGGTTGTGTTAAGATTACGGATCAAATTATTCAACTCAGCTCAACGGACAGTGTAAATGTATAAGTGAGGCATTATTTTTTTCGTGTGCAATAGAAAGACTAATACCATCTAGGGGTGTCACGAGTTCAAATGTTAGTCTAATGATTATTGTGAGAATAAACATCACGACCAAAACAACAATAAAGTCAGTCATTTTCTTTTTGTTTTCTTAGCACATTACCGCTCCCCAATATGTGACCCGCTTTATGAAATAAAACTTTCCGAATGAGTCATTTGACATAAAAGGGCAAGATAAAAAAACACTTTACATTAAGGTTTACCGTTTTGAGGAAAGGATGAGTAGAAGGGACTTCATTTAGATAAAAAAAATCATCACTTTCTGATTAAATTGAAAGAACAAAAACATATTCTTCTTCTAAGAATGTCACAATTATAATTTTTTTGTCTTTACGATTATATTGTGCCTAAATAATCATGATTATTGATCAACTTAATAATCTTGACATCCCTAATACCAACATATTTTAAGTCAATTACAACATTTTTCAAAAATTGTGTGCGTTTAATGAGAATAAAATGAAGCATAGACTGAAGTATGACCATAAACCATACCAAGCAACAACAGAATTCGAAGTATAATTAAACTAAAGCCATTATATTAAATCACTGGGTTGCTACACTGGATTCAGTTTATTGCCATCAGTAAAACAAACAGTTCATACTCACCTCAGAGTATTCTCCTCTCAGGCCGATATAAAACACTCTCGTACTTTCTGCCCCAAAGTTTTTTGAGATGTGAATGGAGAGGTGATTCACATTTGTAAACCGAGCTATCCTGTAAAGACATATGACAACAGTAAGCAAAATCTATATGGAAAAGTTGAACATTTGCATTATTTTCAACATTTAAAAAATGTTTTCCATCTAAAATTGCGAAAATGTTAATGTTGAAGAAATCCCGTCTGCTGCAATCAAGCCATGAGACACTATCAGAATGAATGTGGCACGGAGGCATTTAAAAGCAAAATTTTGACCCCCCGACACCAGAGCGTCGCTTCAATTCACGAAAATTAGGAAGTCGGCGCAAGTTGGACGAGGGCAGAAATGGTGACTTGACCAAAGCGTCTCCAAAACAGCAGCTAAAGAAAGCTGTTCCTAACCGTTTTCATCACTAAAATGTTACTTGTCATTGGTGCGTTTGCGTGTCCTTACTTTGTGGGATATTCCAGCTCTGCAGTTGGGTCTCTGTTGAGTCTAAAGGCCTGTTCGGGTTCCCGTCCGGTGTCATCAAAAGACATCTGGGGTATGTTTTTGAATCTGGAATGAGAATATGTTTTCTTTAGCCGGTTCAAAAGGCACTCAGTTACATTTATACCATACTTTAACCTCTACTCTTACTTGAAGCTTACTTAAGTGTTTTCTTGGACCACTTTACGTTTAATTTAGTAAGTTTTTTTGGCTACTCTACCAAACTCAAAGTAAAAATTACAATAAAAATGGTGCATTGTTTGTTTATGAACTTACAATCGTATCTCCGCCGGATGAGAGTCGTCATCTTCTCCAGAAATAATGACGCCTTTTAGCTTCACACTTCCTGTAAAACTAAAACAAAAAGTGCATGATTGTGGCAGAAAATTGTACGGGGGAAAGAGACAGACGCTATGAAATGACGAGATGGTGAAAAATAAGAAGACAGACGCCATGAGAAAGAGTGTGCACAGTGTAGAATGGAAGCATTTTCGTTACATGACCCACGAATCAGACACGGTTCAGCATATTTGGCTGTATTATGTTCAGACTTACGGTATATTGAATAGAAGTTCTTCATCTGCGTCGCTCTCTACAAACTACAAAAAAGACAAAATTATTAAAAAACAAAATAAGGAATAAAACAGACAAAATAAATGTACATATTGATTGAGTATTAGTGTAGAATTGACAAGAGAAAACTTGTAGGTTAAAAGAACAGGTAGTTTTCCATCATTTTTAATCTTAATGGTCAGGTTCAGGTGCTCTTCCTGCTCAAAAACATGGATTCTTACCGCTTGTCTCTGCACATATCTGACTTAAGTGATCAAGTTTAAATGATAGAAATACTTCTCAAATAAATGATTGCCGAGTTGTGCATGCATTTTAGTTATGAATCTTTCCCTCATGTTTTTCTATAAGGATGAGAAAAATGATGAAGAAAAAGCCTTTATTACAAAGCCTTTTTCTTTTACTGGCATGATGATATAGTCATAAATGTAATTTCACAAATAAAAAATTATTATTTTTCTCAGAGATTTCTAATTGTTTATTAAATGCCTGAGGCCTATTTTTCCCAAAACGCCTTAAAAAATGAGCCCCACTTAAAACTGACACTGTCAGAGTCTAAATCCCGCCTAGATTTTCTTTGTTAAATATATGAAGGAGTAAAGCTGGTGTCTGGAGGGATGGTCTGATTGACACTAGTTTTAGCATTTATTGGGTTTTGACAATTCTCTTTTAAAAGATGAAGGTCAAGTCGCTAAAAAGGAGTTTTAGGGACTTGTAATAAAGCAAAAAAGTCCAGGCGGAATCCATATAAAAGTCCTATTCTTTTTTCATTTATTTTAGGGTAATTTTTTACGTGTGGGTTTGGAGTACAAATTGACCCTGATGCTTCCCAGAATGAGTGATTTGACTGGAAATAAGAGGGTTACAGCTTTTTTTAAGTCAAGCATATCAAGCAGCTTGAGAGATTTTTTTATAAAATAGTAGACAAAATGGAATAACAAAAGAAAAAGTCCAACGTCCTACGCGTGGGACGCACTAAGCGCAAGAGGTCAAGTACATTTCCTCTTCAGATAATAGAAGCACTTTAAAAAACAGCATGCAATCCTGGGTAATATAGTGTACTTACCCCCTCTAGTGTTCAGACGTATCAATCTGGTTTTTTTGTTTTTGTTTTGCTTTCATTTTATTATGTGCTTTATTTCCCCCTTGATTTTATTTGTTTATTATTCTCTGCATACACTTTATTTTTAAGTGATGTATTTATCTTGATGTGAAATGTGAAAAAGTGTAATGCCATTCAGTGGAACATTCTAGATCTAGACTCAGAACATTACTATGGGCTTCCAGGCCATCAGATAAATTACATTTATCAACTTAAGCAATGTCTCACATAAATTAAATTTTAAAAAGCTCCAACTGAAGCAATGAGTAAAATGGATTGCTGAGTCATGGCAGCATCTGAAAGAGAAATATATGCACTTTTATGATGTAACCGTGACTACTGTTGTGATGGATGCCGTTATGCCACGTGCGAAAGATACACGAACAGACAAACCCAACAATTCAGTAAAAATAACGCACGGCGTTTCAGCATGGCGCTTGTCTGTCCGCTCTCTCCCGGGGTCTCACTCATCCTCCGGGGGTCTCCTGCTTAAACTTTACCTTCTCCCGGTCCGTCCGCTGGTCCCAGGGCTTAAACACCTGTCTCCCGTCGCCGTCCCGGCTCTCGTTCAGACACTGCAGCTTGTCCAGGTCGATCCTCCGGTAGAGCCCGTACTCCACGCCTCTCTCCGCGGGCTCGTGCTCTCCCTCGCAGCCGCAGCCTCCGCCGTGAGCGTGTCCGTGACCGTGTCCGGACATGATGGAGTCAAAACACTGAGGTTTAGCTCAACGTACGCAGTAACGGTGCTGTAAGAAAGCCCTGTCGCTGCAGAACACTTGTACAAAAAGGCGAGTTTCACTTTGCAGCGTGAAACAAAACACGTCTGCGTCAAACCGACATGCGGCACAATTCACTTCCGGATTAGTGTTTTCAAAATAAAGTTATTCCATAATAAACATTTTAGCGATTTAGCTTTAGCCTTTTCTTATTAAACTCATGATAACATGATTCACACTGTATTCAGGTCTGAGATTAATATCAAGTGAACACAATTGTAACACATGTAAACTTGGACACATAACAAATGCAGTCTTGACGCTTGATAATGCTTCTTTACATAATTTATGAATTATTCTAGTATGATCAATAACAGATAATCATTTGCAGGTATTACAAAGAGCATACTTTTGATCACAACTAACAATTGCTACACAAGTATGTTTATCTATTTGTGTCATTGAAGGCGGCTAATCTTGAATTAATATGTTATTTTGCATATCTAAAAAGAAGCAGACATAATTTGATGAAGTGAACATACAGGTAGTGTACCACTGACTGTAGCCTATATAAAGAATGTAAGGTACATATATACAAGTACCTGTAGGTTTTATTTTGAAGTCAGGAGGCATCTCATCCATTACCAAAAAGTGGTAAAAAAAAAAAGGTGAAATGTTTATAAAAAACAATTTTGATTACATTCAAAACATCATGTTTTTTTTTCTATTCCCTTCAATAATGAATAATAAAGACACAGCCAAATTCAGGGCAAAAATCAATTTTTAATAAAAATTACCATTTAACATTAAAATCTAATAAATTCCAATTTTTAACCTACTTCATGTTGGGCCCAGAGTTGTGTTCTAACGGGTCCCCTTTAAATAAATACAGTCCATTTTTCTGTGGGTGTTTTGATGTATTTTTGGAAAGGCTTATAATTATTGAGACACACTCAAAAGAGTGACAGGACAACTGCAGTGTGTAGGCTGTGTCCGCTCATAAATTAAAAAATAAATTAGGTTTATTTTTTTTAAAAGCAGTGGCTTTTACAAAGGACTTAAAACTGGACAGCTTTGAAAGTGGACAATGTGCCTATAGTTGTTCCTTATGTAGTGAATCAACAAGTAAAATCAATTATGAAAAATCCCATAAAATTTGTCCTTCAAAAGAGGAATATGGGTTTATGTTAAAGAGAAAATAAAATAAAATATCTTTGCCTTGTGTCTCATCAGACTTATTGTAAAACAGTGTGACAGAGTTTATCAGTCTGAGCCGTCAAACGTGACCAGAATCTCAACCATTTAAAAGAACAAAATGACTTCTCCACCAATAAGTTCATGTGTTGACGATGGATAGACACAGTGTTTTCTGAGTGTGCAAATGTCACTGCTAAACGGGATAAATTAAAAACAGTTAGTTGTAATTTCATAAACTACAGGCAGTCTCTTCACACTACCGACGGGAGAATCGGTTCTTGAAGGCTTTGATAGTTTTAGCCATCATTGGGGCGATTTCTGGAAAAGAAAAGATTAAAAAGGATCTTATTAGCAAATCCCATGTAATACATTTTGTGATACATTTAGGGGTAAGATGTATATTAACACACAAAATGTATATTAATTTTATTGCAATAACAACAAATGCAAAATCAATATTACGAGACACTAACTACATACATCACAGAACAGTTATAGTTCACTCGCAAATCTTTATGTCTTGTTTGATCCTAGTTTGATCCTGGTTTTGTCCTAATTAAGTCCTGGTTTAAGTAGTCTTCTTAATACTAATTTAAATCCTAATTTTGTCTGTTTTAAACAGGTTGTGATTTCAACACGTTACACAAAAATCTTAATTTTAGTTATGATCAGTTATACTGTTGTATTGTTACTTCCACAACTCTGGATAGAGTATTATAAATACGATGTTATGCATTATTTGTATTGTTATTCGCCTTTAAACATGTTTTTAAGTGCATTTAGTTTGGCATCTCATGTTTTAGAAATAATATAAATACAAATGTATAAAAAAACAAAATTTACATCTCTGCTGTTTTGGTACCATCTACTGGCTGCAGAGGGAATTGCAACAGGCTCATAAAAATGCCTGGAAAGTGTTCAGGGATATTCAAGGAGGCACGCAGTTGTGCTTATCGTGATTAGACGGGAGAAATTCACAATATGACTCTGGCAATGATTTATGCACTTAAAAACGGCACAGAAGATTGAGAAAATGTCAGTCTTTGATTTTCTAACCAGGATTCCTCAAACTACCATGAATTAAGCTAAATGCTACTCCAGGGAACAATGTTAGAACATGTTTAAAAGCTCAAATAAGTACATTTAGCAAAATATGTGTCCTTAAATGCTCACAGTGAATGGGACCAGTAACACTTACTTTTGATCTGTGGTTTGTCCCGGGCAGCTGCAGCGGCGGAGGATCCTCCGCTCATGGCAGAGGGTCGTGAAGCACTGGACAAGGAGTTGAAGGAGGAGGATGAGGGGCCGCTGGGGTCAGAGTGAGCAGCCGTGAACACCGGCCGAATTCTGGAGGAAATGAGGAGGGAAGAAAGGAAGATCATGAAAAGTGAGAACACAGAGACTCAAACAGGACCCACACCAAGTCAAAACCAGGACGAGCAAATCAGTTGGCACAATTAGCCTCAATTCTCCAACAGAGGTCGATATTTAGTTTTGGCCGACCTGTGCCCTAAAGAATAAACATATTGCCTTATTTGAACACTTTAGTGCAAAGAGGGCACCGCACAAAACAGGACTAGAATCAGAATCAGAAAAGGTTTATTGCCATTGTCAATGAACAAAATTCACAAACATAGGAACTGGTTTCTGCATTAAGGTGCAACATACAACGATGAACAATAATAAAAAACAACATATATGAAATCAAAAAGGGCATGCATTGAAGAAAACAATTTAAATTTACAATAGGATAGGACTAGGGTAATAACATAATTTGGGGTAGATTTGGTAGAGATTATTGACCATCGAACCACCAAGAAAAACTTCATATCGGTCAATCTATAGAACACACCCTTGGTTTAGGTTTAGGACTTAAGTATTTCTTCATAGCTCATCATTGGTCTTACTATACAAGCCTTCAGATATTATCTCAGCATCGACCCTACTGCCAACATTAGGATTGAAATGAAAATAGACAGTACTCACTTGATGGGAGCTGCTGCTGCTGTAGACGAGGCGGATGAGCCACTTGAAGTACCAAACTTTTCCTGTCGTCGGCGAACGTCCCGTGGCGGTTTGGCGACTGAATTAACAAAAGCCATTTTGACCTGTCGCCCTGTTGAAGACAAAACAGAACTATATTATTAACATTCAGGCTGAAAGGTTTTGGAAAATGTTCTGACTGAAATTCTTCTGCATTATATCTACCATTTATGTTTTAAATTTAAGATTTGAGTTCACTGTGCTCATCTCAATTATACCGTACCTTTGGGTTTGTTAGCGTGGGCGGAGGAGATGTTTTGCGTTAACATCTTGAGCCTCTCCTCCCTCTCGTCGTGGAGTCTCAGGTACATTTCTCTCCAGGACTCGTACTCCTGCGGCTGCTCCCGTTTGAAGTCTCTCCGACAGTGACGCATCCACAGCTCGTCCGAATCCTCTGTGAACCACTGAAAGAGGATGAAATAAAATCAGAAAGAAATGGTCAAAAACTAAATGATTTTCGGTCTTCAGATCTTTCAAATTGCAGAAAAATCCCCATATACCCTTTATTTGAAAGAAACTTAACTTTTTTTTTTTTCTTTATGCATATCTTCAAAACAACATTCACAATATTATCTACACTTTGATATAGTGTATTGCCCAACCCCTTATATAACCTAAAATGTAGTTCAGAAAATTTTCAGTTCAAATATTATAACGATTATACGCTACAAGCCAATTCCACCACAATAATCATGAACAACAGTCAAAAAAGTAGCATTATTAATTCTGTTATATTGTTGATTTATATTACCATATATTAAATGTACATGCTCTCAGATGGTACTGTAGTTTCTGTACTAAATAACGATGCAAAGTTTCATATTTCCATAATGAGTCCGTAATGGCCCATAATAAACACCCCTCGTTTGAACCTATTTAAGCATGGTAGAACATATTTCCTGGCCCAATTGAGTGTTTTCATAAGGATCCTGTATTTATGATGCTTTCATGCGCTACGAGAATTATGGTGAATTCAAAATTGCACATGAACGCCACCTCATGTCATAATTTCTAGTGGGAAAGTCGGAAATAATTTTGATGCCCGAGTTGCTGAGATGTAATAACCGTCGACTCCTCCTTGTGACGGACAGAAGCAAAAGAATGATCATTGAAAAAGTTTAAACGTTCTTACACCTTTGAGCAGGTTATTTTAATGCCTGCATAATTACGTGTGTCATTTGTCAAGATTAAGTGCATTTTTAACTTGTTTAATTTTGCCAGTTGAACAGAACGCACTGGTAATTGCCGCTGCATCTTTTCCAGAGCGCATGAAGGCAGCATTAGCACATGTAGGGCTCACCTGGTTGCTCTGTTCAATGCGATACAGCTGCTCTGGTGTGCAACGCTCCAAAACAGGCTCCAGGATTTCAAATGGAACTCCTCCCACTTCAGCAATCGCTTTAAAGAACAGCAGGAAGTATGAACGACTGTATTGTGCTCAAGAAACAAATAAACCAACTACAAAACCAACGTTGGTATTGGACAAAAGTTGCAACGATTAATCAACTATAAATAATTAACAATCGTAATCGTATTTTGATCATCGTAATAGTTATCTGGACAGCACAGACTCTAAACACATACGAAAAGTCCTTTTTAGAACACAGACAGTGGCATTATTAAATCAAAATGTCAAAAAAACATATATATATACACATTGTGATTTTCATGAAGAATACACTTAAACTTAATGTTTAAAATATTCAGTCTAAAAATGTCAGCCTTTATTTGGCCAAAAAGTAGTTTCATTGTTTTTCAGACTTTATTTGTCAACAACTAAAACAACAGTTAGTTGTAGCTCTATATTGGACCAATTACTACCCAATATTTTGCTTTAAAATACCACAAAAACTATACAAAACAGATAAAAATTACAGTCTAAGCCAGGACTAAACAAGCTAAAGTAACAAGGACCACAAATACACAGTTTAAGACATCATTACTCTTAAGAAAGTGACGCAATACTCACAGTCGATGTTGTTCTGCAGCACACGGATGCACTGCTCGTACAGCGTCATCATTCGAGGCAAATACGCGCTTTTGGATCCAGAGAAAACCACCATTTTGGAGTTTAACCTTTTCCCTGTGAAGCCGGTATCTTCCTCATCAGTACAAACAGCAACTGAAAAAATAACAAATATTAGCTGTTTATTTTGCAAGTGCGTGAAGTTATTGGACTGGTCGAGTAAAGCCGACTATCACAAACACGCCTTTTTTAAATCAACAAAGCCTAGAGCAGAAGATTGAATACACTTTGTAATTTTGAACGGTTTATTTGCACATATTCTCTGATAGGCAGATGACATACCAATGGCTTTCACCTGGTAAAATTGTAAAAAAAAAAAATGGCTTTCACCTGGTAAAATTGTAAAAAAAAAAAAAAAAAAGGCGCAATAGAATTATTGGTTTGATTTATTGACAAAAGAAGTAGTCAATTATTAAAGTAATCATTGGTTTGCATTAAAAATTAACAATCCAATTTTCTAGAGCCAAGATCTCAATTAGTTTTATCAAAATTCATGAGCACCAAGTAGCTTTATGCTACGATTTGACCAGAAATAGCAGTGGCAACAGATCATAATTCAATATTGATGATAATTTTGTCCAGCCCCGAGTTGTGGCGTTACCTTTTCGTCTCTGGGGCGACAGTGGTGTGACGTCGATGGAGGGCAGGGGTCTGTAGTTCGGCTGAATCGCAGGAAGAGGGATGTCGGGGAGAACTGGGACAGGCTCAACCACCTGCAAAACAATTTACAATTTAGTTTAGACTATTTATATTTTTTGTTTTTAATTAGTTGCTCACAAATTGCCATGTATGATCTTTATGTCTGAAGCGATCACAGAATATTAAAAGGTGCCATGTGTATTCTGTTTGTCTAAAGCAGGGGTATCCAAACTATGGCCCGAGGGTCAAATGCGGCCCTCAGACACATTCTTTTTGGCCCTCAGTAGTACGATACTTCTTAGTGAAAAACTAAGTCATAACCTAAATAACAAACATCTTGATGTTATACAGAACTAATAATAATGTTCCAAATCTTATTAAAGGTGTGTTGGCACATCAAAACTACATCAAATGCAACATTTGAAAGGATTCACTTCATTATCTGTGGCCCTCCGCTTTGTATACGTTTTAAAATGTGGCCCTTGGTGAATGTGCTTTTGGCGGCGGGAAAAAAAGGCCATAACAAATCAAATGAATGATGCAAAACCCTCCGACGATCAAGGACTGGACTGACATAACAGAAATTAGACAAATGGCAAAAATCACATTCGATCTTAATTTGGAAAAGAACAAATTTGACCGACTCTGGAATCGCTGGGACTGTTTTTATACGTGCTTAAATGTTTAGGTGATGTCTTTTCTTTTTTTGATTGTTGTTTTGCTCTCTGGTCATATTCTGTTTGTTTTTGTATTTGTTCCTTTTTGAAAAACGTAAAAAGAATTATTAAAAATGTGGCCCCCACAACACTCATCAACATTGAGTTTTTAATTAAAACATTACATTCAAAATAATTGATTATTTCTAATGTATTTCTAAACAGCCTCATTTTTCTATTCACCTCTGTTCATCCTGTCCCACTTCACACACTGCTCAGTCTGCAGTGGAGGGCCATCGGGACACACAGGACCGGTGTGCCGCTGCTTTCCAGTCACATTTTTCTGCTTTGTTTTATTGTGGGCCTTGCAGCGCCATAAAGTCTTGTCTTGTAAAAAAAAAAACCTTGGACAACAAGGCAATGCACAAACGCTGCGCAAACAACAGACGGACAAAAAGAGTGACTGAGTTCCGCCAAAAAGAAAAACCTTGTTTGCTACAGAGGCAACACCGGCAACAGTGAACTTGTAACCACGGAAAACACATGCATTAATGACCTCACAGCCACAGATTCAGCCCAAAATCTGAAAATCTGAACCGATCACTAAAATTAAGCCAACCAGTTGACAGAGACAATCATAGTGGATATTAAAGGTGGCGGTCAACAATAAATAACGTATTTTTTTCCATTAAAAACCAAGCACATCCCCTTTAAGGTTAGCATTTTTGTTTTATAAATGGTTTACTGAGCCAATAAACCACACACTGACAGCCAGAATTAAGCAAAACCATATTATTATGCTGTTAAATGTATTTTTAAGCTATTCCAAGAAATTTCCCAAGTGGATCAATAAGTAATTCTTGCTCACACAACAAATCAAAATTGGGATTAAACTGGAAGTAAACCCAACCTAAGCCTAGAATAGAAACAAGACAAAACTAATTCTGCATCAGCTCTAAACAGGGCTCAGACCATAACCAAGTGTAATGAACCCTAAATTATATTGCCGTTTCAAAATCTGTCTTTCTACAAACGCAAACACAAAACAAAAGACAAAACGATAAAAATATAAGGTTATTTTTAGTTGTTGACCTTCTTGCGCTTCTCTGGGACCGGTCCTGAACTTGAACTGGACTTGGAGCTTGAGTGGGGCCGTTTGCCGCTGCTGTTGGACTTGCTCGCTTTAGACGATGAGGATTGTGACGATGAAGGGGCGGCGGGTCGTGTGGAAGCGGAAGAGGAAGAGTGAACCGATCGACTGTGAGAGGAGACTGGGACGGCGGAGGGCGGAGGCTTTTTCTTCCGTTTGACTGCACTCGGAGCGTCGTACGTTAAAAAAGACTCGAAAGACATGGTCGGAGTCTCGAAAACCTCCTCTTCTTCATTTGTGGGAGAGTCTTTTGGAGCCTTTGATCGGACTGTAATGAAAAAAGAAAGAAGAATTTAGATAAAGAATTACAGGTTTCAAATGACATCTCTACATTGTATATATTGGACTTCTTGTAATAAATAGCATTATTAGAGTTAGGACTGTCATGACAATTACTTATGTTCAATAAATGATGGTGAATATTTATTGTGTGAACCCTTTCTTTGCACTATTTTTCATTCATTTGTATTTTTCACATTTGAGCAGCAGAGAGTTGAATAATTACCATCTAAAACTCATAAATTATAATGTCTCATTGCAGCTGTTGTTTTAATATTGCTCATTGTTTCAGTTGCAATAAGTAGTTTAAATTTTGATGTCTGTGACGTTTTCAATAACAATATGTGCAATTTAAACGTTCTTATTGTGGCAGGCCTTATTAAGGACATATAAATTCTGTATTGATGTTTATTTACGCCGAATGTCTGAGGAAATGTGTAACTTGCATTGTGTAATCTGACTTCCTCTCTGGGACACTGTGACATGTACAAAGAGTGAACAAAAAGCTGTTCATGTTTGGCTGAATAATTTTGTGAAAAGACTCAATTTCAAAGAACTAGAACAGAACTACAGTTCATAAAAAGTAATGCCACAAATACTACATTTAATCTCTAACTATTGTGCCACCAAACCCATTTTATTGTTAACCTGTAAAAAGCCAGACTGATACTACAGTTATTTTTGGTTAGCGCTGTATAATTGAGCTCTATAATCTGTATAATTGATCTGAAATGGCTCCCATTGAAAACATTTGGGAAGAGGTGTAATCCCTCATTCGTCCAGGAGTGTTCCACAACTGAATCTGAATCTTTTCTACATTTGGGAAGAGAAGAACTCAATGAGTCAATGAGCTGAACAACAACATAAAACTCACAATCGTAGGAGCCATGCAAGATGAATGATTGTGAGTTTGAAAAGGTGAGTTCATTGTGGTATATCTTATCAAGCAGATGATTTGTCTTAATTATTTGAACTTTCATAACCTGGATGGTAGTGTTTAATCATCATTCACTTTCAACATAACTGATGCCACAATACTAACATTTCAAGCTACATTTTGTAGAATGTAATTTTCAACACAGAACACTCACAATAAAGGTGGACAGATTATTTGAATATTTATACCTATATACTAATCCTGCAATTGTGGCGTTCTCTGAACAGCCCGCACCGCACAACGGAATACATTTTTTAACCCACCCCGCATTAAAAAGGTTGTGTATTGAATTGCAATAGAGCTTAATTTAGACTGGGAATACGCATCTGTCCATTGCGTCCCCTTTCTCTCTCCCACAGGGCAGATCCAGTGATGACTACACAGACACGTTCTCTACATGTTAAAGAAATATTGGACTGTAATCAATAGAGCACTACAAATCATCTTTGGCATTGGCATCCCACTGGACTTCAGTACTATGTCCAAACTACAGCCCAGGGGCCAAATGCGGCCCTCAGACCAATTTTTGTTGGCCCCCCGGCTTCCTGCCAAGTTGGTCCAAACAGCAATAAGTAGTACTTTTTACTGTAAAATTGGGAAAATGCAAGCATTTTGATGTTATAAAAACCTAATATTAATGTTCCAAGTCTTAATAAAGGTGTGGAGGCTCATCAAAACTATGTAAAATGCAAAATTTCAAATGATTCACATCGTCGGGTTGTCTGTGGCCCTCTGCCCTGTATAAGTTTCAAATTGCGGCCCTCTGTGAAAAAAGTTTGGACACCCCTTATGAACAGTATCTGGGCCTCAAAACTCATGCCAAGGACACTGAATGGATACCTTAGAAGTAGCTGACTAAACATACATAAAAAACTTCCATCTCCGCTGATATGGTAAGGCCTAGTGCCACCATAAACTCACCATGGTCTCCTCTGCCCTTCTTGTCTTCCCTCTTGGCTTCCTGGGAAGAGGGTTTCTTGTGTTTGGGTGCCTTCTGCTCTGGACTATGGTCATTGTCCCACCTGGCCTCCTCTCTCTTCTTTCCCTCTTTTCTGTCACCGCTGCTGGACCGTTGCTCCTCCGTTCTGTCCCGGCTCTGGTGGTGGTTTTTGTGGACCTCTTTGCTGGGTTTGCTGCTCTGTTTTAGGTCTTTTCTGGGAGGCGGAGGCACAGGTGGAGGGCTGGGCTGTGGGCAGAGGAAAATTGAAATGTACTATAACTATAATACAGAAACAAAACATTAAGGCACTCAAAATAGCATTTTCATGCCATATCTGTTCACTCCTCAAGTCCTCATTCACTCCGAGTGATGGTAACTGTAGCCACAGCTGCCATGGGGCATACTGTACTTGCAGAAGCATTGCAGCAAATCTCTCCAGCAGAACCAGTTACACAAAAAAGGTGGGCCTTACCAAAGGGAACAACCACAGTGTGCACGAGACAGAAATGGTAAGAGTAACTTCCAAAAACTGTTACTCATGTAAAACGAATACACATCCAAAGAGTTGTGCAAGTTGAGGCAATAGAATTACTCAAGTACAGAGTGACTACAGTATTTGGACATAACATGATTTCCAATTTAGGTTCAAGAATTTGATGTGATTGAAATAGAGGAGGGCAGTATATCGACATTTTGATAATATTGTGAATGCTGTTTTGAAGATATACAAAATGCGAATATCGAGTGTATTGTAAAAATGCTCCAAAAAGAGCTGATACAAATACAAATGAAAAAAGTTATGCTGTAAACCTGCAAATAAGGAATAAGCAAATAATAACATGGTGTTATTTCTGCACGTTTGTGATTTTATGTCTGTAAAATGATGCCTCATCTTAACACATTTATGTTGGATGGACATGATATCGTTTGAATATTGTTATCGTCAATGTCTCCCACCCCTAGATTGAAAACATAATAATGTTCCAAACTATAATCAATATCTCAATGTAAAAGGTAAAGAAAGTTTTTAGTCCTCTTTATTGTCTAATTTTACTTACTCATGGAGGGAAAAGTGGCATAGTTTTTATTCAAAAAGGACTGTGATGAGACAAAACTACATAGATTTAAAATGTCTTCATTAAGTTTCATGAGTACATAAGTGTAGCTGAGTAAAAGTAACTCGTAACACTGACCTCTGGTTGTGGGCTGTCGTACTCATCAGACTGGTAGCTGTTTCTCTGTGGAGAGCTGAACTGAGGAGAGTAGTTTGGGTTGTAGCCTTCCTCCTCCTCCTCCTCCTCCTCTTCCTCGTGATCGTCCTGGTCATATGAAGGCTCTGGAGAGGGTTCAGGGGAAGGGTCCCGGATACGTTTGTGGACCTGTTCTTCGACTCTGTGGGGCTGGGGTTTGGGGTTGTGACTGTTGGAGGGTCTAAAATGTAAGAAAAATATACAACAAATTAGAACTTAGTTTTAAATGGATCCCTAAATTTTACTACTACTATATGTTACTACTGTACTTATTACCGACAACTATAATTCATTTTAGAAATTAGTAATACAAATTAAGTCCAATTGAAGATTAGAAATCATGTTTCTAGGAATAAATAAATAAAAAAGTCCAACATAAAATATTTAGGCTCATATTAAGATAAAACATTTGTTAATAGACATAATGCACACAACGCAAGCTATTATTATTAAGGCAGTTTAAGTGTTTAGCATGACTTGCTCGGATAGTCAACATGTCGCTTCTATCTCAAGCATTCCCAAGGGTCTTGAAAAATGAGGCCATTAAGCCTCTCAAGAAGAGCAGTCTTGATGCCATAGTACTGAACAATTCATTTCGGGTGAAGTCCTTGAAAAAGTTGCAGCTCACCGACTTCCTCCTAAAAATACAACTCATTCTATGTATTCCAGTTAGGATTTATACTCCATCACAGCTCTGAGACTGCTCTTGTCAAGGAGCAGGCAAAGCCTCAGTCTTAATTCTGTTCAATCTGAGTGCTGCTTTTGACACTGTCGATCATGGGATCCTCTTACTAGAGACTAGAGGACTGGATGGGCATCACTGGCACTGCCCAAACTTGGTTCAAGTCCTTCTTATCTAGAATATAGGAGATTGGTTGAAATTGGTAACTGTGTCTCAGACCACATAGCCCTGACATGTGGGGTGTCTCCAGGGTCAATCCTGGGACCCTTTCTGTTCAACCTCTACATGCTGCCGTTAAGTCCGTTGATACGCAGTGAAAATGTGTCCCATCACAATTATGCAGCCGACACTCAGATCCATGTTTCACTGACGGCAGGTGAATATGGACCAGTGAATTCACTCTGTCACTGCATCCAACAGATCAGTGTGTGGATGCAAAACAACTTTCTCCAGCTGAACTCAGACAAGACTGAAATCATCATCTCACTGTAAAACCTACAAATCAAATTAGAAATCTGGAGGTAAATAATGGACTCAGAAATTAACTTTAACAGCCACGTCAAATTAATAACATCAGTAGCTTTTTACCATCTAAAAACATTACCAAAATCAAAAGGTATAGTGTATCTAAACCAGACTCATTTGACAAGCATCAAGCACCTGCATCAACACACCACACTAAACACACTGTGCATCACAGGCCCGTAAAAAGGCTTTAAAACCAACTACACTGTAATATGAGCATACAATGAGAGGCAGAGTAAGGCTGTGTACGGAGAGAAAAAACGGTGGTTTGAGCAGGTCATTAATAACTTTAGTGAGACAAGAGTTTTCTGTGTAGGGAGAGAGCAGGAGGAGCAGGTGCTCTCTCCGCGGGCTTGCTGCAGCGCTTGTCCGCTCCTCAAAGTTTTTAGTGTACTCTTCTGTCGGTCACAGAGCAGAGATCTGGCTGTATTTACCAGAGAAGTGCAAAAAATCATGTGTTGTAAGCTGCGGTGTCGCGTTCAATTCCACAAGATCAAAATCGAGGTGCGGGTTTGAGCGCGCCCAGTGTTGAACGCTCATAGATATAGATAATGGTGGCGCCTATTTATAGAGCGTCTCATACGCGTTGGCCTTTATTCATGCATTTGTTTCAAACAAGTAGGGACTGGCCTCCTGCTGGTGCCAGAGTCAAGACTAAACATGGAGAATCAGCAAACAGTCTTCCTGAACCTGTGAGGAAAGGGCTCTACTCTGACAATGTTTAAATCAAGGCTCAAAACAGTTCTGTTTATCTGTGCATCTGACTGAAAGGATTTAATCTGTACTCCTCTCTTTTAAAGTAAATTTTATAAAATGATTTTTTTTTTATTTTTCTTGTTTGTATTATTATTTTAATTCATCATTACTTTGTCTTTGAGTATATATATTGTGCTCTATAAATAAGATTGCTTTGCCTCAAATTACCAGCAACATGTAAAAGTGCATGGATTATTTTCAGGGCTGTTTCCAGTGTTTTTGGGCCGAAATAATCTTTGATGACAGGAATAAATATAACCTACGTTAACCAAACTTCTGAATTGGAGGGTAATGAAAAAAAAAAAAAATCTGAAATTATATTATTAAAAAATAATAATAATAATCTAAATCAAACACACCCATGATGTGTTTAGCTAAATAAGAATAATTTAAGGCCAAAAGTAAAATACAATCTTTTTCAACAATAACCTTAACTACTTCTACACAGACATCCACAATAACAGTATTTGGACGACAGCACTTGAGTAGCAGTTAAACCCACATGTTTAAGGCTTGTGTTCGCCTCGGTAAAAATAGTTATTTATAATGTGATTTATATGTACCTGTCGGAGGACTGAGGAACCAGTTTCTTCCATTTCGCCACAAGGTTTTTGGCCAACTCTCCCGACTATTGTCATGCTTCCTCAAAGAATTCACAGCTTTGCCAACTCCAGTTTCCTGAAAAAATTATAAAAAGTGGCAAAAGGATAAATATTTAGTCCATACAGGTTTTCCCCACAGAGAGTCATTCACAGAGAGATGCTGAAAGTTCATTTGACAAGTTATACTACACATTTCACTACAAATAGGGATATTAAGATCATTCAGTTAATTGATACTCAGGATTATTCAAAGGTCACAATATAATGCGTGAGAAACTAAATGTATGATGTGGCTGTTTTTAATCACAAATATTTTTTACTTTTTGCATTCAGAAAGTTTGAAAATTTAATACAAGTTTGGTCACATACCTAAAGGACCGTAACATATTAGAATGGAACATACACGACGACTTCCACTCTTAGCCGACTGGCTATGGCTATCATAGCACTCCTCACCTAATGCTGGAATTGCCCAACCTGATCAAATCGTCTGGACGAAATACCTCGTTTTAGCTGAGGGTGGCAGATTGGGAACTTTTTACTGTAATTTTCAAATTAGACGCGAAGCTACAAGCCACCTTTCCGTAAGAACCTCTACTCTACTCGGTCGGCAGTGCAGCGCTCCCGACTCAATGATCTACATAGTGCACCCTCCTTATTCAACGATATCGACACTGTTCATAGTCCAAAGTGACTTGGACTCGACTGAGTAATAACTACATCGGACACAGTTTCATACTAAATATTCAGCTCCTCTGACTTTTTGTCAACAAAATCCCTTTGGTCCACGACCTTATGAAAGGAGAACCATCAGCTGCTGTGTTAAACATAAAAAATAAGCCATAACTCGTGGTTTCCAGTGAATTCAATCATTCTGGGAAGAATCAGGATCAGTTTGTTTCCAAACTCACCCTAAAAGTGAAAGGACTTTTTAACAAGGATTCCACCTGCGACTGTTTTACTTTATCCTCACAGTCCCCAAACTGGAGTCAGTCAGAGCCTTTCCTCCGCCTTCTGTTTCCCTGTGAAAGTCTAAAGTTTAGACTCTAAACGGCGCTTTGACTCGTGGAATCAGAGTCTCAGACAAACAAACACAAACACTTTTGTCTTTAAAGGTTCAGAAACAGAGAAAGTTTTGAATTGAGGCTCGTTTTTCGTTGAACGTTTCGGAAAAACAGGTCCTCGTGGTTCTGAGGTCAGAGGTCACAGGTTCAAAACTGTTTATGACTCTGAATTGTTATGAATCGAAGCCAAACTAAAGGAAGGTAAAGATCTTTCTTTTTACACCTTAATCTGACCTGGATCTGTGGTGTGAAGAGCTCTGGTCCTTGGCCCTTTGGTCTTCATTCAAAGACCTGAGGATAAACAGTCTCTGTGGGCGACTTTAGGGAAAGAAAGAGCAAAAACAGGTTTAAGTCAGGACTTCATTAAGACTAAAAACTAGAACTGTCTCCAAACGGCAGGTTCTTTTGGCAGGTCCAAAGTCAAATCCCCTTTCATTATTCCCAGTCCCACGTCACAATATTTACAGAAAGATTGACATTTCCCTCTCGCCCCCCCCCCCCATCCCCCCCCCCCACACCAGAACCACAAAACCACACAATAAAAGAACAGAAATGTGTTGGATTCTTACCTCTTTATCAAGTTCTCATGTCTCTCCATTATCTGGAACAGCATGGGCTTTGCCATCCTCCTCCAGACCTCAGCTCAGACCTGGTTTAGACCTGGTTTAGACCTGGTTCAGACCTCGTTAAGACCTGGTTTAGTCCTTGTTCTGCCCTAGTTCAGTCCTTGTTCACTTCTGGTTTAGACCTGGTTTAGTCCTTGTTCACTTCTGGTTTAGACCTGTGTAAGGTCCTTGCTGGAATCTTGTCCGACCACATTTCTCTTCCATGAAACAATGAAAGGGTTAAAGGTTACTGTAAGTCACACTGTTGATCTAAAAAGATAAACTCAACACTATTATTAACCTGCGGAAACTCATTTTCACGCCTGATACACACAAGTACAATTAAATAATAAAATATATTTAAACACAACCATGTTTGTTTATGTTTTTTAAATTAACAACACATAAACAAACCAGAGATCAGAGAAAACACCGACAGAAAATCAAAAACAGTAAACATCCAGAAAATAATAAAACAAAAGAAGAGAAAATCATGGCACACAAAACCCAATGAAAATGTCCCATTTGGTCCACAGTCTGTCCAATTGGTCCATTTTCAAACGTCCGAATGTATTTTTGTCCATCTGAATGTCCAGTGTAATGTCAGTTCAGTCCTTGATCGTCGGAGCATTTTGTGTCATCCATTTTTTGTAAGAGCCTTTTTTTGCTGCTGCAGGAGCATGCTCCAGAGATAACTGCTGGTTGTGTCCATGACAGGAGTCCTGAGGCCCAAAAACATAGTTCTGAAATCCAGTGGGATGGTGATAAATTGTCTGTAAGGCTTTTTTGATCTCAGTCCAAAACTTGTGAACATCAGGACACTCCCAAAACACATGATAGTGGTTTGCCTCCTGGTGGCGCTGTTTCTCCAACAGTCTGCATTTCCCTGTGAGTCATGGGCACTTTGACATGGGGTTATAAAGAAGCGGGACATATTTTCCCAACAGAATTCCCTCCAAACATGTGATTTTATGGTTCTCCACTGAGATGTACTTATACTTTCCCACGCTTCATCCTCCAGAACAAAGTGACCTTCTCTTTCCCATTTACCCTTAATATAATCAGTGGAGTGAGTGCACAGATTGTTAATACATTTGTACAGTTTAGATATTAATCCTCTAGAAAGTTCCGATTTATGAGCTTTGATAAATATTTCAGTCAAAGGGCAATGATGGCCGTCACTCTTTTTGATTTCTTGATTATAATAACTCCTTATTTGTAAAAACCTATAAAAGTCCTGTTTCTCTAAGACAAAGGATTCTTTCCACTCATCAAAGCGCTTCAGATGATTCTCCTTCACAATCTGGTAAACACAACCATGTTTATCTGAATATCACATGAATAGCACAACTTGAAAGGACAGAAGTGTTGGTGTGAACTCTCCTGCTGCTGTTTTCTGAAGCGACTCGACTGGTTCTCTCAAACTGGTTCAGTCACTTCGACCTCTGAGTAACCAAGGTTACATCAGATTACATACATCAGAGTTAATGTACTGGCGTGTTATTGTCTCCTGCAGTGAGCAGGAAATAAATGAACCTGTGGTAAAAATGAATCATCGTTTTAAATGTGTCAAGTTCAATTAAAAAGTTAAAAATGACAGAAATAATGTTGAGAAAAGAATCAGTGTTCATAATTACACAGCTTTTCCTTCAAAACTGTCGATTCTCTTGTTCTTCAGACGTGTTTTCATAAGAAAAGACACTGTTTTAACGTGTGCTGAGCAATCATGGAGCAACATCACAGCAGTGACATCAGAGGAAGTGACCATAACAGGAAGTGGTCACGAAAACCTTTACATAATATAAAATAAAGTGCATTTATTTAACATTAGCAATATTTAAACGAAACATAAATAATAATGTATATGAGAACACTGGTGTGAACCTGGTGAACGGGTGAAGCATCTGCTCATGTCCAACCACGAATAGGTAACATTATAAAGGAACATAAAGTAACATTATAAAGGAACATTAAAGTAACATTATACACGAGAAACTGGCAGGGAGCCATTGCGAGTGTGTGTAATGCATATTTGTCTATATTCTGTACAGTTGCCATGACGATGATGTTGTAATGGAAAATGTCATGTTCTTAGGTTTATGCAAAGCTAAAGTTAAATATGTTACTAGGATTTATATTTGGTTCAAATGGTCATCTTAGTGACCTCTTGTCCAGGGACCTGGTCAGTTGTTTGGTGAAAGACATAGTCTGTCTTGATATGTAATCAATGTGTGTGGAGGATTATGAGGGGCACCCTTATGGCGGGGCATGGGAACGTCTCTGGGTGAGTGGTCTGATGACCTATGACCCGGAGACAACACCTGTGACATACACTATGCATACAGGCAAACTGTTGCCTTTATAAGATGGACTCGTTTTGTTCAAGAGTCAGTTAGGAAGGGAGAGAACTTCTGTCTTAGGAGAGAACTCTGGCTGTGCACGGCTAAAATAAAGATTCACCATTGAACAAAACAACTTTGTTCTACCTTGCCTTACTTTTTCTACTTAAGTGATTTTTCACAACAGTTTTGGCGTCACGAACAGGATTCCCCGACCGGTATTTCGTCTTCACAGGCCGTGACGCGGTGTTTGGCCACCTGGACAACAAAGTTCCAGCCTCATTCCTCACCAGTTCAGAGAAGAGGACCGTTCTCACAGGCCTGGGGAGGACAACACTGGTGCGAGGTCCCGAAAAGAGAGCAAGTTGTGGTAAACTGTTTTGTTCAAATTGTGTAGATTAGGGTTTCTGGTGTTTGATTAATCAATACCAATAAAAGTAGGGAAACTGGCATTTTGACACACTGACAATTCTGTGACCTATTTTTTTTTACATTTTAAAGACAGGGCTGGACTATTTTGAAATAGTACCCTGCACCTTCTACATTTTTGTCAGAAATAGCACCTTTACATTTCTTTAAATTAAAAGGTCTTTCTTTAGAGAAAATCTTTAAGATTCTAAAACTACTATTTAGAAACGATTACAATTGGACGTATAAATAGTTCTGCTCGACACAATAGCCCATTGTGCCGGTGTCCAAGCGCAGCCTCATAGGACGTGTCTGGGGAGAGGGTCAGACAGAACACATGCTGGTTAGATTGTCAATTAGCTTTAGAAGCCAGCTGCAACGTCCAAGAAGAGCCTGGCGCACTGACCCACTGACCAAGAGCCAGTTTTAATACTGAAAACTTTGGTCGAGTTTTGTCGGGGAAAATTATTTTAGCTAAGGCTAATTCTTGGGAGGGGCAGACGAGACGGGGTCCATCGTTAAAGATATAAAAGCGCCACACATAAGGTGGAGGCGTCGACGAGGGAGTCGTCGTGAAAAGAAACATATGCTCTGTACAGACGTGTGCAGAGGCAGAGAGCACGCAAAGGAGAATCAATCTATAAGCGATGTGCCCATCCCGAAGCGCCTATTATGCATGCAATGTCAATTAAATATGGAAAACAATGTCTGGAGTGTTTGCCAATATGGTCCAGAAAATTTGGATTTCCATCCAGAGGGTCACGAAGCGTCAATCAAATAGCAGTATTGAAAGCAAAATTAGAAAAAAATTAAAGAGACATTTAAGAACAAATAAGTGCCAACTGAAGTTGTGAGAGACTTGGAGAGGCTGGAGAAATTGATCAAACAGTGGGAGACTGAGGCTGAAACACGTGAGAGGAAGAGGTTGTGTAAACAAAAGAGAGAGAATGAGGGTCCTCCCGCTTACGCAAACACTGTGCTTAAAACACACGCTGACACACGCACAGGGGCACAGGCACCCAACACACACACGCACGTAAACCACGACACAAACAGACCATTTACTGTGTTAGTGCCTCCTTTGTACCCAGATCTATCATGCTTTTCTGCTGCACGTCTCTCGACTCATGCCCGCCCAGTCGGTACATAAATATGCCGCATCTCGAGGAGAACATGGTCAAAGTTGTAACCCACACCACTCCAGACTACCGTCCACCACCCGTGTTGTACCCAGAGCTAGTGATACTGTTGTTCATGTTTAATGCCCAGTCTGATGTGCTCCAAGGGAAAACGAGGTTTAGCCCCGTAATACTCGTGCTCTGCAAAAACATGACACGACACAGATTGAGTCTCTTACACACATTCGTAATCATTCCACGGTTTATACACTAAACTATTGGTATTGATATGCTAAATACATAGCAGAGAGCCACAAACGGGAAAACTGCTTTGTGTGAACATATCTGCCTATAGCAACCACGTCTCCAACGTGCTGCCTCTTCCTGTGCCTAGTTTGCATGAAATCTTACCCTACACTCTGATCTCTAGAGTCAACACTAAACTTTTGAACAGAATAATCTGGTCCATCTGGCAAGCAGACACTCCACCTATACGAGAAAATACAGGCCACTTTGAAATTAAAATTCAACCACTCCAAAAAGAAAAGACTTTTTGGGCCAGCTCACATTCGACAGGATTCTAAATTTGCATGTTTTTCACAAAAACAGAACACAAAAATTAGTGGATATAAAAACTAGTCTTGCAATAAACACAACACCGGTAGGTGTGATTCCTGACACATATTGTTCTACAATATTCACTCCATGTACATTTCTGCAACATGATATTCGCCTGAACACATCTCAGGCAGCTCCAGGGACTCAAAGTGCACCATACTTCACCAGACATTTTAGGGACAGTTCCATCAGCGGAATACATGTTCCTCTGTGGATAATACATGTATGAAAGTCTTCCAATCGGATGGGTGGGACGCTGCGCCACTGTGGTCCCCTCTGATCATTCATACATAATATCCAGCACCCGTAATCTCACAGACAGAGTTAAGCGGGAAGACCTGCCACCTCATGACTCTGTTTGAGGGTCTGATGTGCCAAAGGACCATAAACTTTGGATTACGGGGGGAAAAGTTCTATTATCACTGTTTCCAAGCATAGGTGTGGGTAAAGTGATGTTACGAGTGGAAACTCTTAGCTATCGATTAGTTTCCTTCATTAACACGACATTAGGTACCATTGAAGCACAGAGGGAAGAGATGCATGCTCTTCGCGCGGTGGCACTTCAAAATCGAATAGTGCTGGATCAAATTACAGCGGCCTCTGGTGGAGTATGGATTTTATTACATGAGAGCTGTTGTACATACATTCCTGCTAATGATGAAGATGGAGGAACAATCCAACAGGGACTTGCAAATTTGACCAAATTCCGTAATCTCATGGAATCAGAAAACGTGTCCGACACTGGCTCATCAATGTTCGGACGGTTTCTGTCTTCCTGGCGTGACGGACTAATCAATTTTGCTATCATTTTAGTAAAAATCTTGATCCTATTTTCCTGTGTGATCCATGCTTACATAGAATGATCAGTAAGATGGTTTCTGCCCAGTTTGAATCCATTCCAATGGAGAATCTTGACAGATCACATAATGATCCAGACTGCATTTATGATTCAGATGACGACTTCACTCACTAATAGGTTCTGTAGATTAGTTTTGAAACATTAGATTGACTTTATAGCCTAAATAAAGTCACTTAGAACCACTGGTGTTTTTAGGGGCTTCTCCTTTGACAGGTTTTGCTTTAACTATGTTTTTGATGATATTCTTAACCTTTTTTTCTTGATTTTCAGGTTTTATATTTTTGACTGTTGAGTGGTCTGATGACCTATGACCCAGAGAAAACACCTGTGAAATCCATTACATTCTTACAACTTTGTACTGCGCATACAGGCAAACTGTTGCCTTTATAAGATGGACTCGCCTTTGTTCTAGAGTCAGTTAGAGAGGGAGAGAACTTCTGATCGAGGGAGAGATTTTTGGCTGTGCACGGCTAAAATAAAGCTTCACCTGAACAAAACAACTTCGTTCTCCCTTGCCTTACTTCTCTGTCACTATCTGAAGTGATTTTTCCACAACAGCTGCAGCAGGGAATTACAGTAGTCTAATCTAGATGTTACAAACGCATGGACAAGTGTTGTGGGTCATAGGTCATCAGATCACACCCAGAGAGATCCCAATGCCCCGCCATAAGGGCAGCCCCTCCTAATCCTCCACACACATTACTTACATATCATGAGAATGTCTTTGAGGGGTCTGCTTGGAATCGGGTCTAGAAACAAGATGACTTCTAGAGGACATAATGGCTGAAGTTCTCTCTGCTTGATCAACAGCAGTGAACCTTTCTAGGTCACTGATGGATTTCTATGGGACACTAGTTTTACAGCTCGGACTTGTTCAGGGCCAATAGTGGGAGGAGTTTCATCTCATTTATCTCTGATTGTTTTTATTTTATTGTTCAAAATAGAAGAAAATCATCAGAGCTGAGAGTAGCTGGGAGTGACGGCTCTACTGCGCTGTGACAGTGTGTTACCCTGGCTACAGTGCTGAAAAGAAATCTAGTGTTATTTTTGTTGACTTCTATTAAATGTGAATAGTCTCTGGTTTGGGCCTTACGCAGAGCCTGCTTATAGGACAGTAGGCAGACGTTTGATGCTTTTAGGGATTCCTCCGTGTGGGAGCGACCAAATGACCTTTCTAATTTTCTAATGCTTTGTTTATGTGAATGCAGTTCTTCAATGTACCACGGGAGGGCACGTTTTGGCCTAATGACCTTCTGCATTAGCGGAGCTGCAACATCAAGAGCGGACTTTAGAGAATTCATGGTCAAGTCGACAAATTGATCACTTACACTGGGACTAAGGCCGTTCTCAGCAGGATCACACGTGACAGGATCACGTGACAGGATCACGTGACAGGATACGTGACAGGATCACGTGACAGGATCACGTGACAGGATCACGTGACAGGATCACGTGACATGATCACATGACATGATCACATGACGTGATCACATGACATGTCGCTGAATATTGGCTCTATTATTTCTTTGAACTTTGAGATAGATTTTTCTGATATTGTCCTTTTCATTATGACTTTATTCTGTGGGGTTGGATAATCTTTAAGAACAAACTGAAAGGTGATTAGGAAATGATCTGACAGTTTAGGGTTTTGATGGGAGACAATGAGGTCACTAATCTCTATTCCATATGTCCATATGATCTAGAGTGTGCTTGTGGCTGTGAGTCGGTTTATTTACATTTTGTGCAAAACCGATGCTCTCTAACAGGGCGATGAAAGAATTACTGAGAGTTATCGTTCATGTTCACGTGGATATTGAAACTCCAACTATCACTACTTTATATCAAACATAGTGTTGGACTGGGATAAAGTCTGAGAAAAAAAAAACTTAAAAACTCTGAAATAGGGACCAGGAGGTCTTTAGAGACCACGAACAGGACTCCTTTTTGGTTTCTCCAGTTTGGACATGTGATTGATCACATGACGCTTTCAAATGAGCTAAATGCATTGTTAGTTTTAGGACTCAAAAGTGGGCTTGAGTGTGAGACCACTGCCACACCACCACCTCAGCCTGTGCTCCTGGGGGTCTGAAAGTTAACATGAGTGGGTGGGCTGGACTCATTTAGTCTGACATCATCATCTTGTTGAAGCCAAGTTTCAGTTAGAGCTGAAGATCTATGTTACAATCATTAATTCATTCATTAACTAAAAAGTGATTTAGAGGAAATTTACCTAATGTTTAACAGTCCACATTTTACAAACTTATTTCTTTGTTTATTTGTACTCATTTAGAGTGTTATTTTTTATGAAGTTCTTTGGTCTGACGCCTGAACGAGCTTTTCTGAGGTTTGACTTTTTGACTTTATTTGCACGAGGGACACACACAGTCTCTATCTGCCTTGAGTCTGAACACTTAATTTGTGACAGAGCGGGCGAGAGCTCAGCGACAGAGGAGGGTCTTACCACTGCTGCTCTGCGCCCGGGGCTCATCCCTGGGTGGGCACTTTAAACCACTAAGGCTATCGGTCAGATTCCGAACTAAAAAAACTGTGATTTTTTTTTTTTAAACTTCAGCATGCAAACTCAAGCAAAGGACCTTTTTGCAACAAAGCCTACAATATGTGAATCATGGCAACAGCCTTTTTATTATCTGAGGAACCCCTCAGACCCAATGAAAACGCAGATCAAGAGGACCTGATCTAGTGCTTCTTCAGCCTGACACCTGGGCACCAGATTTATTTAGCCCAACTCAAAAAAGGGGCTAAATACACATTCCAAAATCGCGGTCTCATCCAACTTGGGGGAGTATCAGTCCAGTGACTCGTGCTATGACCTTAAAATCCAGAAACCAGAATTATTTATATATATTTATATATATATATTTTGTGTCGTTTATTTATCATCAGTAATTAAATCAGCAGGGTTGAAAACACAAACAGTTTCCCAACAGGTAAGATTAACAAGCTAAAGCATATCAATTTCACAGAAGTCAGGGGTTCGGTTAAACTGGGGTATCAACTTGCAGGCAAAATGTTGTTTCTTAATGCCCTTTTTGATTGAATATATGTTATATTTATTATTGCTCAGTGTTTTACTACTAGTTGCACCTTAAGGCCGAGACAAGTTCCTGTGTTTGTGAATTCTGTTAATTGACAATGGCAATAAACTCTTTCTGATTCTGATTCTGAGATGGGAAGACAGGGCTGCATTGGCAAACGACACAATACAGGGAAAGATTCAGTGGGATCGACTCGGAGGGAAGACTTATTGCGAGAAATGACCCAAAATTGGGCCACTTTGCATATTAAGGCCACATGGCTGAGATCATCTTACTGTTGCGGTCGCTGGCTGTGTCCTGTCTCCCGCGGGTAATGGCTCAGAGGAAAAGAGCAGTTTCAGTTTCAGTTTCAGTTTAGTTTATTAGGACAATGTGCAGTTTCATTAAAAATATGTCTGCACCAGATTTAGCTTCAAGCTAATTTCCATCTGCAGCGGGAGCCTTGGAGCGTTCTGAGTCACTGGGGCAGATCGCTTCGTGAAGAAGAACACATGCCTCGGTCCGAAGCCGATGGCTCTGGTGTATGGCTCGAGTCTTTCATCCTCCAGTAGATGTTGCTTTTAACTTACACTAAAGACTCGTCCCACTCAAAGTTATTCCCACGCCTTTTACTTAGATCTACAAATGTTTAAGCTAATCTACAAAAACGACAACGGTTACTTCAAAAAGATAAAATAAGAATAGTTAACAAAAAGGTTGTTTTAATTATGCCCTAGGCGAGCTAAAGAGGTCCTTCAGATGAAGATCGGTGATTAAAGTTCTACAAAAAGTCTGGCCATGGCCTGATGTCCAACACATGCGTTGGGGCCTACTAAAGACGATATAATTCAAAAGAGTTTCACAGAGCGAGGTGAAGATGAGAACGTGCAAGCAAAAGCACAAAGGAAGAGGTCTATATATATAAAAAAAAAAGAGAACTAGAAGTGTTTTTTTTCGTTCACCACAACTTTTGTACATTCGCGCTTTGGGGTGTCTGAGATAAAGGGGGAGGTCTCACTCAGACTTCGTCTCAGTCTTTTTAACATTATTAAGGAAACCCTGGTTTAACCTTCATTACACACACAAGATATTTCGCAGTGGGTAAAATGCTGTTTAAGTAAAATCCATGTACTTTACCTTATGGGTACACACAACTCTAAAATCAAACGCAGTGTTAATTACAAAATAAAGATAACAGTGAACACTCGACATTACGGCATGATATTTTACATTTCGTCTGTATTTTGGTGACTGCAACACAGTCTGTGTGGCTTAAAAGTGAAGTCAAATCGTTTGTTTTTGTCCTTTATCCTTCATTTGTCTGTTGAAAGTGCCCAGATACACTTTAGGCTCTGCTTTGGCACCGTGGTGTCTAAGATAACGGCCCTTAAACAGGAAAATCACTCCAAACCAGCCTCATCTGTGAATCAGAGCAACAGCCTTTTTGTTATCTGAGGAACGCCTCAGATTCAAGGAAAACGCAGATTAAGAGGACCTGATCCAATGCTTCTTCAGCCTGACACCGCCAGACCTCCAGTGGCCCTGTCCTTCCCAGCATGAACCAGAGCTGAACCCTGGAGGCCATCAGCTCCCTCAACGCAGAGACCAAAGGCCCACCTTCTACTGGATCACACAACTTCTGCTTCTAGTCGTATTAACGCAGTATTTCACAGATGGCTCATCTTCAAGATCATAGAATCAACATTAACTCTAACATACACTAGAGAGCTCTAGAACAATTATATCTAGTGTCTCCATCTGTTATAGACACATTTGCATATTCCATATTCATATATATCTGTTTAATTATTTGGTCAATAAATCTTCGTAAACCACATTTGGTAAAGTGTTCATTCATTTCCAGAAAAGGGGTCAATGTCATGGTTACGTTCTCACAAACCTTCAGAGTAACAAGCAAATCTTTAATACGTTCATTCATTTAGATATTTACTTATAGAATAGTTAATTGCCTAACCAAGGCTGGTGCCCCAAACGACTCGATGATAAATTAACGTACCCACACTCATGCAGTGTGTCATGTTTGAAATCTTGATCCAATTCTTTAATCATTACCAACTTTGACTGTCACCCTCTTTCATAAGTTGGAGGACATGAAACTTGGACTAGTAAAATCACTACATTATAAATCTGCCCTTTAGTTCTTCTTCAGGTCTATGTAATGTTGTGCTCTTCAGCAGGACACAGAACCACTGAAGAGCCCATAGAGTTGAACCTGAAGCCAAATGCAGCGACCAGAGGCTGAGTGAAGGCTGTGCTGAAGCTGTGGAGCAGGGTCAGTCTGTTAGACACTGAGTAGAAGGACAGGACCCCAGCCTTTGTGTCCACGTACACCCCCACTGTCCGAGAGTCGAGTTTCTGTGACAGAACTGTCTTCTGATTGTTGTGCCAAACAGAGAAGCCTTTGTCCGAGCAGAAGAGGCACCAGGACTGGTCGTTTCCCCTAAGACGGCCTCAGTGCTCCTCCCTTTCCTCTGCAGCCCTCTGTAAGTCACAGCCACATAGACGAGTCCACTCCACTGCACCTGGAAGTAGCAGCGGCCGCACAGCTCCTCTGCACACAGCAGCTGATAGAACCAGTCGAATCTGTCTGGGTGCTCTGAGTACGGCTGATCATCGTCCACACACATCACGGCTGTCTTTCTATCAGAGAAATCTCAGTGTGGGGTGCACAGAGTTTAGGTCCCACGAGATACCAGAAGAGTCTAGAGCACATGAGCAAAGAGCAGACACATATTTGTAATACACTGCAAATATGAGGCAGGAATATTCTTCAGTTTACTTTAGTACTTACACTTCCTCATGCCTGGTTTTAACCACTGCTGTCCACAAGGGTCCAGTCTAAAGAAAGAAAGTCAGTCAGTCAGAATTGCTCTCATCAACTGCTTTTCTTCCTCTAAAACAGGGAAGAGAACCGTCTGAGAAAGAACGGTTCACATTGACAAAACCCAGTTTTGGTTTGTACCTGAGTGTGCTCAGCCTGCAGCGGGTCTCCCTGGTCAGCACCTGCAGGAGCCGGGCCCCTGTCGCTCTCTGGATGGTTGTAGCTCAGATCCAGCTCTCTCAGATGAGAAGGGTTGAACGTGAGTTCAGAGCCGAGGCCAGATGTGCACAGCCGTCCTCTGAGACCAGGCATCCAGACAGACTGGAGACACAGGAAACCAGAGCATGAACCAGAGCTGTGCAACACCAGACACACTCAAAGGGAGGGCTATTATCACCTGAGAGTCTCCAGTCTGCAGAGGGCGCTCTTCAGTCCAGAACACAGAAGCTCAACTCCTGAGTCCTGAAGGTCATTGTTACTCAGATCCAGGTGTGTGAGATGGGAGGAGCTGAGGACTGAGGCCAGAGGACCACAGCTGTGAGGGGACAGGCCACAGGCACGAAGACTGAGGACAGAGAGGGACATTAGAGACTAGAACCAAGACACAAGAGTTTAAATACAGTCTAAGGAAGGAAAATGGAGACAGAGATGGTTAAAAAGGGGCCACATACAGGTTTAGGAAGGGGTCAAGGGCTAGAATGGGGTGGACAATGGCATTTCTCCATCAGCAGCTTTGAATCTCTTGGTTCAGCCAAAATTTGAAAAACATACTTTCTCGTACAGCTGTTTCGAAGTCATCAATCAACACCACTGATTTCCCCTCTGCTCTTCTCCCTGTAGTTTACTTCACTTTAAAACACCACTTTAATAACACCGTTCTTGATTCATATTTGGCCAAAGTCTATTTAAAAATAAAACCTTATTATTTGAATACTTTTATCATAGTTTATATTTTCACTGATATTGGCAATTATATCATTTCTGACATCTGCGACTAGAAGCTCGAAAGCAGAGTTTAAATTCAGTCTGAACTCACATGACTTTGGTGGAGGCTTTGACCACCGGCAGCAGACCCAGGAGAGCTGTGTGTGAGGCACAGTATTTAGTCAGATCAAACTCATCCAGGTCTGAGTCTGAGGACAGTAAGATGAAGGACATGGCCGACCACTGAGCTGGAGACATGCTTCTTTCACAGAGATATCCCGCCCTCATCATCTCCTGTATCTGCTCCACCAGACTGCGGTCGTTCAGCTCGTTCAGACAGTGAAGCAGATTCAGGCTCCTGTCTGCAGAAAATCCTTCATCCAGCTTCTTCTTGATGTAGTTAATGGTCTTTTGGTTGCTAGGTGGGTTACTTCCCGTTTGAGTCATCAGACCTCGCAGCAGCCTCTGGTTCTCCTCCAGAGACAGCCCAAGGAGGAAGCGGAGGAACAAGTCCAGGTGTCCACTTGGACTCTGTAAGGCCTGGTCCACAGCAGAGCTGTGAAGAAGATCAGTTCTCGTTCTCAAACTTAAGACTCCGACCCTGTTCAAAGCAAACCGTCTGTCAAGCAGCAGGTTTTGTCCAGAGCTTAAGAAGGTCCGATGGACGTGAAGAGCAGCCAGAAACTCCTGCACACTCAGATGGATGAAGCAGTAGACCTTGTCCTGGTACAGGCCTGGCTCCTCTCTAAAGACCTGTGTGAACACTCCAGAGTACACTGAGGCCGCTGCAGCGTCCAGCCCACACTCGCTCAGGTCACTCTCGTAGAAGATCAGGTTTCCTTTCTGCAGCTGCTCAAAGGCCAGTTTTCCCAGAGACTGCACCATCTTCCTGGTCTCTGGAGTCCAGTGAAGGTCTGCCCCTGATCCCTGGTGATACTTGATGTTCTGGACTTTGGCCTGCACCACCAGGAAGTGGACGTACATCTGTGTGAGGGTCCGGGGCAGCTCTGGGGTCTCTGTTTGTTCCAGAAGCTTCTGTATAACTGTGGAGAGGATCCAGCAGAAGACCGGGATGTGGCACATGATGTGGAGGCTGCGGATGCTCCTGATGTGGGAGATGATTGTATCGGCCTCATCTTTGAACCTCTTCCTGAAGTACTCCTCCTTCTGCGGGTCGGTGAACCCTCGCACCTCTGTCACCATGGAGACGCACTCAGCAGGGATCTGATTGGCCGCTGCGGGGCGCGTGGTTATCCAGAGGCGAGCGGAGGGAAGCAGGCTCCCCCTGATGAGGTTCACCAGCAGCACGTCCACTGAGACGGACTCTGTGGGGTCGCTCAGGACCCGGGTTCGGCTGAAGTCCAGAGGAAGTCTGCACTCGTCCAGACCGTCAAAGATGAAGAGCACCTGGAGCTGTTGGAAGCTGCAGAGATCTTTGGATGGACTGAAGAAGTGGTGCAGCAGCTCCACCAGGCTGAACTGTGTGTCTCTGAGCACAT
This sequence comes from Chaenogobius annularis, assembly GCA_015082035.1. NCBI lineage: Eukaryota > Metazoa > Chordata > Actinopteri > Gobiiformes > Gobiidae > Chaenogobius > Chaenogobius annularis. The sequence goes on from BJKM01000082.1 coordinate 1,558,142, forward strand.
TGAGCTCTCTGAAGGTGAACGGGAACAGCAGCTGGAGGTCCTGGTGGGCCCTGCCTTCAGCCCAGTCCAGACTGAACTTCTGAGTCAGAACTGTTTTCCCCCCGCCGGCCACGCCCTTCATCAGCACCACTCTGATTGGCTCTGGTGAATGTGGGCGGGCTTTAAAACATGTCTTCACATGTGATGGTGGTCTCTGGAGCGGCCGCACTCCTGGACGCGCTCTCCAAGTGTCTGACCTCATGTTCCTGGTTGACCTCTGAGGCCCCGCCCTCTATCAAGTAGAGCTCTGTGTAGAGCTGGGTCAGAAGGGCGGGGCTTGCTGCTTCAGCCACGCCTTCTGATACACGGCTGAACCTCTTCTGAAGATGAGACTTCAGCTCAAGGTGAGATTTGGAAGCACATTGTCCTGGAACAGAAGTGAAAAGAATAATCAAACTTTAGCATTAAGAGACATGAGCAGATCTCATGTTGAAACTTCTCACTGTCGTGCAGAAGGTCAGCCATTTTGTCCTGCTTCATGCTCTTCAAGAAGCTCAGGGTGATTTTTAGAAAAGCCTCTTTAATTCCCGCCTCGTCATCTTCCTCAAG